>JAPVLO010000136.1:3282500-3681392 GCA_027257055.1 Cephalopachus bancanus
TATGATTTTGGGTTTATGGGAGAAATAAAAGGGATCTGTTACTCTGTACTAGATAAAATTCATGTACATTTTTAAACTTTTGTTATTTTATTGTATAGGTAATATCTGTTCATTACAGAAATATACACAGTAAAGATAAGAAAAAAAATTATCCATAAACCTATAACCTCAAAAAGGCTTCTGGGTCTTTTCCTCCAGATATATTAAAAAATAAAATTAACCAGACCTGGTGGCTCACGTTTGTAATCCTAGCACTTTGTGAGGTCAAGGCAGGAGGATGACTTGCACTCAGGAGTTTGAGACCAGCCTGGGCAACATACTGAGACCTCGTCTCTACAGACAATTTTTTTTAAAAAAATTAACCGGGCATGTTGGCCCACACCTGACGTCCAGCTACCAGGGAGGCTGAGGCAGAAGGATCGCCTGAGTAAGGAGGTCAAGGCTGCAGTGAGCCTTGATCTTGCTCCTATAAGATGTCCCTGCTCTTGTCTGGGTGATAGAGTGAGACCCCTAATTTAAAAAAAAAAAAGATAAATAAATAAATAAAATTATCCAATACCTATTTTTAGCATGATTTTTTTAACTTAAAATTTGTTAAGAACACATTTCTGCATCATTTTAAATAGCTGCTTAATATTTTGTGGTATAAGTTTTGAGTCCTTGGCTTGAGCCTCCTTTCGAGTGCAGTGCTGCTTTCTTGTGTATGAAAGCACACAATTATCTTAATCCTATAAGAAAGGGATTGGCAGTTGAGGTGAACCGCCAGGGAAAGGGGGACACACCTCATCCACAAGGGTTCCTGCATAATGAACATCTGTACACCTAACCCTGAACTGTACTCCACATCTTCAAAATTTTTTAAAAAATTGAATTTTTTAAAAATAAATCGCATTTAGGATTTTTGAAAAAATGAAAATCTCGAATCCACATGCTCACCTGAGTGTGTCCTCACCTTGATTCTCTAGAAGTGGAATTTATGAATCAGTGTGTGTGTGGCGGCACTAGAGTGGATTTATACAGGAAGCGAACTTTTTCTTTAAGCTGTACCCACTAGACATGGCTGAATGAAAGGTTCCATTTCCCTCTCCTCCCAACACTCATGCCTCTTACTGTCCTGAACAGTTATAAACTGAGAGGCCAAGCCACTGCCTTGCCTTAATTTGCCTCTTTTGACACACTAGCAAACATTTTTCTTTGATTCTTATTTGTACTTCTCCTTCAGTGAATTTGTCTAAACTTACTCTCTGCTTGTTTTTATATGATCATGTTCATACTTTCCCTGATAATTGATAAGATTATTAGTGGTAGTAGTCTTATATTTGGCAAATATCTCGTAAATTTAAATTATGATAATGAACCATACTAAATTTTACCATATTCGTACGCTCCAATTTATGAGTCTTTATTCTTTAGGTATAGGCCTTAGAAAATCCTTTCTCTGCGTATATAAATATTCACTTATGTTTTGTTCCAGTGGATTTGCAAGTTCAGTTTTTCCATATAAATATTTAACTCATCTGGAATTTAGTTTGGGATAAGGTGTGAGGTTGTTTCCAGTGGGTTCCAACACCATTTATTCAATTATCCATTCTTTCCTCACGAGTTTAAAATAGTATCTCTATCATGTACCAAAATTCCATATATATTTGGTCTGTTTCTGCATTTCTCTTCTGTTTCACAGTTCGTTCCTCTAGTCTGGCACAATGCTATTGCGTATTATTTTTATGGTTTAATAGTACATTTTACAATCCAGTGAGGGCATTGCTCTTCTTTAAAAATAAAAAATTATGGCTATTCATTAAGCTATTTTCCAGATAAACGTCAGAATCATTTTGTCCAGTTCTAAAAAAAAAGTCCCACTGGGATTTTGATTAGAAATGTGTGAAGTTTATAGCTTAATTTGGAGAAAGTTGACTTCTTCCTCTCCGGAAACATTTTTCTCACCACTTACTCAAGTTTTTTTCCTATATCCGTCAGTAAAATCTGACCATTTTCTTCGAATAGGCCTGCACACTTCTTGTTAAATGTATCCACATCTATCATATATTTTGTTACTATTCTGGAAGAATTGTTTCTTTAATATATTCCCTGACTTAACATTTATGTTGTATTTTTTCGAAACAGACGTGTTAAAATGGAAATAATACAGTTTTCTAATTGTGTTTGCACCTGTTCTTGTCTCTGTCTCTGCTGTTTACTGACCCCATAAACTTGGCAAATGTCAAAACAATTTTGACCTTACATTTACCAAAGGGAAATGAACCTACCTAACCCATGTCTCAGGGTTATCGTGAGGTTTAAGTAGATGCGGTGTAATGTCAGGGCTGTGTACAAAGAAACATTGAGTCGCCACATAACAAAATGGAGAATTATTTTATGTTTGGATGAGCCACATGAATGCTTATGCATTTCATATATGTGTTCAGCATTTTTTTTTTTTTTGAGTTGGAGTCTCACTCCATCATCCAGGCTGGAGTGCAGTGGCACACTCACAGCCACCCCAGCATCCACCTGCTGGGCTCAAGGGATCCTTCTGCCTCAGCCTTCCAAATAGCCAGAACTACAGGCACACACTACCACACCCGGCTTTTTTTTTTTTTAATTGTAGAGATGAGGTCTCGCCAAGTTGCCTGGGCCGGTCTCAAACCTGCAGGCCCAGGCAATCCACTCGCCTCGGCCTCCCAAAGTGCTGGAATTTCAGGCTGAGCCACTGAGCCTGGTTGTGTTCAACATTTTAAAATGGATAATCTAGCAACTATGAAAGGACAAAAAGTAAGACGTATGACTCTAGCATATGATCACATTTCACAGTCATAGTCAGCTCAAATCACATCATGAGAGCATAAAACCTATGATTCCTTCAACTCTTTTAAGGTAGAACTAAAGCTGACATCAAAGATGCAAATCTCTTGTTTTTACTTAATTTGAAAATTCATACATTAGCTCGTGTTTTTGCTTGTATGCTTTACAGGATACACAAGGATAAAGGATAAATGCATCTCCCCATTAAAAATGGCATTTTGTCACATGCACAGTGCCACAAAACTTAATTATGCAATAATTTTAAATGAATATGATTAACCACACTTTGATCTTTCTGCAATGGTTATTGTGATCACTTAAGTGGTATATACAGATGATTGTAAACGCACATTATACAAGGGGAGGGGCCCCAAAAATCCAAAATAATTTTTTGGAGAGTGAGTCCCCTATCACGCAGGCCTCCCCCACTGGGTGAGTGTTCTAGGAACCCACCCGCATCCGGGGACCAACTAGTGTTGTTGTGAGAGGCTGTCTTCAACTCCAGAGAGGTTTTTCTGGAGATTCTTTCCACCTGTTTTCCCATCTCACAATGGGTAGTTTATGAGCACACCTGTCCACACCATGCTGAGTGTTCAACAGTTTGGGACCAAAAATGCCATGACCCATGACCCTGTGCCCTACCCGCCCTGCTCACCAGATCTCAACCCAAGAGACTTTTTCTTGCTACTTTGAATGAAAAAAGTCCCCAAGGGGAGACGTTTTGCTGACATGGAAGAGGTGAAACAGAAACCGGCAGAAACACTAAAAAGCATCAAAATTGAGGAGCTCAAAAACTGTTTTGAGTGGTAGAAAAAGCGTCTGGATTATTATTAAAAGTGTTTTATTGAGATGTATTGCATCAAAGACTGAAGGTGACTGAAGTTTAAACACGTAAGAATAAAAGCACAATTTTTTATAAATAAATTCTTTTTTCGGGGTGTCTCCCCTCATATTTACATAAATGAAAATATCTTTTAAAAACTCCAAACTCTCATTTGGTAAGTTTATAGAACAAAGTAAGTACTAAGGGATTTTTGGACACATTTCAATCATGCATACATGTAGAGGCTCCGGGTGAAAACTAATTTAAAACTGCCATAGAGCTTATTAGATGGAGTAGGGGCCAATCTATACGTATAAAGGGACTTGGCACAAAAAACTTAAAAAAAATTTTTTGCATGTAATCATGTAACCTTTATCCATTCATTAAAAATTTATTTTTGAGGTCCTTCAAACTGAAAATATCTAACATGTCTCTCAGTGTACGTGCAGAATTATTTTTGTATAAAAATTAAACTACCCTTATTTCTGTTAAATATAAGAATGTTAAATTCCCTCTTCTGGCCTGGTGCGGTGGCTCAGCGTGTAATCCCAGCACTTTGCGAGGCTGAGGCGAGAGGATTGCCTGAGCCCAGAGGTTCAAGATCAGTCTGGGCAACTTGGTGAGACCTCGTCTCTACAGTAAATAAAAAAAAAATTAACCAGGCGTGGTGGTGTGCAACTGTGATTCCAGCTACTTGGAAGGCCGAGGCACAAGGATCACCTAAGCCCAGCAGGTCGAGACTGCGGTGTCATGAGCAGTGTGCCACTGCACTCCAGCCTGGGCGACAAGAGTGAGACTCCAACTCAAAAAAAAAAAAAAATTCTCTCGTATTATTCAGACTTCTTCAATAACAAAAAAGTCACCCATTACATACCAAGTCCATAAAATTAGTGTGTATTTTAACTGGCAACTTCACCCTGGCTCTACAATGTCCGTTAACATCACACTTTTCAAATAGTGACCAGATTCTTTTAATGGCAATGCTGACTATCATTAATTTTCCAAAGACAGAACAATAAGAGATTCTTTCTTTTTTGCTGTACAGCCCAAAAAGCGAGCAAGATGACATTGATTTGTGGAGCTTTAACGACCTGCCATTAAAAAAAAAATGAACTATGAGAAAGAAAAAAGCAGTAAGGTTACAAAGCAAAGGCATTTTCCAAAAAAAAAAAAAATCTGCTCCGTGACCCCCACGTCTAGCACATATGTATTTCAAAGCAGATTGCTTCTCTAAAGCCTTTCCCATATAAATATTTAAGACCTACCCTGTTAGACTGAAGGGGAGATTTGTTCATTAATTTCAGATCATTGAATCCCTGAGGAAATTAGTTCAAATGAGGAAGGAGATTATTTTATTTATATACTTATGTACATATCTATTTGCTATGACTATATTGATTCAGGTATTTTGAGTGATCAAACTTGTACTTTTCTTTGATTTGCAAGAATAGAAACATTCCAAATAGCCACGGATTTTTTTTCCTTTCATCTGGCTATGGAAATAGCTACTTATTACTACCCATGCTCTCCGAATGAGACAAACAAATAAACACAACAGTGAGATCATTGAATTCATTCTAAAATACTTTCCATTTTTCAGGTAAAGGTAAATTGTCTTCACGCCTTAGCACATTACTTACCACATA
Source organism: Cephalopachus bancanus (assembly GCA_027257055.1). Classification (NCBI taxonomy): domain Eukaryota; kingdom Metazoa; phylum Chordata; class Mammalia; order Primates; family Tarsiidae; genus Cephalopachus; species Cephalopachus bancanus. Next base: position 3,287,772 of record JAPVLO010000136.1, read on the forward strand.
ATTCAGCATGCTCCGCCCCATGTAAAATTTGACTGTGATGTGTCCTACACTTGGCATAATAACCAAACTATATTTTACATTCATTGTGAGCATTTCTGTTTCAATGTTGTCTGGTCTCAGCTGGGCTGTACTTATTAAATTTTTACTCTAAAGGAAGAATTACCAAAATCTCATTGCCTTATGAGTCTATTCTTTGCAGTTTAAGTCACTGAGAACTTTCAAGTCAAAAAAAAAGTACAAAAAAATTAAAAGGCCTTCCAAGAGAGATGCCATAGTACATCTAATTTAAAAGGGATTAATCATTATCAACTTAGCATCAAAAGGATTGTCAAAGAAAAGGAGTTCCAGATGGGCCATGTCATGGGAGGCTGAAAAAGATGAGTCTTTCACCTCCCCGCTTCCCCAGCTACAGAGGAAAAGAATCCGTCGATCGACTTGCGTCTTTGAAGAACATGTGGATTTCTTTTGGAATCACGCCTCTCTAAGTGGAATCCACAACATCAGTCACCTCTCCGCCATGTCTTCACCACAGCACGTTGAAGATGCCCTTTCAGCATATCCACATGTGCCTCCTTTCTGGAAGCACGGGATTTTTTCATCTACTCAGCACTGCCTCTGGCCACAGGAAAGTTCTCTCTCGCTCTCTCCTTTCTTCCTTCCCGCGTTCCTCTCTCCTTCTCCCACAGAAGATGTTCTAGGCTAGAGTTAAAACGCTGTTCTTTTTACACACAAGGGGACAAGCACTAAAGGGAAGCAAAGGAAGGGAGACCTGAAAGCCTGGACCTTGAAAGTGCAGTGAATAAATCATCTGACTCTAGCCTCAAACAGGTCTGGGTTTCAAACCCCACCAGAGCCGCCTGGTAGCTGTGTGATCTTCAGTAGGTGACTGAATCTCTCTGAGTCTCAGTTGTCTTATCCACAAAGTGGGCTGGTATATGTACTTCTGACAGCAGTCAAAAGAGGTCTAGATTATATTAAATTCCTGTCACGTAGAAGTAAGTTTTCAGTTAATATCAGTTTATTCTGAGCAGTCTTGGGGAAGGGGTAGTAAAAACAGCAGGATAAAGATTTGTCTACTTATGAAACAAGCCAGAACCAAGTAATCCAGAAGAGTTCAATTATAATACTGACACATAATGTTATGCAGTAAAACTAAACTCACCCATATAATTTGCTAAAGAGTTTGAAGTTCTTAGTTATTATAGGGTAGGGTTTTAATTATTATAAGGTATAGGGTAGAAATGAGCTATAATTGTATTTGTATACCATTTTCATAAGTAGGAAATATAAAATAAGCATAATAAAGAATAATCATAGAAGTATACTATTTAAATTTTTTTATTGATATTTATTTCATTTTATGCTTGTACTTTATGCTGATAAAGTCTTTGGAAACCGTTAATTCATGAAAATTTCTCTCACAAACAAGTTGTCCTGTTATGGAAGATAAAAGTAATTTATAATAATATGTGATCAGAGAAAGAAGAGAAAGAAAAGAACTGAATGACACAACAGAGGCAAAGTAGGCATACTGCAATGTTAAATAACTGAATTACGAACAACCTAAGGCTTCATTATTCTCAGTTACACCTATTAGCTTGATTACTTTGGATTGTTGAGAATAGAAAACTCAACTCAAAGCAACTTAAATAAGTTGATAAATGTACTTTACTAAAAAGTCCTGAACAAGGTTTCAAATGGGATGAGGTCAAGGTTCTGGGTTCACATCACTGACATGTCTCATTTCTACCTTCATGCAATGAGCTGTGTCTTCAAACTGACTTCTCACCAGGTAACAATATGGCTGCCATGAATAACTGGTCCCTAATTTATATCCAGGAGCTACAGAGAAGTGGTATTTTTTCATAACAATCTAAAAAAGTCCTGAGTGATGCACCGACTGTACTGGCATGTGATAATTCCTGTGGCCAAGAGAAAGCCATGCACTGGTTGGTTAAAGTTTGTGTTGCTGGAATAACCCCTTAGGTTCAGAAAAATAAAGATTCACCCAAGAGTTCAGGTTGGAGCCTATTGTTACCATATTACATGATTGCTACACATAAAAAGAATGACAAGAAGAAGCTGGCAATACAACTAGAATATCTGTTATGTATATATGTATATATATATATATAAGTTGAAATTCTTCCTAAAAACCATAATTTCATGACAACGAAGAAACCATTTATCACATGGTATATTTCAATTTTCTTTGAGTGTGCCAGATCTGTGGCTGACTATTAAAATTAGGCTCACCTAAGAGAAAACTCTTTTACTATAATGACACGATGATTTACTATAAATAGATGATATGGAAAGTATTATTTGCATCATGAAAGAGGAAAGCTGTTGACAATCCTGTTCCAAGGTGTTTCTAGACAGAATTTGCACAATAAAAAACAAAGTCTGTCTGGGAACACAAACTGTATGGCTCTTGACTCTTCCCAGTGAAAACAGGAAGACTAGCCTTATAGACCTAAAAATGTCAGAATTAATTTTTTAAAAATAACATAAGGAGACTCCTGATTGATTAAAAAATACTAAGTCAAAGAGAATAAAGGAAACAGTCAAATACCCTTAGGCTAGCATATTTACCCTCTGATGTGCAAATGTATATGGATAAAATGGAACGTGAGAGAATGAGCAGAAAGAGAGGAGCTGATTAGGGTTAGCTCAGGGGGTTTTTGGAGGTGGGGACATGCAGTAGTGGACAGTTACGCTCATGTTTACAAAACCATTTAGGAGGTCAGGGGATTCCGGAATGGAATGCAGACTAGGACAAAAGAATCTATCTTGGTCCCAGATGTATTTAGCAGCCCTACTGTGGAGGCCGGGGAGAGTGTGGCTGACCCACGCAACCTTGACAGCATGTGGAGTCTATACGACTCAAGGCAAGGCTGCCCTTAGCGCTGTCGTCTAATGAATTCGTCAACCACTCCGTGGAACCGAATAACTAAGTGAATAGACGGCAGGTGATGGGGCAGGAGTGGAAGGTCTCAAAGAACTGGGATATGGCTAGAGGGATTCATGTGGTGGTGGGTTGGCGTGGCAGATGTCCGTGTGAACTGATGCTCAGCTTGATACAGACACGGTGGGCTGCACATAGAAATACTTGTGTGTATATATTTGGTTTAAATATACACACATATATTTACTTGCTTATCAGCCGTGAGGGCTTAGAAACAATGATACCTTGGAAGCCATAAAGCACACTTAGTGCCTAGATCTTGGTCTCTAACATGTTTTTCTAAGAAAAACAACTAGGTATCCTTGGAGAAATGACTGAATGTGCAGGAAATATACAAGATGAGCCAGGAGCATTGTGCAGTGCCAGGAAGTAAGAGGGTAATCAAATAAAAACATACTTGTGGGGATGCCAGAGGATCACAAAAGCCACTGAAAGACCTCCCATGGTCAAAGCTAGAAAAATTGGAGCAACAAAATAAGTTAAACTGTATTGAATTATAGCCTAATGCATAAAATATCCATGAGTTCAAACTGATATAAGTTATTAAACTAAAAATACATGGAAAAGAATAGACAGGAGAAGAATTATAAAGATTTATGTAGATACTATGCTCTCAGGAAGGTGGGAACACCTCCTTAGTTTATAAGTGCGGTCATATGGTGACTCCCTTCCGAAGAGTGTGGTAAGGAAAGAAAAAAGAGTACCAAGTTGGTGGAGAAACCTTCCAGTTGCAGTCTGTACAAGGTTATCAAGATCAAAGACGATAGTGATGTGTTGTGTTGACAGTGTGTGCCCTTCATGGTACAATAAAAATGATGCTCTACTTCCATGACCTTCCTCTCAAAACTTATAATTCCATTCTAATCATGAGAAAAATAACAGACAGAGTTCAATAGAGAGAATCCACAAAATACCTGACGAGGACCTGCACTCCAAAACTGTCAAGGTCAGAGTAAACAAGGAAGGTTTAGGAAACTGTCAGTCAGGAGAAGCCAAAAGGGACATGGTATCCTGAATGGAATCTTGGCACAGAAGGTAAAAAATTATAGATATCTGAATAAGGGATCAATTTTAATTAATAATGCATTAATACTGATTCATTAATTGTGATAAATGTATCATAATAATGCAAAATGTTCAAAATAAGGAAGTTAATACATTCATAGTATGTATTAGATACATATTATGTATTTTTTCTATCTAAACTATTTTAAAATTAAAAGTTCATTAATTTTTAAAAAGTGCTAGGGAATAGAGTAGAAATTAATTAAGTTTAAAAAGCTAGCCAAAAAAGTCTCAGTAGTATACAATGGTAAAATGTCAGAGTCATTGTATTTTAAACTAGTAATGGGACAAAAATGTCCCCATACCTGCTTCAAGATTGTCCAGAAGGTTCTAGTCTAAGATAAAAAGATTTTTTTAAATTGCATATCAATCACAAAGAAAGAATAAAATGATCCTTGTTATCTTAAAAAAAACTTGTCAGGAGCTATATTTAACATTGGAAGGGTCGGCTCATAGAGGATATTATAAAGAGGGGTTAAAAGAGTTATTTTGGTTTAGGGTTGCATATAAGCCAGCACACGGTCAGTTGAATCACCTATGCTTTGATTGCAGGGAAAAAAAGGAGAAACTTTCACATTTACATCTACATATAGATTCATTTCAAAATGAATCAAAGCAGTCAAAACTTTCACTCTCTTCAAATGACTAAACACTGTAGTTACAAAAATGACTCAGACAAACACTGTCTTGATTATATTGTGATTTTAATTGCATTTCATTATAAGTCGTTTTCAATACAACAATGTGTTTCGTATTTGCTTATGTTTAAGATGAAAATATATTTTAGCAATTCTTGTGCATTTGAATTCAATACACGAAATACAGTAACACTTGATTAATCAGTGTTGCAGGAATATATTGAACAAAAGTTACTTTTTCAGAAAGAGAAATGTACTGCTTTGATCACTGATTCTTTTGGTCTAGTCACTTTTGAATCTTTTACTAAGAAGGTACCTTCCACATTTTATTAATGAAAATATTGACATCATTTAATATTTTCTTGTCTATGCAGGATCTTCAGAATATCACAAGCTACATATTATTTCATACATTAAACCTTCTCTACCTACAGATGTGTAATTTTGGCACCAATTACTCGGAATGACCCCAGATGGCTATGTTTATTATTAATAGTAGTTGTCTACCTTCTTTAAGGCTATTTGCTATTTCACTCAACAGATATTTGGGCTGTAACCACAATTTGCCATGCCAGAAATGTTCTAGTACATTGGAGACTGCTATGAACAGAACAGATGAAACCCCTGTCCGTGGGAACCCAGTCACTCCACGGCATTGTCAGGCTGTTTCTGCTGATTCTCCTCTTCCTCAGCTTCGATATTTGCTATTCATTTTGCATACATGGGATTTTAAAATGCTGATAAGAAAATTAGATCATTAAACTCTTTCGATCAGTAATCATCATCTGATACATAAGAAATTCAAAATCTCTGTATAGCAGGTAACTATGTGTTTTCTTGAAGCTAAACGTTGTGTTCACCCATTTCCGGCAGGCCACCGTGTTTGGGATAGAAAAAGGAATTAGGAGGCTATGAGTAGACTGGTATTAAATCTCAGACGGACAGGTGAAAATAAAAATACGAAGCCACTCAGCTTCCAGGTCAAGTGACGTGCTTTTCCAGAATGTACAGCTGCAGCCTTCCCACACCAGGCTTTCTTGTCTAGGGCCTCTCCCTGCAACCTGACCTGGACACAGCCTTCTGTCCCCTTCAGCCCAGCACAGCTCTCCCTTGCTCTGGAATGCCTTCTCTTGCCTCACCAGACAAATGCACGGCTCCCTCCTTTGGCCACCCCAGGACCTTGGTGTGTGAGACTGTGGAACACCCATCTCACCGAGTATTCGTTGTTTACTTGGGTATTTTTCTATTCCTGCATACTATGAACTCCAAGAGAACGGGGTGATGGGACTCACACTTCTATTCTCTGGGCACCGGAGGGCAAGACATAGAATGAATGGCTTGCCAATAACTTTGTGGGAGGAGAGTCCAGTGGTGAGTAATATGAGCTCCGAAACAAAGAACAGAGTTCCATATGGTGTCACTCATAAGATGATCTTGAACAATTATAATGCTATAAGAAAGTGATTGGCAGTAATGGGAAACTGTTGGGGGGGTGAACTGGCAGTTGAGGGAAACTGCCAGGGGAGGGAGGGGCATACTTCATTAACAGGGGTACCTGCATGATCAATGTTTGTATACCTGACCCTGAATTGTACCCCACATCTTTACAATAAAATTTTTTTAAAAGTTAAAAAAAAAATATGAACTCCAAGCAGCTGTGTGATCTTGCTTAGATAATAATAGCTCTGGCCATGCATGGTGGCTCACACCTGTAATCCCAACAATCTGGGAGGCCAATGCAGAAGGATTGCTTGAAGCCAGGAGTTTGAAACCAGTCTGGGCAATATAGCAAGAGCTGTCTCTACAAAAAAAAAAATCAAAAAATTAGCTGGGCATGGTAATCCCAGCTACTCAAGAGGCTGAGGCAGGATTGCCTAAGCACAGGAGGTTGTGGCTGTGTAAGCCCTGATTGTGCCACTACACTGCAGCCTGGCAACAGAGAGAGACTCAAATAAATAAACAAACAAACAAACAAATGAAAAGTATAGTTTATACCTCAAGGAATTATTACAACAGAAAAAATTAATCTAATATATCTAACATAGTGCTTGGGAAAGTTTCACTAATGTCAACTTAATATTATTCTTAAGTTAATTTCAACTAAACTCATGACATTTGGCATGTAGTGATTAAGCCAACAATATTTATTGAACTACCAGTGTAGATAGAGAAATAAATTCCACTGGAAGAAAATAAGTTAAAAACCAGAAAGCGCAATTCCTGCCTGAAACAAATTCATAAACCTGTAGTCATCTACTTGCAGTTTTTGTAAACGCTGTGTATCTTCCTCTAGTAGTTGTGCAGACATATTCATTCGTGAACAACATGTATAAACTATATATATTATGGAATCTTAAAAGCAAACACTCTATATTATGTGCAATGTTGTGTGGATATGTTTAAATTAGATGCACATGTTTTGACAGGGAGAATTGGGAAAAGACATTCTTTCTCTTCCAAATTTTCTCACTTAGGTAAGATTTACATTTACTCCATAGTGAAGATATTAAAACAAAATAAACTTAAAAATTTTCACCTTCAGATCATACTTTATTTGCGAGAATGAAGAGAGTAACAGGGGATTTGCAGCCTCTATATAAAATATAAGTACAAGCCGCGCTCAGTGGCTCAGCCTGTAATCCCGCGCCTTTGGGAGGCTGAGGTGAGTGGATTGCCTGAGCCCGCGGGTTCGAGACCCGCCTGGGCAGCGAGACCTCATCTCTACAATAAATCAAAAAATCAGCCGGGCATGGTAGTGCATGCCTGTAATTCCTGCTACTGGGAAGGCTGAGGCGGAAGGATCGCCGGAACCCAGCAGGCGAGGCTGCAGTGGCCGGGAGCAGCCACTGCACTCCAGTCTGGGCGACCAAGTGAGACTCCAACTCAAAAAATATATATATATATATAAGTACAAGGGATTAATGTGCACATGCTTTGGTTTGAATTTTCAGAAAACTAATACCCCTGTGCATTTTGTTTATGAAGGACCTAAAGAGTCAATGAGACCTTCACGGCAGGGGGCAATCACGTTGACTGATAACATAGATTTTAAAAAGCAAAGACCTTTAGCTGTGGAGTTAATGCTTAAATATTCCGGACCGAAAAGTTAATATGCTTGTGCCAAAGGTTCGCCCTAAACACTGTGAAACTGTGTTGCTGAAGTCTTGAAAGCCCTTCCTTCCTTTTAAAACGGTAAATTGTGTCAGGAGCAGTGGCTCAAGTCTGTAATCCCAGCACTTTGGGAGGCCGAGGTGGGAGGATTGCCTGAGCTCAGGGGTTCCAGGCAAGCCTGGGTAACTTGGTGAGACTTCGTCTCTACAATAAATCAGAAAGTTAGCTGGGTGTGGTAGCGCGCGCCTGTATTTCCAGCTACTTGGAAGGCTGAGGCGGAAGGATCCCCTGAGCCCGGCAGGTTGAGACTGTGGTGGCCGTGAGCTTGCCACTGTCCTCCAGCCTGGGTGACAGAGTGAGACTCCAACTCAAAAAAATAAAATAAAATAAATAAATAAAAAGTGATACATTGTGAAAACTTTTTAACTTACTGTTGAGTTCAGTGTGCCAACCAAATTTATCATAAACTCCTGAAAATACGAAACGATGTCACAGCTTCCTAGATAATGAAACAGGGTCTCTGGCAAGAACCACAAGTGACTTCCCATCCACTCCAATCAAGTCGAATCAACCAGAACTGAGTAACAGCTGCCTGGAACTCAGCTGTTAGGGCAACGTGGCAATATAATAATTTATTACATCATGGTGTTTTCTACCAAAAAAAAAAAACTGGTTTCCAAATAATAATTGATCCCTGCATTTTGAGACACAAATCAGCCAAGACTTGCCTGATTTCTCTAATACCAAATCACTGTAAATCAGGAACTGAAGTCCAGCAGCCTAGGGCTTTCAGATAATGTGGGAAACACAAGGTAGCCCCTGTTCTATGGGCTTGTCCTCTGATTGGTTGGCTGAGGATTTGGAAATCCCTCATCTTGTTGATCTGTTTCTAGTATTCCACTAGGAGCTCAGTCATCGGGAGCTCTCTGCAACCTGCCACCAGTTAGGGTTCAGGGAGAATCCTGCATTTGATGAAATTTGTGCAGGGAAAATCCCAGCCCCACAGCTCCCTTCCCAAAAAACCGAGGCAGGTAAACAGTTTTCAACAGTCTCCTTTTTCTCCCCAGTAGGTTATCATGACAAAATTATGCAGGAACCCTGATAAGGAACAAGCCAAGCATTGTCCTTCTGGGTCCTGAGGGACCCCAGGAAGGTTATGGGGCTCTCGGGAACAGACAAGGGTGGCAATTTCACTACTCAGTGGCAGGAAGGTTTGCAGAATATTGGAAGAAGGCAAGAGGAAACACCACTAGGATGAGTAGCAAAGGAAGATGAAAGAGCAACTGGGCTGTTTTTCCAAAATTTTAAAAGACTCTCCCAGTTACAATAAAATGTTTTGGTGCTATTAAATTGCACCAAGATAAATTGTTAAAAATTTGAATATTGTTTAAAATATAAACAGACTGTAAGTTTAAGGAGAAAATTATCTAAAACTTATATGCCTTTGCTGTTTCATTTCTCCCCTGAATATTAGAACAATTATAGCTTGTAAACCCAACCTCGATTTAAATTTTTCTCTTTTTATTAATTTAATAACAGCTGAAAAACCACCTTCACTTATCACACTGTACCAGAGAATGTATCACTATGCACACATTAACAATCTAAAATTATTTTAAGTGACAACTAGAACAAATTGTAAACCTAATATAAAAAGTAGATTTAAATGCCAGTTTTCATTCAAAATGCAGATTTTAAAAGAATTTTTTTAAGTTTTGCCTATTTCAACAATATTCCTAATAAAAGAGATTAGCTTTTTTTATTCATAAGGCTTAGTATATTACAGTAAATTTATCGAGAAAGTACTTTTGAAAACACACATAATGAAACACAGAAAGACACATATAAAGTAGGGCATTGAATGATTCAAAAGACAAATAGGGAAATTCTCTAATCTAGAAACTATTTTTTTAAGAGAAAATATGAATTTCCTGAAAACCTCAAGAAGGTGCAGACAAGTTTTGATTGTTTTGGACATTTGCTGTAAACTCTCCAAAATGTTCTCAGATAACATCACTACCAAATTCTATTTGAGTCATTGCAAATCTTTTTTTTTTAAGCATTGCTCAGAAAAAATTAGATCTATGAACACACAGAATACCACTCTAAAATAATACAATATGTATGTATTCACAGTATTCCATCTACTATAGGAATAAATTCAAATTGACAAATATTAATGGAGTCCAACACATATGCAAAGCGGACAGTGGTCCTCTACTTCCAAGGGGCTTGTCTGGCATTAGCTAGGGTCTACTGGTCCAGTCAAATCATCCCAGGCATTTGGTCTGCACCATAATCAAATCCTTCCATCAAGCTGTATCAGTGAAACACTTACATCACAGGGAGAGAATTTTAAAAGTACACGATGAATTCACTACATTATAGTTTTCCTAAAGCAGAAGTCAAGAAACAGTTTCAACTCAGTGCATATTATTAAGTCAACTAGGCTTGACCATAAATACATACTAATTAGATTCATATTTGTAACATTTTGATTTGGGTTCATAGTGCAAACATAAAATTTATTCCTTTTCCTTTGGGGGATGTGGAAATATTCAACTGAATTGGTGAGGCAAGCACATTAATGTTGAGTTTAAAGGCTAGAACGTAACTGCCCCCTCGACTGTGCTGTGACTAAGGCAAGGAAGAGAAAATGGAAACTTCTCAGAAGATCGGTGACAGAGTGCCAATCAGACAAACATTGTTCAAATGAAGTGACTCCCTTTAGGATGTCGTTGAGAGACTTCAAATGCCCCCTCCCTGATAGGTATTTTGTCTCTTATTTATAGTGTGTATATATAAAAAGTCTTCATCAGTTTCTCACAAAATAAACATACACTTAACCATATGATCCCGGCAATTACGCTCCGTGCTATTTACCCAAAGGACTGGAAAACTTACGTACACACAGACCTGCACTTGGATGCTCATAGCAGTTTTGTCCGCAATTGCCAAACCCTGGAAGCAACCAAGATGTCCTCCAGGAGGTGAATGAATACATCCACTGTAGTACATTCAGAAAATAAAGTGTCATTCAGTGCTGAAAAGAAATGAGCCATGAAAAGACGAGAGGAAATCTAAAAGTCTACAGACTGCATAATTCCAATATATGACATTCTTGCAAAGGCAAAACTATGGAGACCGTTAGAAGATCAGTGGACACCAAGGAAGAGGAAGGAACGAAAAGCGGAAGCACAGTGGATTTTGAGGGCAGTGAAACTACCCCTGTAACACTCGGATGATGAATACATTTATTCGTCCAAGCCCAGAGAATGCCCAACACCAAGAGCGAGCTCTTATGGAGACTGTGGGTGCTGGGTGATAAGGGTGTGTGAGTATCGGCTCATCAATTACAGGGAATGTACCACTCTGGTGAGGGGGTGTTGATAATGAGATGTCTGTAGGGGGTGAGGGGGAGGAATACCCAGGAGATCTCCATCCTTTCCTCTCAGTTCTGCTGTGAATCTAAAATGTCTCCTAGAAAACGATGGCCGTTTTTTAAAAATCCTCAAGCATTCATGAGTTTTCATTAGCAATTTAAAACAACGTGCTAGGTAATAAGAGAGTGAAATATATGGATAGGACAGATAAAGTTGGTGGAATCGTTCAGGCTTAAAGACCCCAACTCGTTCCTTGGTGCTTCCATTTTGTTTTCCTGCTGTGGTGGTTGCTGTTGTTGTTGTTATGAGATATCATTGCTAGTAATAACAACATTCATTTGTACATTTCACAGTTTTCAACGTGATCCTTGAGACGGTCTTCCACAAGAAGAGAAAGAAGATCAATTTTTAAATATGCAAGTGCATTTATTTAATAAGTGTACACATTTTGTGATAGCAACTCACGGAACTTGAGCGCTCTGCATCATTTCAGCTGGATAAATACTGAAACAGGGAAAGGCATGAAAGAAATAAATTTAACGCCATGTGTTCTAATATTGCTGGGTTCTGCTGGTCTGGTTTTATTCTTTGTGTTACTGTATATACTTATGATGTTAAACATGATGTTTTGATAAATGCATACACACAGTAAAATGATGACCATCACCCAGCAAATTGACATGCCCATCTCTCCACATAGCTGTCCGTGGGGTGTGTGTGTGTGTGTGTGTGTGTGTGTGTGTGTGATGACAGCCCCAGGAATCTACTTTTTTAGCAAATTTTCAATACAGTATTATTAACTACAGTCATCCCATTGTACTCTAGATGTCCTGTTAAACTGTAAGTTTGACCACTTGACCAATATCCTTTACTTCCCACACCTCCTTGTCCCTGGTGACCACCACTCCACTCTGCTTCTATATATTTAAATTTTGAAGATTCTACATGTACATGAAATCATGGAACATTTGTATTTCTGTGCCTGTTTTATCATTTAGCATAATGTCCTTTAGTTCATCCATATTGTCACAAATAACAGGATAGTCCACTTTTTTAAGGTCAAGTAATATTACATATATTTTATAACTTCTATATATAATATGCAATATTATATACGTTACAAATTATAGATATATGCATGTATCACAATTTCTTTATCCATTCATTCATTGATGGACATTTAAGTGTTACAGCTTGGCTATTGTGAATAATAATGCAATCAACACAGGAACTCGGACATGTTTTCTAAGCACATATACTTAGAAGAGGGATTGCTGAATCAAATGGCAGTTCTATTTTTTACTTTTTAAGGAATCTCCATACTGTTGTTCATAATGGCTCTACTGATTACATTCCTACCAAAAGCATACAAGAGGGTTAGTTTCCTGAGAGAGAAATTCAGATAAGACAAATGTAAATCTCAAGCTTTAAGAGCAGAAGAGTCCATTTCTATGCTTAGTCAAAAAAACCGTAACCATTGGTATTATATAGGATGCTGATGGCTTCCTAGACACTTACCTAGTGGGAGAAACCTGTACTACAAAAGGCCTGCCCTCCAAAAAATAATTCCGGGTTATTAATATGATTTATTTGCTGTATCCAGAGCTTACTTCTTGAACAAAAACTTGAAAAGTGATGTATCAATACTGTACCCTTTTTCACATTTTATCTCACAACTCTTTGGTATATATGTTACTATTATCCCATTTCACAGATGAGGAAAATAAAGACTGGAAAGTTTGTCACTTTCTCTGGACCACAGAACTTGTAGTTTGTCCCAGGCATGTGCCGTTTACCACAACGCCTGGCGGCAAAAGAAAGTGTGCCTGTGTTCAAGCTACATGCAAAGGTTATGTTATGTCATCCTCCCACTAAGTCTTCAAGCAAAGCAGAAGAATCTCCTTCCCCCATCAGAGCAGTCTTGTGGTTCAGGGTCAGCGAGCTACAGGCCAAGGGCCAAACCCAGCCAGGCATCTGTTTTTGCAAATAAAGTCTTTCTGGAACACAGCCACGCTCAGTCGTTCACGTAAGGCCTGTGGCTGCTTTTACACCAGAAAAGCAAGGTTGCACAGTCACGGCAGGCACTGACCCCCCAAGCCTACAATACGATCTTGGCAGGAAATAGTTGCCCGCCTCTAAATTAGTTGACCAGCAATGGAAGCAGTGCTTCGACCTGCTGAATTTCACAGCAACTCTGACGTGTTTGTGTTGACCTGCCCTGTGCTTGGAGACCTACACAACCCTTCCGTAAGGCCTTCCAGGGGCTACTTTGCCTAGCGGCTCACGCTTTCCATGTAGACTTCCATCGCAGAGGGGAAAGTCCCATCCCACCAGATGACTGCTTACTTTCCAGTTTTAAATGGTAAAGGAGACATACCTGGACATTTTTCAGGTACGTTTAGCATGACGTCACTCTCCATCATGAATGCAATCAAGTGCTTTTAATCATCTTTAAGCGAGTCACTAATTTGCACGGCGGATCAGCCCCAGAAGTAACTCTGAAGGGGAAAGCCCGTGGGAACAGCGATTTGCCCCACGCCAGTATATGCAGGCAATGGGCTTTAAACATTCCCAGCTCAGGAGGGGACTTCAGCTCAGATACTGAGTCTGTATGAGCACACACCTCCCCCTGCCCTGTCCCCACACTATCGCACACATCAAGGAGCTCCTCGGACATTTTTGGCCTTTCACATTCTTGACACGTTTCCAGTGAGTTCAGGAAAACAGCAGAATTCCGAGCCGATGACACAGTTTCTCCCAAAGAACTTCTGGGCCATGCCTGGAGCCGCGGGCTCGTCCCTGACACATGAAAGAAGCGAGGGTACTTTTCCTTTGCAAAGGGGTCTATAAAGTTCATGCAGGGGGGAGGCCGAAGTTGCTAACGTGATTGAGTCCATGTGCGCGGGACCCCTGAGAGCTGCAGGCATTCTGTCTCCCGTTATTTTCACTGGTTCTCCCCCTCCCAGTTTACACAGCCACGTGGGTGGCCCCGTGTCTGTTTGTTTGCCTTGTTTTTCAACGAGCAAAACTGGAGGGTGAGGAGGGGAGGCGATCGGGCGTGTTTTTTAACTCCTGGAAGCCGTGGTTTTATTATTTTCAGATTGAGCCGATGTGTGATCGAACAAGGTCTCTCGTGAGCTGAGCCCAGAAACAGATGGCCCCTGGGCCTGTGAGGTTGCTCTGAGCGGCGGATGCCTGGGAGAGCACTTTTATCTTCCCTTTTGCTTACACAATGTTGTGCCGTCCAGTCGCAGAGCTGCCGTGAGATTGGTATTGCCAGATTACCAGTCTTTATGTAAGGATTTCAGAGAGGAGAAGAGAAGCAGCCCTATCATACTGAGGCTGAAAAGAAGTCAACCCCTCTTTTAGACACCCTGCTAAATGCCTGCAACGCACTGGGTAAGAGAAACCTGCCCTAAGAACTCTGAGACAGGAGTGGCAAATTCTTAATAGTGTAGTATGCAAAGTCATATGCTTCTCATTTTAAAGATAATATTTTAAGGGAATTTTTACATTACTGTCATCATTCATTCTGGAGGGGAACTTCAAGCCTGGATTTCCACAATTTCACTCAGTCGGTTTCACTTGCGGTAGAGCAAGGTGGCTAAAGTGAACAGCGATACTCCGTATTCTTGAAAATCTAGAGGATAAGTGCCCTCACCACAGAAACGATGACCATGTGGGGTGATGCATGTGTTGGTTAGCTGGATTTAACCATTTCACAATGTGTGTATGCTTCAAAACATGTCCTACGTGATTTTCTAAAAATGCTATCTGCTCATTTTAAAGATAATAGTAAAACAACAAAGTGAGGTAGGGAAGGCCATTCAAAAATTGAAACCTGACATCCCACAATGTAAAAATAGTTGCATTTGCTGTATCTCCAAGCCATTTTTTCTTTGCAGATATGTGATTCTTTTTATACCCTGGTTGACTGTAGTTGAGTTTATCACAACTTCTCTTTCCAAGGGACAGTGACGTGGTCGGTTCTACCAAGAGTTCCGTTTTGTTTTATAATTGTCCCTTCATTTCTCATCACAACTTGTATCTCTCCCCAACGATATATAGATTTGAATGTGCTTCGTTTTCTTGCATAATCATGTACCCTTATAAAATAGATTTCTTGTGTGTGGTATTTATTTTTAAATGTAAAATAAATATCATACATTTGTATTATTAGACATTATTGCATATATGTGCATTTATTATTAAAATAAATTAACACATGCACAAGCACGCTACTTAGCTACCTTACACTGGTTTTTAATTTCTTACTTAAAAATAAGTTTGGACATCACCCCAAGTTTCTGTATGTGGTTATATTTCAGTTGTTTTTAATGGCTCGCAGCACTTTGTATATATGCCCACGAATAGCATCTCTGAGTTCTCCTAATGATAAACACCAGAGTTACCACTGACTATCACTGTTACAGAAAGGCAGCACGGACATCCTCACTGCCTTGAGTTTATAAACCTTTACAAGAATTCTCTCTCTGTTTAATAATTCCACGTCAGCACATAATCTTATAAAGTTCCATCTATTGCTTCCCAAAATGACTTCACTATCTCACTCCCTTCATTTATTTCAGTCATTCATGAAGGTTCCTGTTTCCACACAGCCATACCATCCCTTGGTGTCACCCGACATGCCCATGTTTCCCAGACTGATGCATTTAACCTGGCTGAAGACAACACAAAACAAAACAAAAGCCTCTTTTCCTTCCTCTGATTTCTAGTGAGATTGGTAACCTCCATTTTTTTATGATGGATAGCCAGTTTGTGTATTTTCTTCTGTGAACTGACCATTCATATACTTTGCCTGTTTTTACTTTGGAGTTTCCTATCTATCTTATTGATTTGTAGGAGCTTCCCATGCTTTCTAGATATTAAACCTAGAGTCATTTTTAAATATTCTCTAAATCTGTCATCTATGTTTTTGAAAATACATTTACTATGGTCAAATTTCCCAATTTTCTTTTAAATTATGACTAGAGCGTTTTGTCTTAAGAATCCTCTTCCTATCTCATAGATGTAGACATTCTTCTCTCTGTGTGTGTTTAGTTGTGTGTCTACACACACACACACACACACACACACACACACACACACACACACATGAGCATGCGTATTTCACTGCAATTATGCAACTCATCTTTGCCCATCTTTGCTCACTGATTTGCGATGCTATTTTTACCACATATTAATTTCTCCTGTATTTAGAATTCTGTGTGTCAGCTCTATAGTGTTTTGATTAGTCTATTTGTCTTTTTCTATTTTTTATCCCCAAACCATTTTCTTTTTCATTGAAGTATAGCAAACATACAAAAGAGACATAAAACATGAGAGTACAGCTCCATGAGTAACCTTGGTGAAAGTAAGAAGAAAAATATTACTAGCACCCTTCTTAATCAATATGCCATGACTCCTTTCCAAGGATAATAACTCTCCTGATCTTTAACACTTTGGTTACATAGAAGTTCATTTTTTAGTTATCTTATCAAAACATTTTGTAAGTTTTAGAAATGATTTGGCTATTTACTTGCAACTTAATTATATTATGATAGAGAACATTGTCTGTAGGATATCATTCTTTTGAAATTTATTGGCACACGTTGCATTCCACAGTCTAAGCTGAATTTTTGTGAATGTTTCATGTGAATTTTTAAGTGAGGTCTTCCACTGTTTGTCTCTCTGGTGGTTCAATCTTCTATATGCTTATTTAATTTAATGATTTTTCCTTGTTTTATCAATTTCCAGATATGTGTTATAATTTCCCTTTAAATGCGTGGCATTGTCCTTTTCTCATTTCAATCCCATTTTTGCATGGTTTAAGGCTGTTATTATGTGTGTAAATAGTTGGAGTTTATACATCTTCCTGGCAGCCTAGCCTTTAATCATTATGAAATATGTGTCTCACTACTACATCTTGGGCTAGGTCTTCCATCTTATTATGGCTTTCTACACATCTTTCTTGCCCTGTGTTTTCTTCCTCTGTTTTCATAGTTCATTCTTTATCGAATGAGCATTTTTTTATTATTCTGCCATTCATCTCTTTATTTCTTTTATAGTTATTCTAGAGCTTTCAATATAAATCCATGCATATCCATGACTACAAAAATACGGAGCTGTATTTTCTCCAGAAAAGTACATGAGTCTTAGAATGCCTCAGCTCTGTTGCTGTTCCCTCTTGACTTGAGTATCACCATTGCCATGTACTTTAATTGCATACATAATTTAAAACTCTAAGTCATTATTATGTTTTTAGAGCTGTCAAAACTCACTTCTATTTATCCATATATTTACCTTTTCTTTTGTTCATCATTATGTCCCTTACTTTTGAGATTTCATCTACGAATATTTGTGTTCTGGTTGAAAGACCATATTCTATTATTTCCCTTGTTGCAGATTTAATAATGATGAATTCTCCCATTTTCCGTTTTAAAAAGACAAAGATCTTTCAAGAAGACTGGAAGAGCATCAGTCTCACTCTAAAAACCCAGATAAACTCCATTATAATAATTTGTCTTGCCTTCCTCAGAAAGATGAATCACACAGAAACTCCAAAGCCAAGAAGGGCGAGTCCCTTCAAGAAGACGCAGAAAGAAAAGGTCAGCTGACCTGTGGAAAAGTATGGCAAGAAGGACTGAGGCTGCCCTACACATAAATGAAAAAAAAAAAACTTACATTTTAGCATATTTCAAAGGTTTGGTGTAGGCCAGCATGTAGAACCCACAGTCACCTCAGACACAAGGGGATGTCACACGCAGTCACACTCACACTTCCCATGCACTTAAGAGACTGGAAGCAGGGGACCCAGGAAGCCCTCTCTCAGCAGGATGAGTACGCAGGAGAGGACGGTCATGGCCATGGGAAAAGGCACAAAACCCACTTGCACATAAAGAGCAAAAGTCCTGACCTGCTGAGGAGTCGGCAATCCCTCTCATTCTCATGGCACAGGTGAAGACTCGTCGTTTGGGGAAAAAGTGGAAGAATAATATCTCTCTTTCATGCCCATCGTTGAAGAATACTCAAACTTTAAGCGGCCACGTTGACAGCTGCTTTCTTTAACTGATTATGAAATACCATACAATAACCGTTATTTTCTCTGTACTCTGTCTCAGTCTTCTGTCTGCACCTTTGAAAGTCGTCTCTCTTTTGAATCTTTTGGTTGTTGTCTTGCCTTTTCAACTGTTTCACCTCAATGTGGAGGTATCATTTGCTCTGTAAGTATCATGCTTGAAATACGTATTGCTTTTACATTAGTAACTTCATGACTTTATCTGTTTTTGAAAGTTTTCAAGCTTTTTTCCTCAAACATTGCTTCTACCCCATTCCATAGTTCTTTGGCCCCTGAGACCTCAATTACACGTTAGACCTCATTGACTCACACGTTAGACCTTATTGACTAAATGGCACTTATATTAGACTGTATTGCTCTCCTTTTATTTTGTTTTTCTTAGCTTCTATGTTTCCTAACCTTATGGCTCTCTGTGTTTCTTTCTAAATGTTTTTTCCTGGGATGTTTTGAAATTTTGCAGTTTTTCTTTATCTATGTCTATTTTTCTGTTAAGCCCATCCACTGGATACTTACGTTTGATGAAGAAAACCAAAACTGTTCTTGTCGAGATTATCAAAGATTTTTACTTTGGTGTGTCCCATAATCACTCTCCAGTTATCATCACACTGCTCCTGTCATCAGCAGATCCTGCGGTTGATCACCCGATCCCAACAGAAAAGATTTTCTTCCTAGGGCCTCGTTGGTAACTCAAGTTTCTGGTTTCTCTCCTAGCTCACTGGCCGTTTGCTCCCCATACGTCTCACCCTCATGGGAACCTCTTGGATGAATTCGCAAAGACTCAGTCCTTATATTCTCTGTTTGCACTGACTTCATGGTGAACTCATCAGGTATGCATTTAAACCCTGTCTGAGTGCTAAAAAAAACCTCCTAAGAAAACTTCAAATCCTTATAACCCACTGACTACTTAACATCTCTCAGAATATCTAATAGGCGTATCCAACTGAAGCTCCAAAATCAAAATTCTGTCTTTCTTCTCTACACCTTCTCCTTCTGAATTTCTAAATAGGAAAGCCATTCCTTCAGTTATGGAGAGAAAATTATTTCACCTTTTTCTTGAGGCCTCTCTTTCTCAAATCCCGCGTTTGCTCTATTAGCAAATTCTCTTCATTTTCAAAATATATTCAGAACCTGACTACCTCCAGCCTTCTGCATGCCTCTCATCCTAATACATCATCATTATCTCCTCCTTGAATTATTGCATTTGCTCCCTAATTATCTCCATGTTTCTATTCTTCACTTGTTCAATCTATTTTCAGTTTAGGCCCCAAATGATCCTGTTCAAAAGAAAAAAGTAGTAGCATTTTCTTCCTTGTATTTTTTCATGTCACTTAGAATCAGACTTCCTGATTCCTCTCTGACCTCATTCCCTGCTACTCTCTCCTTGGTGTATTTTCAGCTCCAGTCATGCTGAACTCCTTGATTGCTCTCCAAATGCCCCACGCTGTGCACTTGACATTTGCCACTTTCTGTGTATGGTATGCTCCTCTCCATCTATTCCCACGACTCACCTCCTCATGTCCTCTCAGGGAGACCGTTCCTGACCACTGTATTTTAAAGTGCAACTCATTCAACCCCACATTTCCTGAACTCCGTTCCCCCCTTCGGTGCTACGTTGTTTCCGTAGTATTTATCACATCCTAATGCACTACTCTGACCTGAAACTCTAGTCATATTTTGGAACAACAGTCAACGTAGGTTGCTGTTTTTCGTTTTTTCTTATTTCCTGATGTTAAGTGAAGTGTATCTAAAGTTTCTTTAGTCACTGTGAGGTATATAATAGCTTTCTGGTGTTAGACTTAGTCAGTTTCAGGACCTTCTTTTCTATTCCTGAAAGTCTTTTTTTTTTTTTCTATTAGTCAACAATGTACTGATTTTTACTGACATTTTATCATGTTAAACTATCTTTGCATTCCTGAAGCAAACCATTTGATGAAGCATTTTATTAGTCAGGTGAGATGTCCTGGTTAATATTTATTAAATCTTACTGTAAAATTTTTATTCAGTGACATTGCCTATAATTTTTATACTGTTTTTATTTGTTCTTAATTTACTGACCTTGTAAGACCTTCTGCAACTTTTCCTGCTATTCTATTTTATTTGAAAGGCTATTAGAATTCACTTATCAAGCTATATGGATTAATGAATTGTGTGTGAATCTTTGATTACATTTTAAATGGTTTAAATGCAATTGATAAATTTCACATTTAAATTTTTAAATGTTTTACAAATCCTTTTATTTTATCTAGGTTTGAAACTTAAGAACGTAAGTTTGTCATAATCTTCATATATTTTAACATTCACATGTTTTTGCTTATTGTATTATTAAAGTTTATCATTTGTTTTGTTCTTCTTTGATTGAATGAGCTTGCCAGAGATTTCTTTGTCACAAATGTATTTTCCAAATACACATCTTGTTCATTGTAAATTATGTTTACTTTTTAAATCTAATACTTTTTTATATCTTCTAATATCGGTCTTATATTTCCAACATCTTAAATAGAATGCTTTACTTGCTTTTTCAATATCCTTAGTTTATCCTTTTTCTTCAAAAAATGCTTTTAAAAGCTCTCTTCCATTAAGTACTACTTTACATATAGTCCAAAAACTTTTATATATAATATTTTTATTGACCCCATTCAAATATATGACATGTTATTTTGTAAGGCTTTTTATTTGCTTGCTTTGTTTCTAGATGAGGGATTAGCTTACCTATTCTTTAGTTATTGTTTCACTTTTACTGCAATACAATGAGACTGCATGATGTAAAAACGTCAACACATCATCATTTAAATGTAAAATATTATTTTTTGGCATACATATACTTTCTAATTTGGAAAAAACACATTAAATGAAGTGTAGTTCTACTCATTTATTTTTTCAATCACCTTCATTGTTACTGATTCATGAACAGAAATGTGAATCTTCAAGATTAATGAAATGAAAAGATTGCTTGGTTAATTTCCTAATTTACTAGGTTAATTTCCACTATTTTAGTAGAAATAGTCCTGAAGAAGGTGAAGTTTTGTGGCTGGTCTCCCAGAGCCCAATCTCAATGGCTTCCACATCAATTCTTCCCACTCCAGCCAGTGTTATCTTTGTAAAAATCTGAATCAGTTCTAGTTACTTACATGCTCAGTAGCCTCCAATATTATCCCCATGGACAATAACGAAAATGCAAATATCTATAAGGCCCTGCAATTCTCCCTTCACCTATTATGCTATACTCTCTATGGCAAGTCAAGATCATTTCTTTCTCATCAACTTTCTATTGATTGTTCTCTTTAGACAAGTCCAGAAAGCTTGACATTGGAAGTTCACAAGTAAATCATGAAAACTGATTACCATTCTTCCCGACCCCGATTGATAGTCTTCCTTTCTTCTTGGTCCACATCTACAGTGGTTTAAAGGTCTTGTGATTTAGAACAGTTGAAGATAACTGAGAAAACGAAGGAACAAATGTTAGCGAATTATTTTATATCTTGGTAAACTGTATAACTTCATTCTATCAATTGCTTATTATCCCATCAAAGTGTTCATTTAAAATATTTTATTGAATTTGAATTCTTCCAAAGCATTGATGAACACCTGCCATCGCTGTCAGTGTACCCTTACCATGATCACTCATTTTATAGCAGCTATCTACACCTCCCATCAATCATTTAATCCATGACTTAAATTTAGTATTGGTTGTAACACTTTAAAAAATTATGTATTGAGCAAACCCCGCGGGACCCTCCCACTGTGGGAGTTTTTCTGTCCTCCCAACAAATCCTGCATTCTCAAAAAAAAAAATGATGTATGTATGTATTTATTTATTTAGAGTCGGGGTCTCACTCTGATGTCCATGCTGGAGTGCAGTGGCTCACCACAGCCTCAAACTGCAGGGTGTAAGCGATCCTCCTGTCTCAACCTCCCCAATAACTGGTACTACAGGCATGTGCTACCACACATGGCTAAGTGTTCTATTTTTTTGTAGAGAAGAGGTCTTGACCAAGCTGGTCTTGAACTCCCGGTCTGGAGCAATGCCCCTGCCTCAACATCCCAATGCGCTGGGATTGCAGGCATGAGCCACCACACCTAGGTTAGCTGTAGCACTTTTTACTGTCTCAAGCATGCTGATTCTTTATTGGCTTGGTTGCATATTACCTACTTCCAGAGTATATAACAAAAAAGAAAAAGTGTCATTTCTGTCTCACTGTATAACATATTTCTTTTTTCTTCACAGAAAATAGTGCTTGACATATAGTAGATATTCAGATACTGTTTTACATTTGTGAATATCCACAATTACATGCTTGGCTTTAACTGTTTAGCATATTCAATAACTTGACTAGAACATAATCATAGAATTATTTCAATCACTTTCTGGAAGGTCCACATGTCTCCAGTTATTATTTTTGTCATGTCACTTTTCCTAATTAACGGTTATAGAACATTCTTTCACATCTTTCCTCTCCGGCATTAAAAAATGCCTGTGGTTCCTCAATGCCTACATGATAAGCTTTGAATCTTACTTCATTCTTTTTATCTTTTTCTTTCTTGCTCAGGAAAATGTGTGACTGATTTATGTCGGATAAAGCAAATCAATTCTTCTTTTGTCTAAGTATCAATCTATTTATTACTAATGAGGTAAACAAGACTGTTCCTTCATACAATGGATATGTATTTAAAAATATACACCGCACTGACTGCATATTTGATATTATTAAGAAATTATTGCTATTTTAAAATGTGATCATGAGAGAGGAGATAGCATTTGGTTAGGCAGATGGGGCGGGGGTGATCTCGAGAAGGCTTAACACCTGTAGAACACCCCCTGTACCACCCTTGCGATATAATTGTGAGCTGGAAGTATGACGAGTGTGGTTAAGAACATCCTTTCAATCCAGGATGTTTTATTAGAAGGGACTTTTTGCTGCTTAGACGTGGGCACAGTAGCTTAACTATATGTCCTATCTTGACCTTAGCTTATTATAATATCATTTACAAACCATCTGCATTGAGATTTAACTCCCCTTCCAGTGGGCTTTTCTGTGGTACTTATGGGTAATATTCAAGATGGGGTGACTTTGGTCAAGGACCCACGTGCACGGTAAGGACTGGACCTCAGGCAGGAAGGGGCGGATGAGATGCAAATGAAAGAAACACCCCCAGAAAAGATAAGATAAAAACCACAACAAAACCCTTCTAACACTGGATAACCCACGCTGGGCTCCTTTCGTTTTCTAGAGAGCTTTGTTGCTTAATAAACTCCTTCTTCCACTCATCGTTTGGGTGTCCGCGGTCCTTAATCTTCTTGGTAGTGGGACAAGAACCCAAAGTTGCTGGTTGAAGCTAACAGTGGCTCAAAACTCCTGCAACA
Organism: Cephalopachus bancanus; assembly: GCA_027257055.1. NCBI lineage: Eukaryota > Metazoa > Chordata > Mammalia > Primates > Tarsiidae > Cephalopachus > Cephalopachus bancanus. The sequence goes on from JAPVLO010000136.1 coordinate 3,311,377, forward strand.
ATGATAGTGGTGCGGTAAGAAACAATGTAAAAGTTATCTCTTAAAGACACACATTGAGTTCTTTCTGTATGAAACTGTATGATGTCTCCCATGTCTTCAAAATAATCCAGGGGTTAGAGATAGAGAAACAAAAATGACCCTATGCTGATCATCAACATCTTTTCTCTAATTTTGTAAATGTTGGTAATTTTTAATAATAAGAAAAAAGAAAAGAAAAGGAACAGTCTTCATAGCCTAGCTCTATTTAACCTAACCAATCTGATTTTATAAGATGAACCGATTCATTTCAGCCATTGGCCTTCTCCCTGTCTTACAAAGATACTTGCTCGTTTTCTTTTCAACGGCAGTAGGGTAATTCAAGACCTGTCTGTACCAACTCTTCTCTGACGGCTCCAGACTGACTGGAGTCAGAACACCCAGGTGACTCCAACCTCCTGCAAGCTGCACCTGCACCATTTATTGTGGTGGTTACTTATCTGATACTTTACAATGTTAGTCAGCATTATATCTAGAACATACCTTTTATTTTAAAGTTTTGCATATGTTTCATGTGTATTCAATACCTACATATTCAATACATAATGAATAGAATTGCCAGCAACATACCGCAAATTATCATCTGCTTATTAATTGACCCAATAACCTTTTATTACTACAAATAAGAACATTTAGATGAGAATAAAATGTCTCCCCCATACAAAATATTTAAATTATATATACAGGCAAAAATATTTCAGATCGGGAGAGTGCATGGGTTATGGTTTTGTTTGTTTGTTTGTTTGTTTAAAGTAATTCTGGTAGAACTTGGCAGAGTTTAGTGGCAATTTCCATCTTCTGTTATAATCCTGCTAACAAGATATTATTTTCACTACCTTCAATCACACCAAAATCTGAACTAAAAAAAAGTTAAAGTCCATGGGGCATGGATTTCCACTATATTTATATTTAACAACAAACTAAAATATTTATATTAAAAGGTTATAGAGTTTGCTTCTGTGTATTTTAGGAAAAGAACCATATTATCTACCAGATTCTCATGATATAAACTCCAACAAAACTTAGTAACTACTTCACTTAATAAAGAAAACAAACTTTTGTATTTTGTGGCTTTGGCCACATAGAACAATTAGGATTGAGAAATAAACTAGAAAAATCAGTTAATCTCCCCAACATGTCCAAATATCTGTATAGTCTGTGCTCTTTAGATGTTTGAGATTTTTATCATGTGTTTGGCATCACCTAACATAATGACCAGGTATTGATTCACTTGAACTGCTTTAGGCCTGAAAACCATTTGTGCTGATTTTATTTGTTGTTTATTTCCGGAATGGGATTTGCCACTGCATACATGCAGAGCTTTAACATTCCCCAAAAAGGGCAAAAATGGAAAAAACAGCAACAAGAAAAGGCTTCCACACTTTGGAATCATTAAGGGTGAAATCCAAAACAGAGGCAGGACAAATAAGTTATCAAAGCTAAAGTAATAATGCCATTTCCAAATACAAGTCCAACTGCTCTTTGGTTTCTCAGATGATAGACTGCCCGAGAACACTTCTCTCTGCTCAGACTCAGCGCTTCAAGAACCACTCAATGCACTGCTGTCCTCACTGAATCCCTTCAGGTGCCTTCAGTCCCTTTCGTAAAAACATACTGAATCTAGTCCTCCTCTAAACAGACCAGGACGGAGCATAGAAGATGAGAAAGAGAAAGAGAACAGAAGGAATCACAGCAGGAAGGCCAGGATGAGGAAGGGGACAGGAGAGTTGAATATACGGAGAAGTGGGCTTTCAATACTTTGATGAATACAGGTCTGACATGGTGGCCGATGCCTGTGATCTTAGCACTTTGGAAGGTCTAAGCAGGAGAATCACTTCAAACCAGGCGTTCCAGACCAACCTAGGCAACATAGCAAGACCTTGTCTCGACAGGAAAAAGGAAATTAGCTGGGTGTGGTGATGCACGCCCGTAGTTCCAACTACTGGGAAGGCTGAGGCAGAAGGACGGCCTGAGCCCGGGAGGTCAAGGCTGCCTTGAGCCGTGATCATACCCCACACTCCAGCCTGGGCAACAGAGTGAGACCCTGAATCGCAAACAAATAAGTAAACACCTCCTGAAGACTCAAAGTCTGATTCTGACTTCTTCCTCTTTGATTCTTTGTTCATCCTTAGAGAGGGTGAGGCCGTGCAGTGCCTTTGATGAAAACTGCATCGCCTTTGGAAGTTTTAATGGCTCAGTTTCACAGAGGCAATGCAGTGGGGTTTGCTCCAGACTCATGAAGTGACAGCAATGTACCGACTCTGATGCCATGGAGCCTGCCTCTGGGCATGCCTGAGGATATGCAGCAGCACAAAGTCAACAGCAAACTCACAACAGTCCCAAGGATGGATTCTCAGTGGAAAAGACTGTCCAACACTCATAGGACTCCAAGGTCTTCACTGTGCTCAGGGACGCTGCCATATAAAACAGGGCATGAAGTGATGGGTGAGAGAAGTGGATCTGTGTCTGTCTCCATCAGCAGGACACGAAACGCCAGAAGGTGACCGTGACCACTGTCCCCAGGGCTTCTGACACCGTTTTCTGTTTGATAAATTTGATCTCTTTAAAGCCTAGACTTTGCCTACAAGCCAAGAGGTTTTCAATAAAGCCTACCACATACTTTTGTTGTGAGAAATACCGAGAGACCTTGTCCTCAAAGGAAAACAGACCTGAGGAAACCTTTTGTAAATTCTGCCCTGGGGGAGAAAAGAACTGTCTAGGGCAGACGCATTTGTTGACTGTCCCTTGACCTGCTGGGAGAGATTTTCATGATGGCATTTCCTCCTGCATGGGTTAAATTCACAATTATATTTACAGAAAAGTTTAAACTATGATATTTTTGGAACAAGGGAGAGTTGGTTCTTTATTTGGTGCATATTTTATTGAGGTTTCTAATTCCTTATCATCATAAGTTTAAATATGAATGATTCTTTTATAAGGGCTTATATGTTTATATTAATAGTGAGATCTCTTCAAGTTGCTTTAGATTTAATACATAATGTGATTCTTGCTGCACTATTGAATGTTTGCATTAAATTTAAGAATAGTATAATATAGCCGGGCTCGGTGGCTCAGCCTGTAATCCTGCGCCTTTGGGAGGCTGAGGTGAGTGGATTGCCTGAGCCCACGGGTTCGAGACCCGCCTGGGCAGCGAGACCTCATCTCTACAATAAATCAAAAAATCAGTTGGGCGTGGTAGCGCATGCCTGTAATTCTGGCTACTTGGAAGGCTGAGGCGGAAGGATCGCCGGAGCCCAGCAGGTCGAGGCTGCGGTGGCCGGGAGCGGCCACTGCACTCCAGTCTGGGTGACAGAGTGAGACTCCAACTCAAAAAAAAAAAGAATAGTATAATACTTGATCTTTAAACATGACAATTTCTGCTCAAATTAATAACCGTTAATACATTTTGTGTTTAACTTGCAATTAACTTTGGTTTTCAGAGACAGACCAGGACGGTTGGTGACACGGAGTTGGAGTCTATCAAATAAGCTCCTCAACTGGATGGGGCATTTTATCTACTTTCTAGGATGTCGTTTTTTCTCTATATATCTTAGAGATTTTAATAAACTTCTTGAACTCAAAGTAGTTTGAAAGACAAAATAGACAACTTTAATGGAAGAAGATGGGGTCTCGTAAATTAAGAAAGTACACATTAGAACACAAGAGGGCAAATGTGGCGTTCAAAACAAACAATACCAAACAAGCAAACGACAGCTCTGGATCAACGATGGTACGTGGCTTCCATGCAGCTTTAGGTGCCTCAGAAAAGTTTTTGTTGAGAGCACATATACACACCCTTAGCGTTGCCCTGAAGAAAAAATGTTGAAGTCCTGTGTTTCCGATCAACTTCTGACTTCAAAACACTACACAAGATGAGACTGTCCCAGGAAATCAACGGAATAATTTTATTTTTTCAGATTGGAAAAATATGGTTTATTTAGAAAGTAATTAAAGAGACAGACAGATATTACCTCCCCAAGGTAGGGGAGGGTACCAAAGCTTAGAAAAACAATGGTGGCCATGGTTCAAAGAGCCATGTTGCCAGACCAGAGTTTAGCAAAGCAATGGCCTAATTGGATAATTTTAGTATTCATTAAAAAAAACCCCAAAATACAAATGTTAGAATCTATGGAGTTCAATAACTTATGATGAACAATTTTACAATAAGTAGGCAAGTGCATACTATACTTTTAGCCTGATGGAGATACAAATTTTTTGCGAAGGTAATGGTAGTAACATATGGATATTGTCAAGGAAAATATGTATATTTAAACATTATGCTAAATAAATATTACACAATAATTTACGTTTGCTGATAAACATTTACGCTTCAGCTACAATTTGCAAATTATGTCTAAAGTCCAATTATGTGAACTCAGAGTCCCAGTGTGACAGGAATTCGTAGAGTAATAGTAAAATACACAAAATCAAAGTTCAAATCAAAATAGCTCTTGACAGAAAATTATACCACCATCTACAATCTCTTCTTAGACCATATTGCTATTTTATCGCAATGCTTTCTTAACACAATATCAGATGCTAAATTGCGCTATATTACATTATACAGAAAAGTACCAAAATATACAGAAATATACCCAAATCTTCTAGCTCCATCTAATAGTTGGTTATTGTGAGATTTAACAAGGGAAAATCTGCACTCTGACAAGTTTTACTTGAGATCATCTTACATAATTTGTCTTTGCTGAATTAATTAAAGGAACATATTTTATTATGTATTACACAGTAAATCTGGTGCTCAAAGACTCAGTATTTAACACATGAGAATCCTTCAAAAGCTGCAATTACAACTGCCTACCTTTCATGCAGAAGAAGAAAGAATTCAGCAAAAGCCTGGGTTGCAACCTGTCTGTTGATGAGATTTTAAAAAATATTTCTACAAACTTTTAAACCCTATCAAAAGAGTTATAGCAAAGGCTTAAAACACAGTATACAAAACAATACAAATTTTTTTTGCATTTTCTTTACTGATCCTGGTATCTTTAGCATGGAGGTTCAAGAGTCATGAATGTCCTGTTAGAAAACCTTGTATAGGCCGGGCGCAGTGGCTCAGCCTGTCATCCCAGCACTTCGAGAGGACGAGACGAGAGGATTACCTGCCTCCAGGGGTTCGAGACCAGCCTGGACAATTTGTTGAGACATCATCTCTACAGTAAATCACAAAAACTAGCAGGGTGTGGGGGCGTGCATCTGTCGTTCCAGTTACTTGGAAGGCTGAGGCAGAAAGATCACCTAAGCCCAGCAGGTCAAGGCTGTGGTGGCCATGAGTGTGCCACTGCACTCCAGTCTGGGCGACAAAAGTGAAACTCCAACTCAAAAAAAAAGAAAACCTAGGATAAATTCCACCTCCAACCAGGAGAGCTACTTAACTAGGCTGGGGCTTAGTTTGTCAGTATGGAGAAGGAATCTACTAATATCTGTCATACTTCCTTTAAGACTTCACTGAGAATTACATAAATTGTATTTATGGAAGTATTGTGTGGACTGCCAAATAAGAAGTGTGAGCAATGATTTTATTATCACGTTCACTAATAATATAATAAAAGCTTTATGTTAATATAAACTCTGGCACTCACAACATCACATGATAATTTATTTTTGCAAATTTTCAGTGCCCAAAGACACAGATCATTTAAAAACGTCCTTCTAATCCTCTAGTTGTTTTAATAAGAATTCCCCCCAAATTGTACAACACAGTATTTTCAAATAAATATTTTAATAAATGCTTCAGCATGGTAAATGAGTATAGGACTTTAATCTTTATTTTATAAATCTTCTCTCTTCTGATGTTGTCAGTCAGACTTCTTAAATGATCAGTTTGGGTTTTGAAAGAGAGAGAGAGAGAGAGGAGGTGGGGGAGGGGAGATGAGGAGGGGGAAGGCAGAGATTGGGAGGGAAAAAAAGACAATCTTCGACAACTTTTACTGCCTGTGGGTACAGCACCTCCACCCACTCCTCACTCCTACAAGCCAATTAACCATAAAGCTCTGAGTATGCGGTAGAGAAAATGTTTCATTATGGAGCTATACTGATATAGGATAGACTTTAAAGTTTGCACTCTTTGGGGATTGGACCACTGCAAGCTAAGAGATTCACAATAAAATGGGTTTCTGGTGAAAGTAAACCAAATCCTCCTTCAACCATGACAGGATTCCCACAGCTGAAGGTAAGCTGAAAAGCAGCTCATGATTCCAAAATCATAAAACTCTGTCAGCGAAACTCAACAGAGTTAGACAACTAAGAATCCAGCAATTAATCCTATCAATCAGATGGAGCTATAAAATAACTATATCAGACATATTAGTAAAATATAATAAGCAGTTAAAACATAAAACCCCTAAAAATAGAAGATTGGAGAGAACCAGAGATCAAATAAAAGTCCAGATGAGAGCACAGAGAGACAAACACACAGAAAACATGAGAGAATAGTTAAATGACATCAAGAATAGGATGGAAAATCCAATTTTTGACTCGCAAGATTTCCAAAAAGGCAGAAAAATGTGTGTAAGAAAGCAGAGAGGCAAATTTGAAAAGATAATGGTTGAGACATTTACACAGATAAGAACCTGCTTAAATACTAATTTCATGATTCAAGAAGAATTGAATAAGAATAAATGAATCTACACCTAAGTTTATAGCAATACAAATTACAGAACCCCAAGAGAAAGAAACATTTAAAAAGCAAGTAGAGAGAAAAGACAACTTAATTTACTAAAATAGAAATATAAAATATAAAGACTCTCTAGCAACAGGTTTCTTAAAGGAGCAGTAGAAGTTGTAATAAATGGAATAATATATTAGATTGCTGAAAAAATGATTTTTCAAAATTAACATATACCCAGAAATCAATCAAGATGAGAGTGAAATTAAGGTAATTTCAGGAAAACAAAAATTGAGGCAAATTTCCGTTTACATCCTGCTACTCATAGCACTACTGAAGGATCTACTTGGGAGTAAGGAATGAGAAAAAAGACATATTTTAAGAAGAAAATTGTAAGTTCATATCACTTATTGATCTAAGTGCAAATCAAAAAATAACAGTTCATATTTCACACTACCTAAAAATTATCATGTCGAAAGGACAAAGATTGGATTTAATTAGCAAGATCTATAAATGACCTTCACCCATTGTCATATTAAACAAGGGAAACATGATTATCCTTTTAAATACAGCATAAAGAGACACTGATGAAATTAAACATTCATGTATAATAATAATGCTTAACATGCTAGTAATATATAAAAAACATTAACTTAATACACTTGGTTAACTTACAATAATAACATTATTCAAAATAAGAAAACATTAGAAGCTACTTTTTTAAATTAGTATAGGAAGGGTGTCCATACTCACTATTTCTAGTCAACATTGTATTCAAGATTCTAGCAAAAGCAATTAAATACAAAAAAGATCTACTAAAAGGGCAGAAAAAGATGAAATGATACTGCCATTATTAGCAGATGATATGATTTCAGATATAAATTCAAGTAATTTATACTACAAATATGAAAGATTGATAATCTGATGAAAGATAGCTGAAATATGATCAATACAGAAAGTAAAGCTGTTACAAGTCACCAAGCAACAAATAGAAGATATAATCTTTAAAAAAAAAAATAGATACTGAGAAAAGCTGATCTCAGGAAATAAATACTATTAGGGAATTGAAACAGAAAGAAAACCAGTAAAGATGAACTAGTGAGTCTGGCAGGCAGAATGATGGCCCTCAAAAACATCCACATCCTAATTCTCAGAGCCTGTGACTATGTTAGATTACATGGCAAAGAAAAATTCAGGTTGTAAATGAAATTAACATTGCTAATCAGCTGACAAGGAAGATTATCCTGGACTGTAAGAGTGGGTCAAATGTAATCGCAAGGATCCTTAAAAGTAGAAGAGAGAGTCAGAATCAGAGAAATAAATTTGATGACAGAACCAGAATTAGAGTCATGGAGTGTGAGAAGGAATCAGGTGCCTTGGCTGGCTTCAGAAATGTGAGAGAGAGCCATGAACCAAGGAATGAGAACAGCTTTCTTAGAAGCTGGAAAAGACAAGAAAACAAATTCTCCCCCAGAGCTTCCAAAGAGGAATGCAATCTTGCCGATGTCGTGATTTCAGAACAGTGAAACTCAGTTTGCACTTCTGACCTTCAGAACTTTAAGTTAATATCTTTTTCTTGCTTCCAGTCATATAATTTGCATTAATTTGTTACAGCAGCAATAGAAAATGAAAACACTGAAAAAGTCATCACATGGATGAATGGAGCTTAATCGCACTGGGGCAACCATTAAAAAAAATGTATGGTGGAGAGCACATATCAGTTACTCCTCTTTTTAATGGGCTCTGGAGCATGGGTTTTTATCCATCGATTACTGTTAGTTGTCTGGGGCTGCGCTGCAACGGGATGTTGATTTCCCAGAACTTCCAGGCTGTCCCACACTCTTGGACAGAGCAGGCTCCAGTGGCCAAAAAAACATCTTAAGGCAGAGACTCACCTGCTGGCAGTTAGCAGCCAGGACAAGTGCAGAAATGGTGAGTACTGAAGAAAAATAAATAGGACACTGGCATCATGCACTACAGAAATCATTTTCAATGGCAGCAGAGTATGAGTTGCCTAGAAATAAATCTGAAAAACCATTGACTTGTGCATGTAAGAGTTTACTAAAAGGCAGAAAAATGTGTGTAAGTTATACCCAACTATGGCAAATGGCAAATCACCAGTAAGGACAAAGTGTATGCATCTTCTGAAACAATGATTGAGTGTTTACCATGAGATTAACTCACCTTCTAATACTATAAAAGGATGCAAAACTTAGTAAAGAGAAATTGAACCTCTAAAAAAGAAGTGATATTTAAGCATAAATGGTGATTGAGGAAAATTATAAATATAGGATATATCTACAAAATTGACAGTAAAAATAGTAATGACAGACATTATCAAGAGATAAATAAAATACAAGATAAAAAATATTTAGTATGATGGCAAACAATGGTTTTAAAAGTTATTAAAAATTATAGTATTATTTGAATATCAATAGTGGTATTGATTAAGATTGTTACATAAAAAATAAATGCATCAAGATTTTAAGAATCATTTCTTTTAAAATAGGAATGGCATGTATAAATTAAAAATAGTCAAAGGAAAAAAGAATCATTAAGAGAAAATTATAAATTCAATAAAGAGCAGGAAAGAAGAAAAAAGGAAGATAAAAATAGATCAAATAAGCAACAAATTATTATGGTAGTAAAATCCAAATATCGTAGAAATGCCAGTTTTTTAAAAGTCAGTAACTGGCATATTATTCTAGAAGTGGTAGATGTATTATTTGTTCTGTATAACAATTTAACATCATTTTACCAGATTAATATAAAAGAAAAATGTAGTCTTTGATTAAAGGATTAGAATATAAAGATTAGTGGAGTTTGAAAACAGTGTTAGAAGAGTTTAATCATCTAAATGTTGATATATAAAGTGGTACAAAAGTTTGTGAGTATAAAAGTAAAAAAGAGGTAAAACACCAGTTAGCATTCCTGACAACAATAAGATGTAGTGTCACTTTAAACACTGGAAGATTGAAGATAATGTTAACATTTTAGTGTCACCACTAAGATTACCAAAATGTTTATAACTTTCAAGCTACTAGAAACACAAAAGCAAAATTGGAAAAATAAACGAGGAATCCAAAAGAAGGAAATAGAAGAGAAAGACAAAACAGACAAACCAAACATAAAAACATAAATACATGTAAAACTAAGTGGAATGAATATTTCCAAATGCATTAGTAATTTAATGACTATAACATTCTTCACAGGAAGATTACAGGTTATAGATGCCCCATAATATATCATATACAATGTTTAGTAAAATAAAATATTTTACTAAATAAAAGTATTAGATACCAAATAAGCTAAAAAAGTGATCTATATTCAAGAGAAAAGTAGTGCATAGAAACCAAATTTGATGTTGGAATTAGTAGCAAAAAGTGCTAAACATGATCCAGTACTTGAACATATGGAAGAAAGATATGATCATAATAAATGAATGGATGAGGAATACCAAGACATTAATAGAACCGTGAAAAGAACCAATGAAAATTTTCGTAGAGAAAAGTAAAATATTTGGAGAAAAATTTACTTGGTGAGCTTTATAGCAGGTTAGAAAAGTAAAAAAAAAAAAGTCGATGAACTTTAAAAGAATAAAAATTGCCTTATATAAAGAATGAGCAGAAAGGTTTTGTATTGGACAGAATCTTAATAGTCTCAATTACTTTTACAATAGCATCAAGCAGCTCAACCTCCGGGTGTCTACAGTCCCACAGGAAGAGGGGAAATAGAATAGAGCAGAAAATTTTTTTCAATGGCAAAATATTTTGCAAAATTGATAAAAATATTAAATAATAGATTTGATAAGCTCATTGAATCCCAAGCAAGATCAATAAAATCACACTTAAATATATAATTCAACTTTTGAAAAGCAAAGGTAGAGAATCTTTTTTTTTTTTAATTTTTAGTTTAAAGATGGGGGACACAATTCAGGGTTAGGTATGCAAGTGGTCTTTGTACAGGTAAAATTTGGGCCTCATTTTGGTCCCCACTTTACCTAGTTTGAGCTCAGGTACCCTTATTGGTGAAGTGTGTTCCTTCTCTGACAGTTTCCCACTACTGCCAATCCCTTTCTTGTAGTATTGTGATAATTGTTCAGGGTCCGCTTATGAGTAAGAACATGTGGTACACAGTTCTTTATTTCTGTGATCGATCACTGAGTATTACAGACTAAATCCATCCAAGTTGCTGCAAAGTTCATGATTTTGTTGAAACTAAAATAAAACAAAAGATACAATATGTACCAGAAAATAGCAAAAACATCATCAGAAATGGAAAAACACATTTTCAAATAAGCAAAGACTTTAAGAATGTGTCACGACCAATGGTACAACCAAACAAAGAAACAGACCCGTATCCCTGATGAACATAGATGCAGAAATTTTCAAGAAAATACTCGCAAACAGAATCTAACAACACACTATAAAGATAATTCACCATGATCTAGGAGGATTTATCTCAGGAATACAAACATTTTTCAATACCTTCAAATTAATGAACTTGATACATCACATTAATAGAATTAAGAATGCAAAACGTGATCATTTCAATAGATGCCAAAAGAGCATTCAGTAAAATTCAATGTCACTTTATGACAAAAACTCACAACAAATTGAGAATAGAGGGACCATACTTCAACACAATAAAGGCCACCTGTGGCAAAGCCACAGTAACGTAATGAACAGAAAGAAGTTGAAAGTGATCCCTCTAAGATCCAGAATAAGCAAGGTTACCATTTTTTGTAACTTTGTTTATCATAATGCTGGATGTTCGAGAGAATCGGGCAAGGGAAAAAAAACAAAGGCCATCCAAATTGAAGAGGAGGAAATGGAATTGTCTCTATTCGCAGACAGCCTGATCATATATTTAGAACACCCTAAGGACTCCATCAAAAAATGTTTAGAAATAATGCATGAATTTAGTAAAGTTGCAGGACATAAAAATCAACCTACAAAAATCCTACATACAAAATACAGTATCACTTCTATATGCCAATGCAAACTTTTCAAAAAGGAATCAAGAAAGTGATTCTATTTACAATAGCAAAAAAAAAAAGATACCTAGAATTAAACTCAACCAAGGAGATGAAATATCTCTACAATAAGAACAATAAAACACTGATGAAAGAAGTTGAAAAGGTTGTAGATAAATTGAAGAATATCATGTCTTCATGGATCAAATGAATTAATATTGTTAAACTATTCATATTTAAGCCAGGCTCAGTGGCTCAACCTGTAATCCCGCGCCTTTGGGAGGCTGAGGTGAGTGGATTGCCTGAGCCCGCGGGTTTGAGACCCGCCTGGGCAGTGAGACCTCATCTCTACAATAAATAAAAAAAATCAGCCGAGCTTGGAAGCGCGTGCCTGTAATTCTGGCTACTCGGAAGGCTGAGGCGGAAGGATCACTGGAGCCCAGCAAGGCGAGGCTGCGGTGGCCGGGAGCGGCCACTGCACTCCAGTCTGGGCGACAGAGTGAGACTCCAACTCAAAAAAAAAAAACTATCCATATTACCCAAAACACTCTACAGATTCAGTGCAATCCCTATCAAAATACCAATGACATTCTTCACAGAAATAGAAAAGACAATCTTAAAATCCATATGGAAATACAAAGTTTCCCAGGTAATCTTGAACCAGAAGAACAAATCTGGAAGAAACATACTACTTGCCTTCAAAATATACTGCAAAGTATAGTAACCAAAACAGCCTGGTGCTCGCATAAAAACAGACACACCAATGGAACAAAGTAAAGAACCCAAAAATAAATTCATGCACTTGTAGCCAACTAATTTTTGATAAACACACATGGGGAAAAGACAATCTCTTCAATAAATGTTGCTGAGAAAACTGAATATTCATATGCAGAAGAATGAAACTAGGCCCCTATCTTTAACCATATACAAAAATGAGCACAAAATGGATTAAAAACTTTAATGTTATACCCCAAACTATGAAATTACTTACTAAAAACTTAAGAAAAACACTTCATGAAATTGGACAGAGCAAGTAATTTTGAATAAGACCTCAAAAGTACAGACAACACTGGCAAAAGTAGGCAAATGGATTGCATCAAACTAAATGTCTGCACAGAAAAGGAAACAATCAATAAACAGACAACCTACAAAATGAGAGAAAGTATATGCACACTATGCATCTGACAAAGGGTTGGCATCCAGAATTTATAAGGAGCACAAGCAACTCAATAGCAAAATGATAATAATAGTAATCCAATTAAAACACGGGCAAAAATATAAATCAATATTTCTCAAAAATAGACATATAAATGACCAACAGATGGTGGAAAAAATGCCCAATGGTACTAGTCATCAGGAGAATGCAAACAGACTATGATGTTTCATCTCACCTTGTTAGAATAGCTATTGTCACAAAGAAAAAAATTGTCAGGGAGGATGTGGAGAAAGGAAATCTCGTATCCACTGTTGGTGGGAATGAAATTAGTACAACCATTATGAAGAACAGTAAGGATTTTCCTCAGAAAATTAAAAATATACCTACTATATAATTCAGCAATCCTGTTACTGAATACATATCCAAAAGAATTGAAATCAGTATGTGAAGAGATATCTGCACCCTTATGTTTATGAAGCAGGTATTCATAGTAATCAGCATAAGGAACCAGCCCAAACACCTATCTACAGATGAAAGGGAAAAGGAAATGTGATGTGCAGTATATGCACAAGGGAATGCTATTCAGTCATAAAGTAGAGTGAAATTCTGTCACCTGTGGCTACATGAACGAACTGGAGGACATCGTGTCATATGAAATTCTCCAAGCACAGAAAGACAAACACCACGTGATTTCAAATATGTGTAATCTTAAAAAGTTTATTTTCTAGCAGTAGAGTGTAGCATAGTAGTTGGGAGAGAGTGGATAGCAGACTGTCCCCAGGAGAGGCCGGCCAAGGGGTAAAAATTTACAGTAAACAGAAGAATAATTCCTGGTTCTGTTACACAGTAGAGTGACCATAGGCAATAACAACATCGTGTATAATTCAAGATTGCTGGAAGAGAAGACTTGAATGCTATCACTATAAGGAAATGATACATGTTTTATTTATGTAATTATCTTGATTGGATCACCATGCAATGCATACATGCGTTGAAACATCACCTCGTACCCTGTAAATAGGCACAATTATATGTGTCAATCACAAATAAAAGTTTCAATAATAACAAAAAGACCTACACTGTAAGATATGTTGAAAAAAGTTCATTAGGATGAAGGTATATTACACTAGATGGAAACTTAAATCTATAGGAAGGAATAAATCAAGAAAAATGACAAATATATGGATAAATCCAGATATTCATTTTTCCTTCTTCTTTACTTAATTTTTTTAAAGATCAATAGGTGTTTAAAGCAAAGTCATAATTCTTAAATTTATCATGCATATAGACTTAATATATATGGCAACAGTGTAACAAAAGTTGGAGAAGGTGTTAAATGGAATTAGATTGATAAAAACTGGTCACATTTTACATGAAATAGTATGTTATAAACACGAACTGAACCCATGGTCTCAGGCAATCCTCCCACTGCTTCCTCCCAGCACCCACTTTATTTATAATGGCTAATTTATTGATCAAAAAAGATTTGAGACTAATACAACTTCTTTTTCAACTTTGCTAAACCTTAAAACGATGTCAGGTCGAAATAAAAAAGCAAATTTTAAAAATATATATGGAATTTAATATTATTAGTGCGAATTATAAAATTAAATATAGAGAGTATGATATTATAGGGGTTATAACATTTATAAAATAATATGTATACCCTTTATAGAATATCAATATGTACAACAGTTACAAAATACATCTAGGAAGGTAAATAGCAGATTAGAGATATTCTTCCCCTCTGAACTGGATCAATTGTTGAATAGGAAGACATAAAAGTATTTATTCCTTAACCAAAATTCCTTTATAAAACAAAATAGTGCAAACTATTTCGATGTCACCCACTTACATAAAGATACATGGTTGCTCACTGTATTATCATCTATACTTTTCCATTTGCTTGAAGTGTGTGTGTGTGTGTGTGTGTGTGTGTGTGTGTGTGTGTGATTAGAAAGATGAGCAAAGTCTGTTTCACATTTCATCTCTGTCAGGTCTTCATAAGAATGGTGTAAGCTAAAAGAGCCATTATTTCTAGCTTCTGAGAGACTTTGAATTTCTCTTGATCTGTCTCATAAGTGAAGCATCATTAAACTTAAGAATAAAATATGACAACTGCTATCCCAAGGCCCATCGTTGGTCTAGATAATGATTTTGATCATAAATAATACAAGACATCTGTTTCTGGTTCCACTTTCTCTAAGTGTCAAATCACGACTGTATCTAACACAGTTCTTCACTTTGAAGTAATTATCACCTAGAGATAAGTACAAGCATGACTACCGCAGCAAATAGGCTAAGCAATGCCAGCCAGTTTTTTTCTTTTAAAGCAAAAATAATGTGCTGAGCACTTCATGCTGCTAATTATTGTCCTAATGGGGATGAAATAATCCTATTAAGGGGAGAGGAAATCCTGGAACTGTCATCGTCCTGCGTAAGTGGATTATATGAAAGTCAAATGTGCCGGCGAATCAAGGGAAACTTTGATCATAATGTCATGAAATGACTCTAGTTTTTACATACAGTATCTGCTTTATTTTAATTTTGCCTTTTCACCATTGAGCGGTAGATTCCATCATTTTCACTACATTTTGTTAGACAAAAGGGAAGGTAAGACTGCATATACCTGTATCATAAATTAGCTATTTAATGCTCTGTGTCTTGAAGTGAGTAGTGATTTCACAGGTGAATACATGGGCAAAAAAGTCCCCAACTGGACACTCAGATTTTGTGTGCTTTACTGTATGGATGTTATATCCCAGTGAGGTCTTTAAATGCTATTTCTTTTGGAACAGAAGTCATTCATTTTTTCATCTTTCCATTAACAAATATTTTCTTACTGTTTTGTATAAGCCAGATATTGTATTTTTTAATTGAAGATACATAGAAAAAAAGAGACATTTCTCTTTATCAAAAATCTCACAGTTCAGTAGAGACAAAAAGATTACAATAAAAAATTATAAAAAGTATAATAAATTCTGACAGAAACACACGTGTGTCCTAAAAGAAAATATGAAAGATTCTGTTATTTGCCCTAAAAATAGGCTTTAGACACCTGGACTGCCTACTGGTCAAATTTAAAGTTGAAGTCATAAAAAAAAAAAAAGTGAATATTTGCTCATTTTATCTCTTTATAAGGTAAAATGTCATATTTCCAGAAAGTGTTTTTTATTCATTTTGCTATATATTTCTTACTCAAGTAATATAAAAAATTACAAAACAAAAAATTAGACAACACATGTGAAAAAAAGTTTTTCCTACCAACTGCCAGCCCACAGTTCTCTCCCAGAAGAAACCAATAGTTACCAATGTATTATGTTTACTTCTAGACCATTTAATAAATACATGTGTGTTTTTTTCTCTCCCCCTTTCTCTGTCTTATTATATAAGTATTCATGCTGAGGACACCAGCCCAGACCATATTCCGCGTTTTATTTGCCTATTCTTTATCGGCTATCTTGGTTAAACTACATTACACTCTAAAAAATAAGATTTCAATAAATGTTGTGGCACACGGCTCCTTGGAGAAATACTTGAAAAGTACTTCCAGAAAGTAACATAAAAAGAAAAAAAGAATTACTAGGTCATCTGGTATACAAATACTAAATTTTCATATATGCTTGTAAATTGCCCTCCCAATTGGTAGTATCACATGACACTCTACCAATAGTCTGTGTGGAGGGTTGCCTGATCCCTGTGCTCTCAGACACTCAATATTTATTTATTCATGTGTTTATTTATTTCTTAGTTTATATATGTAGCACACTGTAAGGTTAAAATGATGAAACATGAAGTTAATTTCCAGTGAGATTCAGTACTGCTTTATTTGCTTTTGATGTTTTGTCTTTCTTCTGTGGATTACAAGTTAATATATTTTACTCATATTGTATGAGCTTGTTTTTATTATGTTGGTTGAAAAGAAAATTGTTCTTAATTTGGGATAGCAATCTTTCCCAGTGATTAAATATATCTGTAATTTATCCAAGTCTGTAATTTGTAATATACTCTGTTGTAAAATTCTAAAATGATTATGTGATTACATTTATCAGTATTTTCTTTCTTTAAAAGAAGACTTGTCACCTGTTCAAGATATTCTTTATCACAATGTCAAAACTAGTTTTTCTTTATTTTCTTCAAAAACACTTACAATGTCACATAATCATTACCTTACTCACTCATTTACACATTTTGATCTTTAATGTATCTAGAGTGTATTTGTGTGTGTGTGTGGATGATTTGTGATGGGTGTTGGAAGACAACTCTCCACGGGTCTTTCATTTCTGCTTGTCTTGCAAGAAAGGCAAAAACTGTTCTTCTGTTTCAGACTATTTTCAAGAAGGCTAGTACAGTGCACAGTCTTGGAATGTGAAATCAATGCTTTCCTCCACAGCAAATGACAAGTATGCCTGCTTCCCATTATACAAGAATTGAGTTTTCCGAGAGAAAGAGCCCTCTCTGTACCACAACTTCTGTATGACAGGAGGCCTCTGGAGCTCAGAACCTATGGGGAACAGAGTCATGGGGAACTGAGCCAAACATTATGACACTCTGGCCGCTGCTATTGCCGTGAGTAGCAAAATGTGTTTCCTCTCTGACTCAGGAATCTCATGTCTTCTACCAGAATTCATCAAATAGTGTCAAGCTAATGTGTTAGGTTATAGGTAGGATAAAATCATAGACTCTTCACAATTTTTTGAGAGTTTGGAATTTAGTTTTATATATTTTTTTAAACCAGTACCAATGATCCCCAAAATTATTACTTTTTAGCCTTTTCCTAGTGAGTTGAAATGTCATCATGGATCACGTATTAAATTTCTTACTGAACTATGTGATTGATTTAGGTAGTGTGTTCGTTGATTCTCTTAGCTCTTCTACGTAGATTTGAAAGCAGTTACTACAATGGTGTTATAGGTGGCAGAAGTGCAAGATTATTCAATGTCTATTTTATTGCCATGTTTTATTCCTTAAAAAAGAAGCTAGAATAATTTCAGAAATGTGAAAATTAAAGACCAAGATTAACAAGAAAACTTTTGTAGAGGGGTTATAGGAGCCTCAATGAGTTCTAGGCTGTTATTTTTGTTTTTCAGTGCACTACATACGGTGGTGGGATGGTTAAATTTTAACGACCAGCTCTCTGAAACAAAAGATGTGAGAGGAAGTTCTCATTTGTGGTGTTTGCCGATATACATAGGGTAAATACGGCCTTTGTGGCCAATCTCAATCCACCAACATGATGTCACTGAACACAGAGTTGGGAAGAGATGAACAGCAGCATACCAACATGCAGTTTTCCCACCTAATACAAAACGTAGATGCATAGATTCACACCTAGATACAATAGCTATAAATAACGTCAGGAGCATGAAGGGAAATACAGCAACACGGCAAAGAAACAATGACCTTTATTGTCGATATGGTTTATTGTATTGTATGCATGTATATTTATTTCTTAGTGATGGTTGTGCTTAACAATTTCTCACAAATTCCTGAAAATGTAACAGCCTGCCCTCATGATTCAGAATGATCCGGCTTAGCACACTACAGATGACCCGGGAACGCCAACGACATTGAACATGACGCATCCGAGCCACCGTGGCCGGTCGGCTAAAGAGCACAGGTAACAGAAGTGGCATCAGAAAAACGAATGAGAAAATATTTAAGCGACCATCCATATCAAATAAAATGAATGACCAAATAGTATAACTTACACTGACTTTGAATTTGTTTCCAGAACAGAAGAAAAAGGGAAAACAGAACAGGTAAATTGCATTTCAAATTATTATCCGCTACTCTGATCACACCTTTTTCCTATTTTCTGATTCTAACAAGACATTGGTGAAACGGATTGAAAAATTGAAACAACTCTCTTTCAGTTGTATCCATTCTGTCTTGATTATACAAATGACGCTTAATTTATTTCTATTTAAAGGGGATTAACATCCTTGTCTCTACCATGTGTCAATATTTATTTTGATTCTGTCTCTGAAGACTTGAAAATGCTAAGACGAGCTGGGTGTGGTGGCTCACACCCGTAATCCCAGTACTTTGGCAGGTGGAGGTGAGATGATTGCCTAAGTCCAGGGGTTCAAGACCAGCCTGGGCAACTTGGTGAGACCTTGTCTCTACAATAAATCAAAAAATTAGCAGGGCATGGTGGCATGCGCCTGTTGTTCCAGCTCCTTGGAAGGCTGAGGTGGAAAGATCACCTGAGCCCAGCAGGTCGAGGCTGCTGTGGCCGTGAGTGTGTCACTTGAGCGAGAGGGTGAGACTTCTACTCAAAAAAAAAAAAAAGAAAAGAAAACAGAAAAGAAAAGAAGAAAAGAAAATGCTAAGAAGAACAGTAATTGACAACATCTGAGACCAACCATTCAAACCTCAAGTTCAAGAAGACAGATCTTGAGAAAGTTCTGAGTAAAGCCAGCAAACAGTAATGAAAAAGAAGGAATGAAAAAAAAAGCAATAACCTTAATTTTAATGTGTGCTACCACAAATGTAGGAGTTTATATAACATGGGTAACCAATCTTGTTTTTTAAAAAAGAGAGCCAAAAAACCATTTTAAGTCATCGAGTATTGATGGCCATGAGCTATGAAGCCAAGCAGAAAACATGGCAGGAAACTGACCAAATTTTCTTCAAAGAAGAAATAGAATTTCTAGAGTTTTCTTTTTAAGCCTTTAATAACTGTCTTCCTCCACTTCATGGAAGTTGAGGAAGCTGAAAACGTATTTTAACTGGGCAATGGAGTCAGAAGGGATATTTTATAGGAAGCTAGTTAAAATTGTAAACTTGCAGAAGAGAGCTGGGCATGGCTGATTTTACGCATTATAGCCAAACACAACAAGAAAAGCTAAAGAAATTTTTTTCTTTAATTTAGGAGTGGGGAGTGAAGGAAATTGAGACAGAGAAATCTCATGGAGGCAAAAATAAGCATATGGAAAAAGTTACTTAAAACATAAATGCTAAACTATACCAGAATATTTGACAAGCAACTTATTTTTGCAAGCAAAGGCATGAGAAACAGGAATGTAAAGGAAGCAAAAATGAAAATGAGAAAAACAAAACTCAAGTAAAATATGCTTTTTGTATGCATGCCTACCTTCTACATTTATGTAAAAGAAAAAATAATTTCTTTGCCTCAATGAAAAGAAACTATATCTTGAATGATTTTAAAGTGTCCTCACCATCATGAAATCCAGTACACTGACATCGTTTGAAGTGTGGTTGCAAATACAGTGTCTTAACGATTTGCATGGCTTACTTGATGAATTAAAAATAAACATAACTTTGATCCCTCAATCTTCTTAAAAGCTGGAAAAGAATTTTAGAGACCAAATGCTGTTTGGAGTACTTAAAATGAGCTATATTTTTGATGATAGCATTCTACTGCAAACACCGAGGTATAAAGCAACTTTTTTAAAAAGGGCTCATATATACACTCTAAAAGCTTTCATCTTCACCTGACTACAGTGCAGTAGTGCTTTTCACATAGATTGTTTATAGTTTTCCTGAATAGAATATTGTTTTTTGCTTGCCCCCAAAATACTAAATCCAGTACTTTATTTTCCTTGGCAGGAGGAAAAACAAATATAAATATAAAAAAGAAATTCGATTTTAAAAATTCCATGAGCATAATCCAATAATAAAGACATAAGAGCCTAGAGAAATCACTTAGTTTACTCTCCTTCAAGTCAAAAAATTGACTCAATTATCAATCTTTGAAAACTTCCAATGGTCATAAAATACTATATTAAAATTCACATGACTTGAGATGTGGGCTTGAGATTTGAAATTTATAATTGCATCCTCATCAAAAATAGCATCCAGTATTTAAATAATTATTTCTTATTTTGCTATGCTATATGAAGATAAAATTAATTACTGCATCACACATAAATAGAACTCAACATATTAAATCCAGTAAACCCCACCCAATAGATTTCAATTAGTTTTTCTCCCTTGAATACATTATTCCTTGAACATTATGCTTGCTACCCGATATTCAAAGAGGGCATTTCTGTTTCTCCTTGCTTCTTTTATACCCAGCACCCTAAAAGTCACCTGCTTCATTTTAAATATCACGTTCTTGTTCTGCACTATATTATTTTACTGTTAGGGTGTACAATATAGTCATTTTTCAAGGCTACAGCAGTCAGAGACAGTGCATTTCAGTTAGGGTGATATTCAGATCCTGAGTGAATTTCAACATTTACACCAGGAAAATGCATCGAGTTGTGTATCCACCCACACAGTCACCATACAGATCCTTTTCACTCCTCCCCAACCCCTTCATGCCACCCTTTTGTGATCCACCTGGGAGTGTTTTTGAATGCCCACCCCACTCCGGTCTTGAGCTGGCCCTATTTCAAGATAGGTCAGTTATATATGAAAATAAATTCATTTCTAATGTTTAAGTTTTTATGGCTGTTTCTTGAATCTAAAATATCTCTGATTGATTCAAAACCCAGGAGAAATGCTAGTAGAACTAAATTTAGAAAAATAGGAACATGAAATCTATCTTTGAGCAGCATAGGAGAGCTCCAGGGAGCTCCTGGGGGAAATAGAATTAAGAAGAGAGCATTCAAGAAAAAGTGGAACATATGTTCAGCATTTAGGGGAAAGAATCAGCACCTTGATTGGGATTTCATCTAAAGCATGTGCCTTCTAAAATGAATGAATGACTTTGATGTTGTAATTCTATGAAGAATGGTAAAAGTTATCATAAAGAATTTAAGAAACTCAGTGATGAAGAAGTTGCCAAAAGAGGACAAGAAAATGAGTGATAGAGTACTATGGAAATAAGCAGACAATAACAGAGAAAAAAGAAGTGTGATTGGAACAGTCCTGACAGTGTAGTTGCGAGCCTTGGACCTTGGTGTCATTTTTCCTGTAGCTTGTTCATGTGTGTAAGCAGACCATGACAAAATCACTGAAATTCTCTTATATTCTGACTTGAAAAATCAATAACAATGACATCCCCACATATTTCTAACAGTTGTTTTAAAGATCGAACAAGATAAATCAACAGAAAGAACTCTTCTGAGCATTATACCTGGGCATTACCATTTGTTCTCTTACTACTATTATCACTTATGGGGGAACTAGAATTAAGAAGAGAGCATTCAAGAAATACACAGACACACACACACACACACACACACACGTGTGTGTGTGTGTGTGTGTGTGTGTGTGTGTGTCTGTGTGTATGCACTATTCTTCCAATACAGAATATACAATATAGAGGCAAAATATATCCCAAGAGCTTAAAATAACTGTCAGAATCGACAGAGGCAGAGTTTTGGGAATTGTGTATGAGAAGGAGACAAAGGCAATATTTTAAAAATTGAAGGCATACGCATGCATTTCACGGAACCTAGGTGTGAGCAAAATTATATCATAGTGTTCAGTTTCTCCTTCCACTACTCTCCCCAGGTTCCCATTAGACCTAGAAATAATAGATGGTGTCAACTGTCTCAGGAGTTTTGTTCATATCCCTCTTCCTGAGATACTGGGTAGCTTTTCATGCAAGAGCAAGCAACCCTTGAGGGGCCAAAAAAAACCCTCACGGTGAGAAGACCGTGCACACGTGGTTGATGAAATGCAGAGCTGTGCTCTAACGGCAGCTGCCATTCTTCTTGGGGCAAGACAAACTTGGAAGAAAAACATTGGGAAAGAGAATTCTTATCATGGATCATCATTATCCAAAAATTATGCTAATGAAACCCTATTAGTCAACCGGAGAGGAGTTTGAGTATTCTTTAGCTGGGATCATTTCCCATTCAGTGGCAAAATGAATACAGTGTTTTGTTTGAATTGGAGTTGCATGGACCACGAATATCAGGAAAATTCATTAAAATGCTAGGTTTTTGAGTGCATATAGCACTGCAGCTGAGCCACCAAAAATATCATGTTTATCCAGGGAAAGAAGAATTGAGAGTCTGTGCTTGAAAAGGTATGTGTATCCTAAATAGTTGTCTATGGAACCTCTAGCAAATGCACAAAAGAAAATCTAGGGTCGCCTGGAACACATTTAGAAGAATAAAGGACATTATAAAAGGCAAAGGACCTCAAAAAGGAATTTTATGACTCATGCTTCTCTTAATTGTGACATTGGAGTTACAGACACAGTTTCTGGTGAAGAAAATATCAATCCATAAGAAATCACCTCTTAATGGCATAGAAAGCAAAGGATGGAACACTAGAAAAGCATTATCAAACACATTTAAAAGTTAAGTTAAAAAAAAACAAACACAGACATCTCCCTCCTTCCCACCCTGCGTTCCCAACACTCTTCCTCCAAGCTACGTCCGTGCCCACCCAGGCAGACGGAGGAACAGGGGTCACTAACTTCACTTTGGGAGGGTAAAATAAAACTGTGGTGGTGGCATGTCGGAGAGGACATGAAGGAATGAGCTTCGTTCTGATTTGCTTAGCTTAGCTATTGAGGTTGTGTGGCACACGCCTTGGCAATCGCAGTATCTTTGGGTGACTTTGTTTGTTCAGATTTTACTTAGGAGTGGTACTATCTGTCGACACTCTACCAGGCAGGTCAAGTCAGCCTTGAACCCAGAGAACAACAGCCATAACCAAACTCTATGGATCTATAAGAAGGAATGAAAAGAAGATGATTCTAGTTTTTAGGGTCTTCTTGTCTCCCTTACACCGCGCACAATCTTCAAAACGATTTAGAAAATGGTTCCAGCTCAAATGGTCTCCATGTCAACCTGCTGTGTGCACTTTAGGGTACTCAGATATACCAGGGGGGACCCAAAAAGTCCCAGAATTATTTTTTGGAGGGCTAGTCCCTTGTAGTACAGGCTTCCCCCTAAGTTTTCCAGGAACCCATGGGCATCAGTTACCAGCTAGTATTGTTGTGAGAGGCTGCGTTGGGCTTCAGTGAAGTTTTTTTAGACTCTTGCAATACTTGTGCCCATTTTATGACAGGTGATTTACGAATGCACCTGCCCACACACCGCACTGAGTGTTCAGGAGTTTTTGACCAAAAACAGCACGACTCCCATGTCCCACCCTCCCTATTCACCTATTTCCCCAGATGAAAAAAATCCTCAAAGGGAAACATTTTGCCAATGTGGAAGAGGTGAAACAAAAAATGGCAGAAGCACTAAAAGGCATCAAAATGGATGAGTTCAAAACCGTATTAAGCAGTAGAAAAATGTCTCACAGGTGCATTGCATCAAACGGAGAGTACTTTGAAGGGGACTGAAGTTCAGGAATATCAGAATAAATACGCCATTTTATGAATAAATTCTGGGGTTTTTTTGAGAGCCCCTCATATGGCAAATGTGCTCTTGATCAAGGTATTTTCAACTGATACCGTCTCCACTGCGCTATCCATCCTTGCCAGTGGTCCCCCAGGAAGAGCAGAGGAAAAGCTCTCATCTCCGCTGGCATCACCCGTGAGTTCTGAAGGACTCATGGTCAAACCTGTGTGCTTCTGTGTGAATGACGGGTGGCAGAAGATGATCAGTGTACCCCACTCTAGGCGGCTTAGAGAAATGCATCTTTTAGGCTTGATTTCAACCCTTTCTCTCACTGGGACCTCATCGTAGACCCGGGCCAAGGAGAAAGTCTATTCATTGTTCCTCTTCCCGTCCACAACTTAAGGCTCGTTGACCAGTTCAAGCCCACGGTGCCTGGCAAATTATTCTGTTATGATGAGTTTATTGTGTTTGACACTATCCTCATCACTACTGTTGTTTTGTGGATAAAGTCCTCAGAACTACCTTCCTGACCCCCTTTTTTTTTTTAGGTTTGTCTCATATGACCAAAGCTTGAATTCTTCACCAGGAAGCTCTTCCACCCGGTGTAAATGAGCCTTTTGGGGTTCATCTAATGTACTCAGATGTATCTGACCCTGGAAAGGCGTGAAGGCTTGAGCACACCTGAGATTCCCATTGGGTTCTTTGATGTTTTGGAGGCGATGATCAGACTCAGCTTCCACAAAGGCTAATTTTCTGACATCTTACCCATGCTAAAAACACTCCCTTGCTACGCATGTTTGTTTAGTGTTTAACAAAGTGCATTTCTTGAAGCTTATGTCCATAAGGAATTCTACAAGAAAAAGTCAGATATGTTTGGGAAGGACAATGTTCTATACTTCCTATGGGAATGTTCGAATTAGCATATTAAAGACCTTTGCTTATCTGGATAACTAGATTTTTAAAATTTTTTCCAAAACGAATTGCCTTTTACCTGTCTTCACATATCTATCTCCGCCAACCTCTTGACCAAATTATGCTCACATGCATGTGCTAATTTTTAATATACCACAACTTATTTTATTTAAATTTTAGCTTTCATTTGAAATGATTTCAGACTCACATAAAGGCTGCAAACGTAATACAGAATGTTCTGATTTACCTTTCATTAAGTTTTCCTGAAAGATAACATATTGCACAACTATAGTGAAGTATCAGAATCAGAAACCAACAGTGTACTACACTGTTAAACAATCTCCAGAAACCATACACCCCACAATGTCATCTTTTTACCATCCAGAATCCAAATGAGGACCCCAAGTTGCATGTATATGACATGTCTTCTTAGTTGTTTTATTTTTAAGATAATCTAGTACGGTGTTGCTTTTATTGTTTACGTTGCAAAACCTTAACAAGTTTGAGTATATACATTAGCCCTCCTTTTTAATGTGGCTGATTCCTCGTGGTTAAATCCAAGTTTGGTATTTGGGGTAAAAAAATCCCAGCTACGTGATGTTTTGCCCTCCTCACTGCATCAAGTCAGGAAACAGATGACAACAATGTGTCTGCTGCTACTGGTGATGTTAACTTCCATAACTTCATTGACATGGTGTCTACCAGGATACTCCGCTGTCAAGCGGGTAATGTTTTCACTGTGTGATTAGTAAGTATATTTTAGATGGGTATGTTGATATTATGAAAATATCCTGTGCCTCAAACTTTCACCCACTAATTCTAGTATTCATTGAGGCAACAATTATTACTATGTTGCCTGCCATAACACGATTTCTGTTTTTTGTCCTTTCTTCTCAACTTATTACTTGAGATTCTGCTTAAAGAGAGAACACCCCTTCTTTCTTTATTCATTATCTCTATCACTATGAACTCAGAATACAAATAAAATTTGTATTTTATTCTGAGTTACATCCACTGAAATAGTTATTTATTTTGTTGCTCTTATTTCCAATGTAGCCATTTGGCACTCTTTCAAGTTGGTTCCCACGTCCCTTTTTTTTTTTTTTGAGTTGGAGTCTCACTCCATCATCCAGGCTGGAGTGCAGTGGCACACTCACGGCCATCCCAGCATTGACCTGCTGGGCTCAGGCAATCCTTCCACTACCACATCCAGCTATTTATTTGTTTATTTATTTATTTATTGTAGAGATGAGGTCTTGTCTAGTTACCCAGGCTTTCTCGAACCCGTGGGCTCAGGCAATCTTCTCACCTTGGGCTCCCAAAGTGCTGAGATGACAGGCTTGAACCACCGTGCCCGGCTCCTATGTCCTTTCGACATTCAGGCTTGTCTTAAATTTTCCCTGCCCAGAGCTAGAATCCAACATTTCCCAAAGTTGGTGCCCTTTATTTAATTGAAGAATGGTATTTAGAAACCACAATGTGGGAGCTAACTGTGCCAGTTATCACTGAGGAATTGCTGCTTCTCAGTGAGTAATGCTAAGAAATAATATGTGTGTGTGTGTGTGTGTGCATAGATAAGTGTGTGTGTTTGTGTGCATGTGTGTACACATACACATTTGTGTATATGTTTCCAATCTAATACCACAAAGCCCATTCTAGTATTTCCCATTTCTATATTTGTAACTCTTTTCTCTTACAATGAGAAAACTGGTTCTCATTATCAACAATATATCTACATAAAAATTAGCCTTAAATTTGGTAACCCATAACCTTGTGAAGAAAAATTTACTAACTATATCACTACATTTTTGCTCATTTATTTTGGATTTTGTCTTTGTGATATCAAGTCAAGATGCTGTTTTCCAAAATTAATGTTTCATTTTTTTTCTTCCCCACTTCTTTAGGGTAGTTATGTTAACTGTAACAGTTCTGCTGTATTTTGCTGTTTTTAGTTTGTCTGGGTTCTCCCCGTGTTCTGGTTGATTCTTCTTATTTCTATTTTGTGTATGTGAAACTTACTAAGAGACTGAAAGTCAAACTGAGCAAAGTCTTTTCTGACAACCACTTGTTGACACACCTTTTGTTTCCCCATATGCGAAGTGCTCCTCATGGCAACGGGCGTTAAACTCAACGTGTTCGGCTACCTGTGTGTGGTGTGGTACTGCTGGAGGGCTTGACATGTCTTATACTAAAGTAGAATGTTAAAGTCTTCTGTTATTTGTATGTTTCTGTCTAGGTACTTTGTTTCACAGAAGTAGTTACTATATTTTTTGTGCATAGATATTCCTTATGGGTTTTCATATCATTTTGACTTGTGTATTTTAGCACAAGTGCCTTTCATTGTCACCTGAATGTTTTTTGGTTTGTATTCTGCGTAGGCTGGTAGAATTTCCACTCCTGACATTTTATCATATCCTCTGTCATAGTATACTTTTGTCCATGCTTGTATCCTCAGCCTTTCTGAATCACTTCAAGTGTGCCTCTCTCTACAGCATATAGTTGAATCTTGACTCATTAACTAAATTAATTTTTTCAAGTGGGTGCTATAAGCCATCCCTATCTATTGATCTGATAGATATATACATCTTAATGCTATCATAATGTTTTCTAATTATGTGTATATGTTTGCTATGTTTCTTTCTTTACAAGATATGTGTCCTTAATTTATAAATGCATGTATATGGATATATGTATGTGTGTGTGTGGAGAGAGAGAGATTGGATCATATTTATAAAGTTTGACTTTTGGTTCTCACGGACATATTTGTACCTATATCTTTTATTGACCTTAGTCTGTTGTTTTCTAATCCTATCTTTTACTCTTTGGTTTGTCAGGTTTTGATGGAGTCCTTAATCATGCCTCTTCTTATACAGCACGAAAGAGCTTACTCTGCCTTCATTTTCTCTCTCTTTTCTCCTCCATTTTGAAGCTGTGCTTTTCTATTTTGTCACAAATAATATTTGGTCATTATTATTTTACACTTACCTCTAACGTTGCGTTAAACTTTGATGTGTGTGTGTGTGTGTGTGTGTGTGTGTGTGTGTGTGTGTGTGTGTGCGCGCGTGCGCGCACTTCTCATCACGAGCTTTTTAACTGAGGTATCCCAAATCATCTTTTGGAAGGCAAGACTATTCCTCAAATGTATTTTTTTTTTAATTTCACAGATGCAGAATTTTCTAAGTTTGTATATAAGCAACTGTTTCTCTAGAGCCTTGATGCTTGATTGGCTATAAAATCGTTGGTTCACATTTTCTTTGCTTGAGTTTTTTTAAACTGCTTCTTAATTACTGTCTTGCTTTGCATGATACTTTTGCCAGTCTAATTCTTTTGCACTTTTAGTATTTTATTTTCAAAAATATAAAAATGTTATGAAGCTATGTCTTATGGTTGATTATTCCAAGTTACTTTTCCTAAGTACCATATAGGACTTTCTAGTATGTAAATTTGGGCCTTATTTTTATGCCTGGAAATGTTTCCTTGATTATAAATTTAAATGGCTGTGTTACGTTATTCTGTTCTTTATTTATTTTCTTGCAAGAATATTAACTTTATAAATATTATTCTTCCTTTGTGTATCTTCCATTTCTGCCATTTTTTCTTTTTATCTTCTTTCTTTATTACATTTACATTGTATTGATTGTTTTCTTAAGTTTCTTTAATGCTCTTGTGAAATTTGTATTTGAGTTTATTCTCCATTGTACACTTTCTTTTTTGTTTTGTTTTGTTTTTTTATTAAATTTCATTTTATTATAGGGATTTGGGGTATAAGTAAGGATTGATTATACAAGTTTGCTGAACACAGATGAAGTTTGTGTCTCCAATCAGCTGTACCTCCCCTGGCACAGAACCAGGTACCCTTTGAGTTGATATGTGCCCTTCCCCTCCCTCCCCTAGCAGTGGCCAGGAACTGCCAATCCTTCCCTTGTGCTAATGTGATTAATGTTCAGATCCCACTAATGAATGAGAACTTTCATGATTCAGTTCTTTGAGTCTGTGATAGATCATGAAGCATGGTGGTCTCCAGCTCCATCCAATTTGCTGTGAAGTCCATGATTTTGTTTTTCTTTATGGCTGCATAATACTCCATCATGTATAGGTACTACAAAAGGCTATAAGGCTACAGTAGCCCAAACAGCCTTGTATTAGTACAAGAATAGGCACATACACCAATGGAACGGGACAGAGATTCTGGAAGCAAAAACTCAATCTCTCAACCAACTCATCTTCAACAAAGCCACCAATAACAACCACTGGGAAAAGGAGACCATATTTAGCAAATGGTGTTGGGAAAACTGGCTGACCTTATGTAGAAGAATGAAGTAGGTCTCCTACCTATCACCATATACAAAAATCAAGTATAAACGGATCATAGACCTCAACATAAAACCTCAAACCATTGTACACTGTCTAATTTAGTTTCATATACAGGATAATTTTCTTTATTTAAACGTTCTCCTTCTTTTGTCTACTTGTTGGGTTTATGTCTGGATTTAGTTTTTGAATTTCTGATCCAAAATATTTTTTATATCCTCAAATGTCTATTTAAATATGTTAAATTCAGCATAGTGTTGTCTTATACATCTCTTGTGCTTCATAGTTGTGGATTTCTTGTACAATTTTAATTAATTGAATAGGCTAGATCAAATTTTATAATATTTTGTAATGTAGGATTATGTAATAGGATTATGTATTTGTAATAAGGATTATGAATTTTTTTTTTTTTTTTTTGAGTCAGCACCTCACTTTGTCACCCAGGCTGGAGTGCAATGGCATGATCACAGCCTCACACTCCTGGACTCAAGAGATCCTCCTGCTTCAGCACCCCAAGTAGCTGAGAATACAGGCATGTGCCATCACACCCATTTAATTTCTTGATTTTTTATATAGAGTTGAGGTTTCAGTTTGTTGCCCAGTCTGGTCTCAAACTCCTGGGCTCACTCAAAGCTCCCGCCTCGGTCTCACAAAATACGAGATTACAGACTTGAGCCACTGTACCCAGCCTATATTATGAATTTATTATCCTTTCCTTGTGGTTAGAATAGTTGACAGATTCCTATTTCAATGACACCCTCCTCTAACAGTCCAGAAATTTTAGTGAATTTTTTTATTCTGGTGGAAGACAAATTTGATACCTGTTCTTTTTTGTCTTGTTTAAACCCCAGATTTCTCCTTTTACTTTGTTTCTTCTCAACGCCCAGTTTCCAAGGGTGCTTTTTCCTTCCTTTTTGCCTTTTTTTCCTCCATCAAAAGTTATGCATCTCAACACCACCACTTCTTGTTGTGGATGTTTCTAAGTCTCTTCTCTGTAGTTTTTTTGTTTGTTGTTACTAAATTTAGCAACTTTTTTTTTTAGTGTTGAAGTCTACTCTGTCTCCCAGACTGAAGTGCAGTGGCACACTCCCGGCCACCACAGCCTCGATCTGTTGGGCTCCAGAGATCCTTCCGTCTCAACCTTCCAAGTAGCTGGAACTACAGGTATGCACTACCACGCCCGGCTAGTTTTTGATTTATTGTAGAGGGAGGTCTCACCAAGTTGCCCAGGCGGGTCTCAAACCCATGGACTCAGGCAATTCATTTGCCTTAGCCTCCAAAGTGCTGAGATTACAGACTGAGCCACCGAACCCAGCCTTCCCAAGACACTTTAAAAACATATTTAAACTTCTGGTAGACTCATCCTTTCTGGTGATGGTTCAACAATATTCTCAGGTTTAGTAATATCTGTTCTCCCCATACTTAATCTCAGTCAACTTTCCTTGGCTGTTCAGTGGAGATTGGTGTTCTTTCATTTACAGTTATTTTGAAGTCTGGGCATTCTCTGCCTTCAAACCATACTGATGACAGAGCTTTTGTGTAGTTTAATTTTTTTTCTCATGCTCTTCTTTGCTAGTTCTGGAGAAAATATTAAGAGATTCATAACTTGCCTGCCTCCATTTTCCTCAGCTATTTAAGTGTTTATTATCATCAGTTTGGTAACCATTTGTCACTCCATTATGACTTTCATATGCATTAATTCCTTGAGGACAAAAACTATTTTAAATCATTTTATATCAACAGCAGAACTTGGACTTTCAGTAAATATTAGTTGAATCTAAGTCAAGACTACTGCTGATTTTCCAGTTCTTGCCAGTCTGTGATGGCTTGCATACCTATGGGGACCTTTAAGAAATAACCTGTACTTACCCATTAGAATTTATTTATATTTTGAAGGCATGCTTAACTAATGGTAAATTGAAATGAAGTAAAATACATTCCATTGGGGTTATTTGTAGTGCTTTGTGTTTAGCTCCGTGTAAGGACTATTATTATTATGTAGATTAATTTCTTTGGCACGTGGGTGGATTCCTACCAGCAACATGCATCATGGGTTGTCTATTCAATGGTTGTTTTTCTTCTTCTTTCATGTCTGTAGAGACTTGATTGTGGTTCTGGTCTTCACCTTGTTCTCCTCTGACTTGATAATGATTGGTTTATGCTAAACAGGATTGTCCCATTACCCAAGACTTCCTAATGTGAGTTAAAGAGAATTCTGATGGTTAGAACACAGGAAAGTTTCTTTTGTTTTGTTTTCCTTAAATATTTCTATAAAGAAAAAGCAACCCCTTTTCTGCCTCTGAATGTCAGTGTACAAAGAGGGAATATTTGGATCTGCTCTGATTATGTGCTCTGACTACTCTAAAGGTAACTAATATTCTTAGTACTGGGTTGTAAATGAGGTCATGGAAATACCAACATATTAACTAACCTTGAGTCGCCTAGTCTCTAAGCTTTCTATTATATCAGGTAATAAATTCCTTGGTGTTTTGCTTAAGTTGAACTAATGTTTAGTATTATTTAAAGCTGACATTGCTAATAAAATTAAATGCACATTACAGTTGTGTTTCATATCTTCAGGCTTCTTTCAGCAGTATCACCTTTTGAAGCTTCTTTGAGCGTTATGAAAAATAACATAAGCTAAGTTATAGAAAAATGCCATAGAAATATGCCTTTTAAAAAGGAATATTATAATAAATAGATAGGAATCTTTTGAAAATTTAGAGTGGCCAACAAGCCAATAAGGAATTAAGCAGCTCCCTCCAAAGTTTGATATTATTATCATTATTATTATTATTATTTTGCCAAACATTTTTATTTCCTTCAATTATCAATACTCTAAATTAGTATCATATGAACTGATCATTTTGTCCACACCCTAATTGGTAATGAGATTACCAGTAACATCCGTGTCACATTTTTTGTATTCCTCATTTCAAACTTCACTTAAAATACCTGAATTAACTTAATGAATCTCTGTCAAAAGGAGTATTTTACAGACTTTTAAGATGCCATGTGTTCAAAAAGCCATCAAGAAATGAATGAGATATAAAAGAGTATCACCCCTTCTCTTAAAATTCATCAAATAGAAATTAAAGTTTAATATTTGAATTTTCTATTAAAGTCAAGTAAGACCCTGATAACTGGATTCTATTGCAAATGAATGATACTCTTTAATTGAATCCAAAGATTTAGAATGTACTATAATGAAAAACTCTTCTGAGTTAATTTCTCTCCCGTTTATTTTTCTAAAACTTTGATTAAGAAGGAGTGCTCAGTGGGGTAGAAGAGAAAGCCGAGTGCATGTGAAAATGGACTTTCAAGAAGAAGAGACAGCTCACCCAGATCCAAGGCTGCAGAAAAGTCACAAGAAGGGTAATCACCATGGGATTCAGTAAATGTTGGACGTTAAGGACTTTGACAAAAGAGCAGTTTCTGAGCAGTGGACAGGCAAGCAGAAAGCCTCACTGGAGTCAGTCCCTAAAAGAATGACGAGATAGACTGTGCCTACAGACTTCCATGTGTCAAATTTGCTTTACAAAAGGAGCCAGGTAATAGGAGAGTAGTTAGAAGGAAGCGGAAAGCAAAGTTAAAGGATTTTTTTTTTAGGTTCTGTACTTTGTTTTTAATTAGAGGGCCTTACACCTTTTTAAAAAATAATTTAGTCACGAAGTCGAGATCAAGGAAACAGGCAAGGAGAGAACTGCTAGAATGTGCTCTTCGAGTAGACAAGAGGGAAGGGATTCCACACAACAGGACAAATAGTAGCTTGGAAATGAAGACGACGTCAACAGTGAAAGGCAGCTAGGCAGAGTGTACAATCACAGATGACGAGACCCTAAGGAGTGTGTTGAAAAATGGAAGGAACTCGCCTCCGACTTCCTCCGTACCGTGTAAAGTTGTGGATAATGCGGGAGGTATCGTAAGTTAGAACAAAGATAAGACGTTGAAAAGAAGGCATCCAAGAGAGAAAGTCCAGGAAAACAGTATGATTGCACACATCTCAGGTTTGGCATTCATGACACTTTTTTTTTTCAGTTGGGAGCTCACTCTGTCGCCCAGGCTGGAGAGCAGTGGCAGGCTCACGGCCACCCCAGTGTTGACCTGCTGTGCCCCGGCGGTCCTTCCGCCTCAGCCTTCCACGTAGCCAGAACTACAGGCACATGCTACCACGTCCAGCTAATTTTTTTGATTTATGGTAGAAACGCGGTCTCGGCAAGTTGTCTGGGCTGGTCTCGAGCCCGCGGGCTCAGGCGATCCACTCGCCTGAGCCTCCCAAAGTGCTGGGATGACAGGCTGAACGCCCGAGCCCGGCCTCATGACAGTTGAGGACGCAACACTTGAAGTGGAAACGTATGAAAAGAGATGCGTACAGCAAGTGAGGTAAAGTATGTTCCAGCACAGCCTAAGTAGTTCGAGGGACATTCGCGTATTTTCTTGTTTTAAAGAAAATAGAATCCCATTTTTTAAAAAATCTGTTTTCCATAACTTCTTCCATAAAGCGATGATTCACAGGAGGAGAGTGGATTATTATCTGAAATGGGCATTTCGTTTCATGTCCAACCTTCACTTGACTTATAAGTATACCAGTCTCATTTTCTTTCACTTGGCCAGCCAACCTCCAAAATATATTAGACCTTACAAATTAATGTCATATTGTATCCTTTGCTCTAATTTTGTAGTTATTCAATGATCCTACCACAATTTCAGGTCGCAAACTCAAAAAGATACAGTTTAGAATTTTCCACAATTCAACCCAATTTCTTGAGCTCACATTCTATCAGATTGTAGAACAACACTTAACTTTCATAACTGTCTTTTGGTGATAGGGGAAAACAAATCTTGCATCCTCTTCAGGAAAACCTCTCTCCCTCTTGCCCAGGCTTGCATCTAAGTTCTTGAAAGACCACGTGTGTCCAAACGTCACTTGTCGTCTAAACACGCTGGCACGAAGCACACCCCCTCGCCCTCCACCTCTTCATCGCGAGTCCTTGAGCTGATGTCCCATCATCCTTCTCTCCTAACTGCAGAGTCCTTCGGGACTGGAACCTTGAGACACACCAGTCCCCTCTCATCTTGGTAGACTGAGGTTGCCCAAGCCTGGAGAGCAGACTTGTGGGGAGGACAGGGGGGGGGGCAGGTGGAAGCCATTGTGCTGAGTCTTGTCTTGCTTCTTCTCTGATTCCTCTCGCCCCTCCCCATCGGAATCTGTCTCAATTCACAAAGGGAAGGAATTCCTCTGCTCTAGCCTACAATTTTCCCTGTTGTCTTCAGTTTCCCTCAAGAGCTCATTCTTTTTCTTTATTGACAAGTCATAGTTGTACACAGTTATGTGATGTTTTGCTATACGTACACAACGTGGCATGATTCCATCGAGCTATATGATATATCCTTCACCTGGGTTAAAATTTTGATTCGCAAAAACCAAAAGAGATCCCCCTTCCTCTTTTTTCTTATGACTAATTCCAGTGGATCTCTTTTCTCAGGTCCCGGTCCAGCACTACCAAGCTGCTATCCATACAACCATTATTGTCACCTAGTTTTAAAGAGCAGAGTGCCCAGGTGTTACAGAAAATAGGCGAAGAACGTTTAATGTTTCAAAACCGTCATCCTGCCTCGCTAATGCGATAATGACAGCTGCACACTTGCCGAGCCAAGAGGTGTGATTCAGAATGTGGCAGCACAAGGGATTGGGGTCTCACTAGGGATGGCTTCCCGGTGAAGACCTCAGGCCAGGATGCAGCACAAGTGCAGGGCATATGGACACTCTTGGCGTTTGCCACTTTGAAATTAGCCCAGTTGTATTGCAGGAGCACTAATAAAAAAATTTTTTCCTCTAAAAGTCAGAAAGAAATCTATTTCTATATATACTTCAAAAAAAGTCTGGCCACTTAACTAGGGCATGCTTCACAAGAAAACCGAGTCAGAAAAAACTAGAGTGATTTCAGAATTTCGGTTCCTGCTTTCGGTTCCAACACATCTGCAGGAGTAATACGTTTTGTGATTTCTAAGAGGCTTGTGGTTAACCTCACAGCATGGTATGAATTATCTACAATTCGGTCCTCCGTAACAACACCCCTTCCACGAAATGTGTCAATGAAGTCAGAACCTGGCTGGCCACTGATCAACCAGATCACTGACCATCCACTCTTTTTTTCCCCCATAAAGTTCCTAATTATAACAAAATACAGTCATTTATTCCCCCAAGTTTTAAGATGCTTACGTTGTGCTCTAAGTTAAGAACACCTATAATGTTTTAATTTGAACAGAGTATGTACACATGCATCCAAGTTAAATGCCATACATGTGTCAATACAAATATCTTTGACCTCAGATGAGATGGAATCATTAAATGTAATCATTTCTTACTAAGACTGCACAAATATATTCTTTTGAAGCATAGTTAATAATATTTAGAAAAGTCTTTAACTTGTAACTCTGCCCACAAAATAAATACTCTTCAAGGAATTCTTAAGTTTGAGAGAAAACAAAGAGAATGTCACTCCAAAGCTGATTTTGGCAACATTAACGCTAAGCTTTTTGTTCTAAGCACACAAATTATTCTTCTGCCATTCCCAGCTTCCCCCTCGCTACCTTTAGTTCCTCCTATGCTCAGTAAAAAGGAGAGAATCTAGGCAAAGGGCACTCTTTGCTTCTTTTTAAGTTTGTATCTTTACTACTTTGAGATAATCAACATAAAGATTCAAAAATTAAAAACATAGCATCTTGTCAATTGAATATTTGGGGAGATTTGCCAAAGGCCACTGGCTAGACTCAAAAGCTGGGAGTCATTACCTCCCAACAGCTGCTGGAGATACACAGATATGTTCTGCAGGTAATAAAATAACAACGTTTGCACCTGATTTGAAATGGAAATACAAAACTGAATGGAATGCTCATATAACCAAGAATTCCTCGAGGGGTCAGTGACGATATTACCCTTCAAAACCTTTGCGCTGGTCCATAGACCCATGTCAGCAAAAAGAGAAAACAGATACAAAAGGCATTTAAACAGCCTTGGGATATTTGAAATATTCAAATTTCACTTCAAAAAGAGACCATACAATCCAGTTTCCCTTTCCTCCAAAATATAGCTAACTTTTTTCTGGCACTTTAAAGGCTATTAGTAAATAACCTTATCTGATTTACATAATGATCATAAAAGGAAACACATTTTTCAAGTTTGAATTATTCACTACTTTGAATCATTATGTTGATACATGTGCCAGAAATAATTATTAGAATGCCAAACCACGTCTCAAAATTAGGTGTTTTATTTTTAACTTAATATATACTAATCGTTTTCTCTACATATTATTCTAGAACTTATTGATAAGGAGTTTATAATATTAGGATGAAATTTCAAGTCATTAAATGCAAACTTTTCTCAACTTCTTGAGGACTCTGCAGCTGACTTTGGAGGTATAGGTTGGTGGAAAAACATATTGGCTTTGTTGTATTGAGAAATAAGAATACTGCTTAATAAGATTTACCACCACACTGCAGGGAGGACTTCTAACACAAGCTAGCATAATCAAATTGTGTCACAAAGTATTTTTAGACAGATTTTAAGACTTTCTGGAATTGATTCTGACCCTCTTAACCAAAAGAGTCATGGGACTTTTTTTTTTTTTTTTTGGCATTGAGAAGAGTCTTGGCTGAAAGACTACCATAACTTCATCCCCTCTCCTGTTCCAAAATAATTCTTGTCACTGATAGCTGAAAGAATCCTTGGATACATTTCTGCTGGTCATATTCTCTTCAGAGTGGGGATTAGAAGTCAGCGGCTTTGATAACAGATTTATGCCTTATATGCATCTTTTGTTACTAAGCTTTCATTTTAAATGATGGGAAAATGTATGAGTATTTTGGTTAATTGTCTTTATGCTAAGGTAAGTTCTTTTGTCTATTATCATTTTTGCACCAGTAATGCCTCTATTGTGATGTGGGGACTGAAATATCTAAACGGGTTTTATCTTTA
This sequence comes from Cephalopachus bancanus, assembly GCA_027257055.1. Lineage (NCBI taxonomy): Eukaryota > Metazoa > Chordata > Mammalia > Primates > Tarsiidae > Cephalopachus > Cephalopachus bancanus. Next base: position 3,348,589 of record JAPVLO010000136.1, read on the forward strand.
ATGCAAATGAAGCATTACTAGGTTCAAGAAGAAGAAAAAGATAAATTTAGCCATGATGGCTAAATTGTTAGGGTTTTCTTTTTCAATGTTCACATTTCACCAAGGGTTTAATACAAAAGTAGGACAGATGCAGGGCCCGAAAGCTCCGGATTAAACACAAGGCTGACTTATTGCCTGTGTCAAGTAAACCCTAAGTTCTATTTTCTTTAAAAATTAAATAGGAGGTTGGTTCTACCTGACCTTGGTGGAGGCAACAGGGTCTTCGTAGCCAACTCATTCCTGCCGTGTCCTGTGTGTATAGCCCCTATATGCTATGCTAAATGTCATTTGCCAACTTTTGTCCTCTCGTTTTTCAGTATTTGCATCCAAACATTTGCTTAAACTCTGAGCCCTGAAAACTCATGAAGTACCCCAAGTGCTTCTGTGCCTTTGGGATTAAGTCAAAGCTGCGTCCATACTGTCCTGAGAGCCATGCCTGTCCCCTCTTTATTGAAACAGTCACTCTGTCACTCTTCTGTGCCTCTTAGTACAGGTTTTTTTTTGGGGGGGGAGGTTAGCTGGAGTCTCACTCCATCACCCAGGCTGGAGTGCAGTGGCATTCTCACGGCCACCCCAGCGTTGACCTGCTGGGCTCCAGCGATCCTTCCACCTCAGCCTTCGAAGTAGCCGGAACTCCAGGCGTGCACCACCATGCCCAGCTAATTTTTTAATTTGATTGTGGAGACAAGGTCTCGCCCAGTTGCCCAGGCTAGCCTCGAACCCATAGACTCAGGCAATCCACTTGCCTCACCCTCCCAAAGTGCTGGAATGACAGGCTGAGCCACTGAGCCCGGCCCTACTACAGTTTTTCATAGACCTAACTGCCTCACATTTATTCAAATGCATGAGCTACACAGTCAGTTGAATCACAAGTTCCTTGAATTTTCCCAACTTCAAGATGCATAAATAAATCTTATTTATCTTTCCGTATCACGCATTTTTTTTTATATTTTATGTTTTAGGTGATCATTTTGAGTTGAACATCATTTAAAAATCAAACAGATTTCATGCCTTCTTATAAAAAATGTTTCATGCATTCCCTAACTGTCAAAAAAGTCACATGCAAAGAGACTGCAAAAGTCACCACCACCTAGTATGAATGCAATTGACAGTCATACACCTCTTAAAGGGGAACTGCAAAAATGTTGTCCTTAGAAATACTTCAAACCTCCATCAGAAGCCAACAATGCAGGACACAATGTTTCAAAGCCATAAGCTTCTTCAGTTAACTTAAATAAATGAGGACACCTCTGCCATTCTAACATAGCACACTTTTTAAATTGGCCACAACATCATTATCTCTCTTCACTGAAATAGCTGATGTGCGTTTCCCTTGAAACACACGGCTGCAATTTAGTTCCAGCTCTCCCAGGAAAAACATAATGAGTATATTCATTGTACGCAGTGCAAATCAAACCCAGAGAAAAGGTCCTACAAAGAACATTGCCACACATGCCCTCCATCCCAGTCCCTAGAACCTTCATGAGGTCATTCAGCACCAAAAGGAGAGTCACATCAACAATCTAATTTAAAATCTGTCGGTAATGAGCAATGGAAACTTAAGAGAGCTGGATTCAATCTAAACTGTGTTTCGGCTTCGTGATGTATAAATGCGGTCTTCATCTTTCTATTTCAGGCAAAAGTACTAAATAGTGAATATCAATGAGTTTGAGGACTAGGTTGAACAATTATAGAACATGTCTTTGGTGTAAACAACTCTGAAATTCATCTTTATGTTACTAGATTCATTCTCCTTAGATGTACTATGATTCCTGAAAACATATGCCTCAAACTCCACAAGGAATTTTTTTTTCCTCCTATAATTATGGAGTTGCCCATCAGATGAAAGTTTCAGAGGGTTGCATGTTAGGTAATGGAGGACATGGGTGGAAGTAATTGCCCTAGGCCTTTCAAGAATACAGCTTCTCGGTAATTCTTCTGAATCAGAGGTGAACTAACCCTTGCTCAAGTGTCTTGGCTAATTGTTTTTTAAATCCTGAGAGCCTTCAAGACTTGTACTCTCAATAATTTACAGTATTCTGATGCACTGTTTGAGTCGTTTCTGTATTTGATCCTGGATTGGGATTTACATTCTCACCCTGGCTGTGTTTACATCAGAGCTTCGACTCTTCTTGGTAGAGCACTTTGTGGTTGAACCATTCTACAACACCAGAATAGCTTTCCTAAGCAAAGAGTTCTCTAGGGTTTTCTTCTAGCATGGAGTGTACATTTTAGGATGAATAAAAACCACCGATAGTGATATTTCAGACTCAGGTTGTGGTCGTACTCAAAGAGATTCTGACTGAATAAGTTTATTCATTCAGATTTTTTTTTTCATTTTTTAAAGCAAGTTCTAGATAATTCTGATAAATGTGAATGATGAACTGGTCGATGCTTTTTTTTTTTTTTTTTTTTTTGAGTCAGAGTCTCACTCTGTCACCCAGACGGGAGTGCAGTGGCATGCTCACAGCCATCCCAGCATCGACCCACTGGGCTCAGGCAGTCCTTCCACCTCAGCATTCCAAGTAGCTGGAACTAAGAGCACTCACTACTATGCCCGCTTTTTTTTTTTAATTGTAGAGACGAGGTCTCACCAAGTTGCCCAAGTTGGTCTTGAACCTCTGGGCTCAGGCAATCCTCCCACCTAGACCTCCCAAAGTGCTGGGATTACAGGCTTGTGGGAAGCACAGTATTTGTTCAGAACATGAAAACTTGGGTCTCCGTCAAGATACCACTTAGAGAAACACTGCTATGGATATTTCCGATAAGGCATTTCTAATTCATTAGACTCTGTTATACTGTACCCTGCTGACTTAAAAAGTTGTGAAAGAACTCAAGAGTATTTGAAAAGGCACTGGCATGTTTATCAAATATTGGTTGCTATAAAATATTTCTAATTTAAGACATTACAATAGTGTCTCTAGCACTTAATATGCTTGACAAGGACAGAATTATTCCAATTATTGTAGTCATCGTAGTGATAAAGAAACTATAACATTGCTTATATCCCTTTGAAAGAACACCTTCTGCTTCATAAACGATAAAGTTCTTGTAGTTATAGTGATCTCTAAACTGTTGCCATGATTAATCTTGCCTGTTTAACACAACCACTTTTCTTAAAATCATACTTAGCATTTTGTCTTAATAACCCTTAAAGGCTTCCATTTAACACAATACCATACTTTTACAGTATGCTTATCACTTTAGAGCATAAATATTTAATTTCTTGAAATAAGTACAAGAATAATTGCATATAGCATCATGAAGAACACTGGTGGAAGAATAGAAAAAAAACAAACAAGGATTTTAGGCAAGATTTGTTGAGCCGCCTGGCAGTTCTAAGTCTGGTTCTCTACTGGAAACAGGGAAAGTAAAGGATAACAGTAGTTGAGCTACATAAAATGAGGTCTGACATGGAGATGCATTTGAGAGGGAGAACCACACGTGTCATGTTCCCCGTGTGTGAGTTGGAACAAGTTGCAGAGCAGACACAGAAACGTCAGCAGTTATGTCAGGGGCTCTCAGACTTTTGACTTTAGATTTCTATTGCATGATCAAAGGTGACTGCGGACGCTAAAAATGTTTATTTATGTAGAAATATATCATACTAGAAATTGAATTTGATGCATTTTTACAGTATTTATTGATTCATTCATGTAAAATGCCCGGCCAAGAGATGAAGCTTGATCACCATCCCTGCCCCTCCAGAACTGTGGGCTGGACTTGGGGACCCTGGGGGACTCATTTTGAAAGAACAGAATACAGAAGGAAAAACAAATACAGTAACTGTACATTTTAAATTAACAGGCACTGCCTTAATCAAGTAATCAGGATTAACATAACAAGTGAAAAGTCGTGTAGATTTCCTGATGTTATATAATGAGATGAGAACATCATCTCTTTCTGTTCCTCCCCAAGACCCATAACCCCAGGTTAACCAGGAGGAAATTTCATTGAGGGACGTTCTGCAGAATGCCTGACCATTTTCTTCAAAGTTGCCAAAGTCACACCCACAAAGTAAAGATTAAAAATTTGTCACTAAAAATACAACTAATTGCACTGTGAAAATTCCAGAGTGGATTTTAGAATATTTGTGTATTTTTTTAGAGTGGGAAAACTGGTAAAACTGAATACACTCTGGGTTTAGTTAACAGTATGTACTAATATTAATCTCTTAGCTTGATGTGTGTATGATGATTTTAAGATGTTAATACAAGGAGAAACTGAGTAGAGAATATACAGAAATTCTCCACGTTGCCTTTCCAACTTTTCTGTAAATCTAAAATTTTTCCAAAATGAAAAATATATTGAAAAATGATAAAAGACTGCAAAACGTTTTTGTTTATATAAATTTTTCTATAGATATATACAATATTAAAAAACCAAAACTAAAATATTAGGTATTTATTTATTACTTTGTTGAAAATAAAAACAATAAGCATCTTAACATAAATTTTATGAAAATAAAAGGAAAAGTGAAGCAAGGGGCATAACTTTGCATTTTGAAACTTTGTTGAATTTCTGGATCGATAGAAAATAGCTAGATTCTCATTCCTGCTTCTAAATCTAATATATCGGTTTGGCTGAAGTATATTAAGAAAATCTATTCTCACACAGATATATAGTTGGAAAAGGAGAAATATTTTTGCAGCACTTTGGATAATAGTGGGCTTTTTCCTGTATTTACACCAAAACTTAACAATTGGTTTATACTTTAAAATTAAATACTTGAGAAAGCACATTCTCCTCGACAAATGGTGCTGGCGAAACTTGATATCCACATGCAAAAGAGTGGACCCTACCTCACACAACATACAAAAATTAATTCATAATGCATTAAAGACCTAAGCATAAGACTTAGCACTCTAGATATTCTAGAAGAAAACATAATGAAAAAGCTTTATGACATTAGTCTTGGCAATATCTTGGCTATGACACAAAAATCACAGGCAACAAAAGTGAAACATCAACTTAAGAAAATAAGACTACACTAAATTTGTTCATGCATCAAAGGACATAATCAGTAGAATGGAAAGGTACCTTATGGGATAGGGAAAATATTTACAAATCTTTTATCTGATGGGGATTTAATATCTGTAATATATAAAAACTCCAACAACTTAAGAACAAAAATCTAATCTCTCAATTTAAAATAGAGAAGAGGACTTGAATAGACATTTCTCCAAAGATGGCATGCAAATGGTCAACAAGTGTATGAAAAGGTACTCACTGTCACTAATTATCAGACAAATGAAAAACAAAACCACAATGGGAGATCATCTTCACATATATCAGAATGACTACTATTTAAAAGAAAGTAATGGTGAGGATGTGGAAAAAATCGAAACCTTTGTTTACTGTTGGAACTGTAAAATGATGCAACCACCACAGAGATAATAAAAAGGTTTCTAAAACATTTTTAGAAATAGAACTACCATAGGATACAGAAATCCCATTCTTAACTTTTATTCAAAGAAATTGAAAGTAGTGTGTCATAGAAATATTTGCACATCCATGTTCTTAGCAGCCCTAGTCACAGTAGCCCAAAGTGGAATTAACCCAAATGTCCATTGAATGGGTAAATAAAATGTGAAATATATATGTATGTTATGTATGTGTGTGTGTGTGTGTACATGTATATATAACATTACTATATTATATAGACTATTATCTCACTGCATATATATGCATATATATATATGAAATAATATTTGGGTTTAAAAAGAAGGAAATTCTGTCACATGCTGCAACATAGAAGCACCTTGAGTAAATAAAATGAAATCATGGTATAAATTGCACACTGTGCTCAAACTAAGCAAGGGCAGGAAAGTGTGCATCATTTTTAGTGGCAACCAACAATTCTTGTGGATGAAGAAATGTAAATCAGCACTACATAAAGAAACTGAGGTCAGAAATTAAGTCCATTTACTAACTCCCAGGTAAAATTAACTTTCTTTTCTTGGTATATTCTAGTCGGTATCAGTGAGCAACAGCATAGAACCTGCCTACATTGGACACAGAGTATTCCCATTGTACAATTTTTCTTTTTATTAATAATGATAACTCCACTCCTACTTTAAAAAATCAGGTGATTACTTTTACTTTTATTAGGCTTTTCGAGGGGAAGAGTTGATCCATATTATATAAAGAGGAGCGAAGAAATAAAACGATAAGGATTAGGACCCATGCTATTCCACGCATAGTCAGAGTCAGAAAAAAAGTTGTGAATTTGGACCGTGACAACTATGGATCCTCAAAAGATGATAGTATGAAAAAAAATGTATACATTCACCAAAAAGAAGTGAATAAAATTTCATTCCATGCAGAGAAAAATCGCATACAAAGGTGCCGAGGGAGGATGAAGAATGGCTTAATCAGGAAACTTGTATATTTCGTGGTGACTAAAGACTAGAGATTGCGTGGTAGAAATATAAAAGGTGAGATTGAAACAGAAGTAAAGAGACCATCGTGTCAAATATCTCCTTCAAAATAAGGGCTGTGTCTAGTTTTCTAACGTCGCAATTTCCAAACAATGTTCCATTGATAGAACTTTTATTCTCTGTGTGCCTGCTGTGAATTTCCAAGAGGTGAATAGTTTCCTACACTTACTTTGTTTACCCCATGTGAAGTTAGGTAGTATCTTAAAACTAGTAGGTATACTTAGTGAGGTGGTATTCCTTTTAACCCTTCCCACCTTCCTGAAAAAAAAAAGTGCTGTGTTTTTAAAAGTAGAACATATGTCATGAAATCTATGCATTTGTGTAAAATAGAAAGGACACATTATTTGGAAACGCAACTTGTCCTGTTTAAAACCTATTAATAACTTACTGAACAAATGTTCCTTGATAAAGTTTGAAACAATTACTAATCGGTTCAAGCTTGTTTAGATAATTCTTCAACTTTTACCTCCTAAGGCTAACTTTGACATTAATATCTAGGAGGAAAAAAAAGGAAAGAAGTTGAGTAGCAGAGCCCTAAACAATTTCTCCAGAGTTCAATGCCCTCCTTGGTCTCAAACACCGTCAGCAGATAAACTTTCACTTCACAAGTGCTAGCAGCACCACAGAATGTACAAGCAGGAAACCACATTCCTGTCTTTCATGTTCTACCTCTGATTGGAGGGACAGAATTTCTTCCAGGTCCAGCCTTTCTTTCTCTATGGTCTTAGAGAGTAATGTATGTGTGCCTGTTAGAGACACGGTGGGGTGATAACGATGAAGAAACTATTAGTAATTGCTTGTTATTTGAATTATATTACTTTTAAGTTGAAGTTCATGATACTCAAGACAAAAGTATTATTTAAATTTTATAAATCAGTTACATAGATTATATTCCAGGATATTCAGGAAAAGAATATCTCTGAAACACAAAAGACCCTAATAAGTTTCACATCACAGACTCTCAGTGAATATGTAACCCTTCCTCCATGATATTAATAATATGAAACCCACGCAATGCAAAAAGAAGGGTCTTGTGATGAGATGATATCTTTATGAAAATTATCAATCTGGGATTGATTTTGTATGGTACAACCAGTATTTATCCTAAGAAATGAAAGTTATTGAATATAAAAATAGTGTGTAGACACAGAGAAAAAAATTTGGTTATCATAGTATTTGTCATTAAGACAAAAAAGTAAGGTTTTTTCAAAAAAAAATAAAATAAAGATCCTTTCAGCATGAAACAAATGTACCTTTTTCTGTGCATCCACATTTTACTGTATCAGAAAGTTGCACTCTCTTTCACAATTTGAACATTTTGAAACAAATACTCCAAGAAGTCACAAGCATGAAGAATCACAAAAGCAGAAGAATGACACATCTTTCTACCAGTCACCTCAAAGTCATGTCTGACATCTCTGTCTAAAATCCATTTAAGTCTCTCAGTTTCCTGTGCATTGCATGAAAATATTGAAGAACACAGAGATGTGTTTCTGGAAGACTTTGGATTCAATGCAAAACGGATGGTTCCTAGCATCTTTCTTCGGCCTACACTTGCAGAGCACAGATGTGAATGAACATGGTAGACGGTAAAAAGGCTGACAGATTGAGACAGGGACTGTCCCCCATGAGACTGCATCTAAGGTGCTTGACGAATTTTTTACTGATATGCCCAGTGAGCCATCATTTGGGCCAGCATGTGTCCTGTTGGGATTGGCTTTCTTAACAGAGAAACCAATATCACGGGCACTAAGAAGAAGAAGTGCTTTGTATATTGAGCCATATTCATTTCCATAGTATGCATGCTACTGGGTACTTCATGGCAAAAGTTGCTAAAAATACTTTAGATCCAGTTAATGACCACAGCCAACATAAAATCTGACTGAACATGTACCTATTAAGCACATGAATTAATCTAATCATATTAATGCTGACCATGCAAACTACCTAATAAAGTAACATATGAATTTATGCTAGAGGAATGGACATAAAGCAATGGTTAACGGTGTTATGGAACAATCGTGTGGGTTTCCTGAATATGAAGCAGGTAAAAATTAATAATATGAGCCGGGCTCGGTGGCTCAGCCTGTAATCCCACATCTTGGGAGGCTGAGGTGAGTGAATTGCCTGAACCCACGGGTTTGAGACCCACCTGGGCAACTTGGTGAGCCCTCATCTCTACAACAGATCAAAAAATTAGCTGGGTGTGGTAGCGCGTGCCTGTAGTTCCACCTACTTGGAAGGCTGAGGCGGAAGGATGGCCGGAGCCCAGCAGGTCAAGGCTGTGGTGACTGGGAGCGGCCACTGCACTCCAGTCTGGGCGACAGAGTGAGACTCCAACTCAAAAAAAAAAAAAATTTGATAATATGAAGAGCAAAGAGAAAATACAAAAACTGCAACTTGCAATCACAAAGGAGAAAAAACCCGAGACTGAGAAATGAAAAATAATTACATTTCTGATAAAAAGGGAAAACCATCAATCTGGGGTGCATTAGAAGAAAAGTCGGAAACTTTCTTGACATTCAGGTGCTATAAATCCCTAAAAGTATACATGGGTATGATGAGAAAAGAGAGGAAAGGCAACGGATGGTTAATGGATTATCTTTCAATAAATTTGAAATACCTGGCAAGAGCCTTTAAATGAGTGTCTGAAAGTAAAATATAAGATACGGGTATACATATATACGCATGAATTTTCGACATTTTATTTTTCTGACATTATCTTAGAACCAGTTTCGCCTAGCAACAGATACACATAAACTTTGGAATAAAAATATCTATTATTTGACTCATATATGTTCTCTCTAGTGAAACACATATCCCAGTGACTTTAAGCCTTAAAAAATATAAACAACTTACAAAAGACTAATAATTGCCATTGCTAGAGTTATCCTAATAGGTCATAAAATCTGAAAAAAAAATCAAGGAAGCAAAAGCTGTATAATTCAGCATCTACTTTGATGATAAAAAGACATTTGAACAAATAAGTTTCAGCACCACAGTTAAAAAATTTTTCACTTTACTTTGTACCTCTACCTCATATTTTTAAAGCAGAAATAAAAAAGCTTTTGCTCTCTGACTCAAATCCTTTTTGAAAGAAAGTAAGGTAATAACTATGTTTACTTTTTAAATTAGATACAATTTTGGCAATTCCGTGAATTAATTTTTTTTTTTTTGAGTTGGAGTCTCGCTCTGTCGCCCAGACTGGAGTGCAGTGGCCACCCCTGGCCACCACAGCCTCGACCTGCTGGGCTCCAGCGATCCTTCCGCCTCAGCCTTCCAAGTAGCTGGAACTACAGGCGCACACCACCACACCCGGCTAATTTTTGATTTATTGTAGAGGTGAGGTCTCGCCAAGTTGCCCGAGCAGGTCTTGAACTCGCAGGCTCAGGCAATCCACTCACCTCAGCCTCCCAAAGCACGGGATTACAGGCTGACCCACTGAGCCCAGCTCCGTGAATTAATTTTTAAGGTAAAGAGTCTGCCTACAGCTCTTTTTATCTTCTATTCTTTTCCTTCTTACTTTCCTTAGTGTTACGTGGTCAGGATCTGGCTTTTCTTGCAAGTAGCCTGAGAGAATTAAGCTTTGTCACCGTTCATGAAACTAAAAAGCTAACATGAAAATCCTGCCCTAAACAGATTGCATACAGGTTAGGTACTTTAAACATAGTCATCAGCAATATGTTTTCAATTCCGGAGGGGTTGCCATGAAGCCTGCAGTCAATGACACTGCCTTGTCTAGTCTGCTGCTGTGGGTAGGTGCAGAATAAAAACAATATACGATGCATGACAGATGAAGAATGAAGACTAGGAATCCAAACAGACAGAGCGCTTCGCTCTCAGAGGCACTGAGCTACAGCAGTCAATTTACCTAAGACCGAGTAAGTGTTAGGAGGATAAAAATATCAGAGACTGAGAGCTTCCCCATCTTGGTAATCCTAGGAGCCTCCTGACAAATCCACTAAGAAAAGAGGGGAATGCCTATCGCTCCTGACCAAGAGGGTCTAGACTTTATCAGCAGACAGTGGGGCTCTCTAAATAAAAGAGGCTTTCTTTGGGCATGACAGGAAATATTGTCCATCCAGTGTCAGATTGCAACAATGCTCAACATTTTCAGCGACGATGGAGATTGAGTGTAGATATGCCTTCTCATTGTGAAACCTTCCCTAAAACATATAAGCATACAGTCACACTTGTCCTTGCTAAAGTCCAAGGTGCTATGACCCACCCTCACACTCCCATGCTGAGGAAGGAAAATAAAAAACTGCCCATTTTCTCATTCTCATCAACTTTGCCAGCCATTAATAGATGCTTACTAGGCTAGGGGTGTAAAAAAGGGCATGCAAATATTGCTCCAGTTTAAGAATATAAACTCTAAAACTGTGCCAAAGTTATCAGAGATATTAGAGTGAATAAATACTACGTGAAGGGCTGTCCTCCACATTTCCAGATGGTTCTAAGGGATGGATATTGATTGGCTTCTGTTTGAGGGGAATAGGGAGTCATTATAAGGTTGTGGAAAAATCCATACTCTTAGTAAATCTATTTCATCAGTGTGATGGCTTATTTTATGTGTTTACTCGGCTAGGCTAAAGGATGCCCAGATAACTAATAAGATATTACTTCCGGTTGTATCTGTGAAAGTGTTTCTGGAAGAGATTAGCATTTGAGGTAGTAGACAAATGTGAGCTGGCATCATGGAATCACAAGAAAGAAAGCGAGGGAGGGAGGGAGGGAGGGAGGAAAGGAAAGAACGAAAGAAAGAAAGAAAGAAAGAAAGAAAGAAAGAAAGAAAGAAAGAAAGAAAGAAAGAAAGAAAGAAAGGGAATGATGAGGGAAGGAGGAAAAAAAATTTTGCAAAAATGTATACACATTTTAAGTATGACATATTCACTCAAAAGACGATGTTAACCAATTGAATGCTAGTGTCATCATGTGACAGGCAGGACAGTCAAAGAACATGGTAGAAGCATAGTTGAGCGAACATCATACTACACATGACTACTATAATTCAATTCAACTTTGAAAAGTAATACATAGATAACATCTCTTAAAATGTGTATACATTTTTGGCACCCCCCTGTATATACACACATACTTTGTCTGTTTTTCTAGAGAATCCTGAATAATACAATCATCAAAGCCTCCAATTTGTTAAAAAGATATCAACTTTAGAAAAAAAGCTTTTTACTATGGGTGGTTTCTTCGTTCATTGGTCTTCCCTGTGAAGACTGACATTACAGTCTCAGCACCAAGAATAAAATACATTTAAAAGATGAAAGTAAGACTATCTCTGCATTCAATAAAACACTCGTTGTCACAAATGGAGTAGGAAAAGACAGAAAACACTAAAAACCACGGTGATCATGAAACATCTCCAGCTCCACTTGTTGAGGTGCTCACGCATGTGGAACACCTGCTCCACCTGAGGTCCTGACAGAAAACGCACACACGATGAGCGAGATACTAATTCCACGGCTGCTGCCTTCTCCTTCCCTTGCTTACTCCACAACCACTTCAAGAACGTAGTCTAACACGAGAGAGACTTAGATTCATAAGCAGACACCTTCAATAAAATAAAGACATGCATGGGATTCCATACCTCAAACACTAAGACAGGCCTCTCGGAGAAGAGGTAATTTGACCTAAATCATAAACCTAGACAAGAACAAAAGAATAAAATAATGGGGCTACAGTAAATATAATTTACAAAATTAACATGCTTCATCATTGATGAGGATCAGTATGACTGGATAGCATGCAATCATTTAATATTTTGATATGATGTCAAGCTAGTCTCCTGAATGTTCATAACCCAAGAGACTTAAAAGCAATAGTCAACAATCAATGGACAGCAGTGAGTATTAGGGGGAGGAAGGAAGGTGTGTGACTTTGCTATCCTACACCTTAACCCTTCATTGAAAATACACTTCATGAGCCGGGCTCTGTGGCTCAGCCTGTAATCCCATGCCTTTGGGAGGCTGAAGAGAGTGGACTTCCTGAGCCTGCGGGTTTGAGACCCACCTGGGCAACTTGGCGAGACCTCATCTCTACAATAAATCAAAAATCAGCCAGGCGTGGTAGCACGTGCCTGTAATTCCGGCTACCTGGAAGGCTGAGGTGGAAGGATCGCCGGAGCCCAGCAGGTCGAGGCTGTGGTGGCCGGGAGCAGCCACTGCACTCCAGTCTGGGCGACAGTGAGACTCTAACTCAAAAAAAAAGAAAGAAAGAAAACACACTTCATAAACAGAATAAATATCAATCCTGGTGATCAACGGGGTGACGGTTGTCACAGACAGATCACCCTCACATCCCAAAATAAATATCAAGGAATTAAAATGCTACACACTTAAAACCTGTGAGCTGACTTTTATATCCTCTATTATCAATCTCTGTCATCTCAAATCTCAAAAAATTCACCTATCAGACCCTCATAGCTTGTAAACTCTTCAATCACATTGATTTGATGGGTTAATAGCCAAAGGTAGATATTTGGCACAAAACTGTTGCTTCACTGATTTTTAATACAGGACAAGATGTTACACATTCAAGCAAACCCAGAAACGTTGTCCTTTACTGACTTTAAAGGGACAAAATCAACAGATATTATATTGTAAAACCTTTCCAAAACTTTTACTACTATTCTCCCACCCAAAATATCGCATCTATAAACATATGCAAAAATGAAGGACAAAGGTGTTTTGACATTGTTTTTAGACAGAACCGACATAACTATACAATGACAAATTTAATTGGTATGATTAAAGTGAAACTATCTGTGAAGTTCAAGAAAGAAGCCTTATAGAAAGTTCTGTCTCTTGATTCTGAAAAATGTACATACAATACCAGTGCCATTGTCCATCCAATCTGCTCCCCGAGATACATCCATCACCCTGCTCCTTGACGGTGACTCCCTTTTATTATTTCTTTCTGCTCATATCTTAGCAATTCATCCTTCATGTGGGTCTATTTATTTACTTTTTTTTTTTTTTTTTTTGAGTTGGAGTCTCACTCTGTCGCCCAGACTGGAGTGCAGTGGCCGCTCCCAGCCACCGCAGCCTCGACCTGCTGGGCTCCGGCGATCCTTCCGCCTCAGCCTTCCAGTAGCCGGAATTACAGGCGTGCGCTACCACGCCCGGCTGATTTTTTGATTTATTGTAGAGATGAGGGTCTCGAACCCGCGGGCTCAGGCCATCCACTCACCTCAGCCTCCCAAAGGCGCGGGATTACAGGCTGAGCCACCGAGCCCGGCGGGTCTATTTATTTTGAGAGCTATTAGATTATGTGATACATTTCCCAGTGATCTTCAGTAAATTGACAGATAAGATGACCTCTATGGCAAACACAACTTCACACCGGAAGGTGTGAAGCTTTGCAAGAAACTGCAGAGAAAATGTGTTCACACTGAAAGATTATAAAGAATCTCTCACAAGCAAATAGACTAAGAAAAAAAAGAGAGAATTCATACCTAAAAAAAGGCATTACACTTAATTTCGAGAGATTTATACTTTTAATTTTAAAAATGACATATTTTGCAGTTTTAAGGAGTAAATTTTATATTATTCATTCATTAAAAATGACATAGGACTTATTCAATTCCAGTGAAGTCATTCTTTGAAGATTTGTTGATCTTTCCAGTCACGTGTGTCTATTTTATAAGACTTTCCTAAATTCCAATACCATTTCTCAGTTACCAAATAGAAATTTATTGAAGAAAGCCAAGCCCTTCTAAAAGGTGAGAAATGGGTCTCTTGATGAACTAAGTGGAACACTCCCAAGTAGTATATCACCTATTTGGGTCATAAATATGTCACAACATGAATGCATTCATATTAAAAATCTTAATATGGCTCCTCTTGCAGAACATTTTAAAATATTATGAGAAGCTGATCTAAAATAGTCATGTTTTACATTCATCCATCCTTCCTCTGGCATTTCCATCTTCCTGCTCAAACTAAGCTTTAAATCCCTCCCGAAGTTGGGTCACTGTCCTCAGGGTCCACGATCTCCACCGTATACAGCTCTGGGTGAATATCGGGAGCACACGTGACTCTCTTACGTCTGACACTGTATAAAACATTTAAGATAAATATTTCTCTGCGTAAGACTTATTTTGCCTGTACGTTGACACACTACTTGTTATGTCATTCAGAAACAGCTGAAGCAAATGGACTGAATGTAAGCCATTTGGTTGCTCTGAGTGCTACAACTTTTATTTTTAGTTGACCTCCACCTTCAGTTTTTCAGACTCTGTGTTGTCTTTGAAGAAACGCAGCCCCAAAGGCCTACCTGAGTAGCACACTCCTGGGAGTTATGGTCTCCACTCCGAAACCAGCAGGCATCTTCCATTTTGGCGGTGTTGTGCCACTGTGTTTTTACTAGAACTGAAAGTCAGGTTGCAAGAAAATTGGAAAAGCTGTTTGAGAGATACTTGTAAATAGTCAAGTCATTTTACACCACTGATTGATTGCTAGTGTCTGAAACGATACTCGCAGTGGATGGGAGGGGTTGCTTTTCTTAGGTGAAAAGAAAAACAGACGAGAGAAGAGACCTTCCCGCTTTAAGCAGCACATGCTTACAAGGATTGAAACACTAAACTTGAAGTTCCCTCAGAAATCAAAATCCAAGCAGGAAAATGTGTAAGAATTCCAAGACGTTAACTTTTTGAACTTTTGCATCTGCTCCTCACAGTAAACTGAAATGTTTTCATGTAAAGCTGCAATGACCTTCCTGAAGAAGATGTGAAGCCTAACTCAGTCGTCGTTGATGGCATGTTGACAAATTAGTGTTTTTGGCTGAGAATAAAACAGAACATATGGAGAGAGGCAGAATTTTCCCAACACCCTACTCTGTTCCGCAAGTCTGTTTTTAAGCCTGGAAATCTAGAGACCCATCTGCACGGTCTGCTTCCACCACTGTATTGACTGGTGATTCTATACAAAGTCTTTTCATCTGCCTTCGCCCCAATTTCCTCCTCTTTGCAACCAAGAGGTTTTGCAGAAGATCTGTGCATCAGACGACGGCCTGATCAAGCGGGTTTCACCTGTGACGGCAGAGAGAGAGGCTGGACGTTTTCCACACGGAGAAGGATGCCACGGAGGGCCTGCAGGGCTCCTGCAATCACTCCCAGGTGGCTCGGAGGGGGCGGGCAGAGACGTGAGTGTGTCACGGGGGCACCGGCCGGCAGGATCCGTGGGACAGGCAGAGCAGCGGGAACATCTGGAGGGACAGGCCCGTGGGAGTCAGGAAACACACGGCCTGCGCTGTGTTCCCCCGGCTTCTGCCAGGATCTGGAGAGTCTCAGCCATCATCTGTGATCAGGACCCTCGGGGGCAGGAATGACAGAATGAAGATAAAGCAGGGGGGAAGGGGGAAGGAGGGAGGACCGCCGGAGGCAGCAGAGAAAGGGGGAAAGGGGAAAGAAATCATGTCTGAAGCTCGACCCACTCAGCCCAGCGTCGGCAGGAAGACAGGATGGAGCAGAAGACGGAAGAGTGAAAGTAAGACAGCTGAAGGAACTTCTGGAAGGGAAGGAAGACCAAGAAGCCGCACTTCAAAGGGAACGAACGAGGGCAGCTGCTTAGCAAGGATTCCTTGATGGAAGCCATTACCATCACGTGAATTCAAAGGAAGCACAAGATTAATAGCAGCTGATCTATACACGAGCTCCCGACATTTGTTCAAGGACTGATAATTTGTCATAATTCAAGCACGAGAAAGAGCGATGTTGGACGAGATCTCCAAGTTGCAAGAAGTTCGCTTAATTATCAAAGTGGGGAAAAATGTCTAAGTCATCTTGTGAGAATTATGATGAGTCTATTCATCAGATCTCAGATTCAGTTATTTTCTTTAGGAATAAAGCAGTGAAGGTCAATAAATTGTAAGTTGAATAAAGAGACTGTATTATGGCCAGGCTCGGTGGCTCAGCCTGTAATCCCAGTGCTTTGGGAGACCGAGGTGAGTGGATTGCCTGAGCCTGCGGGTTCGAGACCCCCCTGGGCAACTTGACGAGACTGCAGCTCTACAATAAATAAAAAATTAGCTGGGCATGGTAGCGCACATATGTAGTTCCACCTACTTGGAAGGCTGAGATGGAAGGATCTCCGAAGCCCAGCAGGTCGAGGCTGTGGTAGCCACGACTGCACCACTGCCCTCCAGTCTGGGAGACAGAGTGAGACTCCAACTCAAAAAAAAAAAAAAAAAGAGAGACTGTATTATAAAAGCTGTGTGAATGGAGCTGGGCGCTCTAGCTGATGCCTGTAACCCAGCTCTTTGGGAGGCCAAGGCAGGAGGATTGCTTGAGCCCAGGAGTTCAAGACGAATCTAGGCAACATAGTGAGACATTGTTCCTACAAAAATAATTAAGAAAAAAACAAAGCCAGGTGTGGTGGTGTGTGCCTATAGACCCAGCAACTCAAGAGGCTGAGATGGAAGGATTTCCTGAGCCCAGGAGTTTGAGACTGCATTGAGCATGTACCACTGCACTCCAGTCTGGGTGACAGAGTGAGACCCCCCAACTCATATAAACAAATAACAATAACAACAAAAGTTGTCTGAATGGAAATGCAGGAAAGATTGAGTTCTGATTGAAAGAGAGAAAGGCAAACCATAGGAAGAGGCTGGCAGATTGCACTCTCTGCCATAGTACCTGTTTCATGGTAGAAACACAATAAATGTTTGTTGACTCCCCTTCTCAACATATAACACTTAATATTCCATTGTACATAATTTGATATGACTGTCATTCTATCATTCTGGAGTTGCAAGAAGACATGGTCCAGTTCTCTCCAGAAAGGCAGAAGCCAAAAATAGGTGAGCCCTGGCCGTGGGTAGGCTCGAAGAGGAAGAGACAAGACTTCGTTCACATCCTGATAAAGAAACAAAACACTATTCAGAGGAAAGTCAGCACAAGGTAGGACAGAGGGGTGCTGTGAATGCCACAGTTTGAGTGTCAGAGTCTGGATATTCTACCAACAAGTAAGAGATTCACAGGCTACGCAGTCAGAAATGGAAAAAGAGCATGCCGGGAGGGAGGCTGGGCCCCAGGCCCATAAAGACACATACCTAGATGCAGATTTGCTTGCAAGATTGTCTGGGTGGGCAGGACGAGTAGACTTGCAATACCGAGACCTGGACGAGAGGCAGAGCTTCACGCTCCGTCCAACAGGGCTGAGCTACGACGGCAAACTCAAGTTCTCCTTCTCAGGGCAGTATTGCCCCTTACGACAGACGTGGGTCTGAACTTGCAGACCGCAGTCAGCTGTCACCAGCTGTGAAAGAGTAGATTCCGGGGACTAGTCCTGGCCAAGCAACACTAATGCCTTGGATGAGAATCTTTAAAAGCAATTCCTCGGAGACGTGGAGAAATGTGACTCATCTCTGACAACGGAAAAATAAGGTTATCCCGAATATGAAGCCCTTCATGGGAGAAACTTAACTGGTTTGGGAGGGAAGAGGCAGACCAAGTTGGCCTGTGAAAGTAAGGACTTGCTAATATGGAAGGTGGACTTCTCATGGCACAGTAAGACCCGTGGAGGAAAGTACACCATTGGAGTCTGATTGTACTGTGCTGATCAAAAGGAGAAACTTGTGAACGTGCTTTGGTTCAAGAGTCAAATAACACTAAGGCGTAAAACATCGGCTCCATCTTTCCATTCCCAATCCCAGAATCTCATAGGCAACAGAAAAATGAACATACTACCATTGGAAATAGCAACTGGGGCCAGGCTCGGTGGCTCAGCCTGTAATCCCAGCACTTTGGGAGGCCGAGGTGAGTGGATTGCCTGAGCCCGTGGGTTCGAGACCCACCTGGGCAACTTGGCGAGACCTCATCTCTACAATAAATCAAAAAATTAGCCGGGCGTGGTAGCGCGCGCCTGTAGTTGCAGCTACTTGGAAGGCTGAGGCGGAAGGATCGCCGGAGTCCAGCGGGTCGAGGCTGTGGTGGCCGGGAGCAGCCACTGCACTCCAGTCTGGGTGACGGAGTGAGACTCCAACTCAAAAATAAAAATAAAAATAAAAATAAAAGAAATAGCAACTGGCATTTCCTGAGCACTGACTTTGTAACAGGGATAGAATCGAGGATGTATATGTAGCTTGTATTAAATTTTCTCAGCAACATTTGGAACAAAACACTCTTATGAATACTATTTGACACATGGAAAATATTGTCATTGAAAAACTAAGCCATTTTCTCAGGGTAAAAAATGCTTACCTTCCAGATTCAGAATTCAGATCAGATCTGTTTCCTCTGGAGTCCATGCTCCTAGGCGTCACGTGAAGTGATAACCCCTCTAAAAACACTGTAATTGGTATGCTAGAAGGTGAAAACATTACAAACCCCTTCAGGAAATGAAACAAGGCAGAGCAGAGATGCCATAAGGTGTTTTTTGTTGGTTTGTTTGTACTTGTTGATAGGTTATCAGAATGAAATGAGAAAAAGAGGATTAGCAAGACAAAAAGCACCATGTATTCTGCACATGAGAACAAATGATTTCAGGAGCTCTTTAATCCAGTTTGTTGGAAGAGAGAAGAGGAGTGGGCTGGCATGTGTTAGCAAGATGAATGTCCCAAGCCCTATTGGAAGAAATAATGAATAATGAAATCTGAAAAACCGAGTACTCTTTAGAAAGGCTGGCATTTGGGAGGGTCTAAGTCTCAGACACATCAGTCACCAACTGGGATTCCTACAATCGTGGCAACACCTTTCGAATGTGTTCTGCATGCCACCTGGGTGCCACAAGCTTGGGGTGTCAGGCAGGGTTAGACCTGGGAGAACCACTCGGTAACATGTGGTAGACAGCAGGGTGTGAAGGCTGGAACCTGCGGTGGACCTGGGAACCACGGGGACAAAAGAGAACCCGCGTCTGCCTTTCGATGTCTCCAACCTCAGGGATTCGAGGGAGCAGCTGAAGCAGCAGGTGCCCGTCACTGAGGACCACTGCCACCCACCAGAAGGATAAGACAGTAAATCAGCAACGATGTCAACCGCCGTGACACCAGGCACCGACACCAACTTTCAGAGCACTGTGGCACCTCTGAATCTCACACAGATTTCTTTTATGGTGAGCCCTAACACAGAGCCCAGCAGGGATGAGGGTCCTAGGAAATGCCGTTGCAGCTCAGCGAAGTTGACACAATGTGAAACCACCACACTTCGCTGCCTGTCGCGGGGGCTGTTGGGACAGTCACCCAACTGACATCCCTACCGCCATCTCTCTCCCTGCCCATCCCCCACACTGCCTATCAGCTTCTCTCTGGAATCTCAGTGCCAGATTTCCGTTTCAATATGAGTTTCACTCCTCTCCTTTGGGAGGTCATACAAACCAAAGAAATATGGGAATTGCTAAAAAGGACATTGCTGATGTCGCCAGGCCAGACGCCTCAAGGACTTCATACAAGGCAGGGTACCCATGAGTCTGCACTCTGGGACGTGTCCGTGTGCTTGCAAACTCAAAACAACCAGAGGAAGGAAGGACTCCCCCAGGAGGACAGAGGACACAGTTTCACAGCAGCAGAAGCTGAGGGAGATGGGCAACCATGGAAGGGTCAGATGAGGCTAGGACTGGAGGAACGCAGGAGAGGCCGCTGATCGGGTCTTTGCTGTTAAAGCAGCTGGTCCACAGGACTCACCTCCAGGTCCTGGCCGATGGCCGGCAACAGTGTGCCAAGTGTGGTTAAGTCACAAAGGGGCCCAGTTGCTGATAACTTCAGGCGATCAGGATCACGTTCCAATCTGAAGAGGTCACACCGCCCTCACTTTAAGCTACTACCACAAACGTGAGAAAAAACATCTCGCAGACCTTGGTGACTTTCTCACCTGCAATCCCACGCACAATGACCTCTTCTCTCAGACACCTGAAGTTCAGACCTTCTGCGGTGGCCCCAAGCTCTGAAAGAAGCTGGAGATGACAGTAGGATGGAAGGGAGGGGCAAGGCCTTGGGACAGGAAGGAGCCCAAGCAGGTGTGAAGGCGTCGCCGTGTTCCAGATGTCGGGGCTGAGTGTGAGACGCACGGTTTAAGGTTTTCATGCTTCATGATGTATCCGAGTGTTGTGTACCTGTTTGCATGATTCAGATACCGTGCAATAAACCAATTTGAAAATCACAAAGAATACAGATGAGTTGGGAAGTGGAGCATGGGGACCTAGAGATTATCAATGTCAAAATAAAGAAAATTAACTGAGTACAGGGTCTTGTGTTCCCAAGACAGTTCCAGTTTCCACCTGCTGTCTCTGTGTAATGAATAATAGTGTCATTGTGTCCCCTTTCACTCTTGAAGATGGTCCACTGTGAACACTTTTGGATCCTAAGATGTCCGCCCCCCGGGGACTAGGACTTTGACGAATCTCACTCTCAAGCTTAGGTTATATTGTAGGCAAAATTGGCTTGACAAAAAAGAGGCTACCTCCGGTGGGCCTGCCTTAATCAAGTGAGACCTTGGAAGGGATAGAGATCTCCCTGAAGAAAGAGATTAAAAGTGTGACAAAACATGACACAAAGGAGATATCCCATGGCTTGTTTGAAGGCAGAGTCTCATAGCAAGGCTTGTGGTCTGAGCATAGCTCCTGGCTGGCAGCCACCGGGACACTGGGACTTCGGTTCCACAGCCAGAAGGAGCCGGATTCTGACACAACCGTGTTCCCTCGGAAGAGATTCTCAACTCAGTATGAGATTGCAGCACCTAAAAGCACCTTGACTTCAGTCTTATAAGACCCACAGCACATGCCTAGACTTCCAACCTCCAGAACTGTGAACTAACAAGTAAGGGTCTAAAACAGCTTCATTTATGGTGAATTGTTACACAGCCATTGAAAATGGGTGCAACTGGGCACAGTAGCTCATGCCTGCAATCCCAGCACTTTGGGAGGCCAAGGAAGGAGGACCACTCAAGCCCAGGAGTCAAGACCAGCTTGGGCAACATCATGAAACTTTGTCTCTACAGAAATTTTTTTTAAAAAAATTAGCCGGGTTTGGTGACATGCACCTGTAGGCCCAGTTACTGGAGATGTTGAGGGGGGAGGATTGCCTGAGTCCGGGAGTTCGAGGCTGCAGTGAGCTGTTATTGTATCCCTACACTGCAGTCTGGGTGACAGGGAGAGATCTCAACTCAAAAAAAAAAAAAAAGAAAAAGAAAACTAATGCATGTACCCTAGAAATATTCAAATTTTAACTTGAAGCGCTATAGCATGAAGAAAGGTAGTAAGAAAGAAACTTTAAATTAAAAAGAAAAGCACAGACTGGGCGCGGTGGCTCAAGCCCGTCCTCCCAGCACTTTGGGAGGCCAAGGCGAGAGGATTGCCTGAGCCCAGGGGTTCGAGACAAGCCTGGGCAACTTGACGAGACCTCGTCTCTACAAAAGATTTTAAAAATCAGCCAGGTGTGGTGGTGTGCGACTGTGATTCCAGTTTCTTGGAAGGTTGAGGCGAAAGGATCTCCTGAGCCCAGCAGGCTGAGGCTGTGGTGGCCGTGAGTGTGCTACTGCACTCCATCCTGGGTGACAATGTGAGACTCCAACTCAAAAAATTTTTGAATAAATAAAGTAAAAGGAAAAGCATAGATTTCAAGATTATGGTCAATCAAGTTGCTGAAGCTACATCAATGATTCTGGCAAAATATCAGGGTATATACAAGAAGCAAGGGTCTTTCCAAAAAATAAAACGCTTAACCCAAAGCTGACGCTAAACAACCATAATGCTTTACTTGCAAACTTGACAACATTGCAGGTTTGTGATTTGTGGTTTGATTGTTTAAGAAGAAATATTTCCATTGGCTCACTGAAAGATTCTGTGTTGATCATACATCCAACCTGTGATAATCTCAATGAAAATAATAAAATGAAGTTGCAGAATACTTGTATAAATACAAGTATTCTTGTATAAATACATATTAGTATAAGTTTATATTGTAATGTATGGCTATATTTACATGTATACTTTTGCATGAGGAAGACAGTCAGTCAAAAGGTGAAATAAAGAAGTCCTATGTGAAAAGTACTGCTGGAAAGATATAAACCAAGTGGCAAGAGAGCAAAGAGAAAGGAAGAAATGACTGGACTTACGCTTCGGACGCCAGGAGTGGTATGAAGAACGGGTTAAGTTTCGATTTGCATGTTAAGGGTTATGTTCCAGCTATTCATTGCTATGAGTCAAACAACCAAGATAGAATCCAAACTATTTGGCATTGTATTGATATCCAGGGCCAATCATCATTTCTCAGTCGATTTTCCTAGCCTCTTTCTTGGGAGTCTCTTCTTTCCTCTATCCTGTTTTCTACATGTTTATCAATATAAGTATATGTGTATGTATGTATAGACGTATATACATATATATATACACACACATATGCACTCTAAACTCACTGGAAACTCAATGAATATGTTAACCCTTTCATAAACTAGTGTTATTATACATTTCTGCATCCTATATTGATATTTACTATCTTTTCAGTTTTGCAAATTTCTTATCTGTAGCATACAAGGGGGAACACACAAAAAAATTATTTTTAAGGAGTTGTGTATTTATTCTTACATGTTTAAACTTGAGTCACCTTCAAAGTACTCTTTGTTGACGCAGTCCACCTATAGAGACGCTTTTTCCACTGCTCGAAAAGGGTTTTTGAGCCCATCAATTTGGACGCCTTTTAGTGCTTCTGCTGTTTCTTTGTTTCCTCTCTTCCACATCAGCAAAATGTCTCCCTTTGGGGACTTTTTTCACCCAAGGAAGGCAAAAAAGTCGTTCGGGGTAAGGCTGGGTAAATAGGGGGGGTTATAGCACAGGGGTCATGCCATTTTGGGCCAGAACCTGCCGAACACTCAGTGCGGTGTTGTGGGAAGGTGCACTTGGAAATCACCCATCATGAAACGCGCAAACACATTGAAACAATATCCAAAATAAAATTCACTGAAGCTGAATGCAGCCTCTCACGAGCTGGTACACTGATGACGAAGGATTCCTAGAACACTTACCCAGTGGGGGAAGCCTGTCCTACAAGGGGTCTACCCTCCTAAAGATAATTCCAGGTTTTTGGGGCTCCCCTTCATACATTATTTTTCAAAGACTGTTGGAACAATGTCTGCAAAGCGCAAAGCTCTTCTAGAACTTGGCAGTTTCCCTGATCCAAGCTCATCTCCATCTCTCCTTGAACCTGCGTGGGACTTTGTGACTGTCTCACCAATCGACTATGGTACACGTGACACCATGTGAAGTCCAAGGGTAGGTTAACAGATGCCATGCAACTCCCTTTATCTATTTGGAACCTTAGCTCTAAAAACTCTTCCGCCATGCTGTGAAGAAGCCCAAGCGGCCTGTGGAGAGACTCGTTTGTAGAATGCTGAAAGACTTTTCAACTAATGGCCAGCTACAACTTCCCAAACAGGGAGTGAGTCACCGTGAAAGTAAGTCAGCTGATCATGACTTAAGCTACCCCAACAAAGCAAAAGCAATCTGTCTCTAGTAAGCATTGCACAGAATACAAATTCATGAGAACAAGTGATTGCTGCTTCAAGTCACTAAGTCTTAGGGTTGTTTGTTTTATAATAATGTATCATTAGAATGTCATTCTTAAAGGTGCAACTCAAAATTCATCTGTTGAATCCCAGAATTCTAAAGATAAACATAGTTGTTTTTTCCCTTCTTTTTGCCCCATTGCCACTTGGCTTATATCCTTCCTACAGAACTTATTACACACTATTTTATTTTATTTTTTGAATGACCATCTTCCTCATGGAACTATGAGACCCTTAAAAGCCGGAACTATTGTGTACGTCTGTCTGGTGGCAGGACTGTCACAGGAACACATGAAATAGATCATTATTAAGTGCTTATTGATTTATTGGAATATAAAGTACATTAGGATAATGAAGACATGAGCAAAGAGACAAAAATGGGAACTTGACTGCAGTGTTGCTTCTGTTTCCCCAGAGATTTTTCTGGTGGGCCCTCCTTCAGTCCGTAACAGACCCCATCACCCTGGACACACATACATAGCCAGGCTAGCCTAGTTACAAACTAGTGACTCCACCTAAGAGCACAAGGTGGAGACCTGACGGCAAGTCAGTGAGTCTATGAGACTCGTTCTCCTGGGTGTTTGAAACTGGGTTCAGTGGCTCAGCCTGCAATCACAGCACTTTCGGAGGCCGAGGTTAGAGGTTGCCTGAGCCCATGAGTTCGAGACCCGCCTGGGCAACTTGGCAAGATCTCGTCTCTACAATAAATCAAAAAATTAGCCGGGTGTGGTAGCACGTGCCTGTATTTCCAGCCACTTGGAAGGATGAGGCAGAAGAATCACCGGAGCCCAGCGTCGAGGATGCAGTGGCCGTGAGTGTGCCACTGCACTCCAGCCTGGGTGACAGAGTGAGACTCCAACTCAAAAAAGAAAAAAAAGAAACTTGAGTGGAGACACCAGCAGCACAGCAAGTTCTTAGAGATTGCTCATCCTGTCAGTTTTTCAGCCCATAGATCAGCAGGATCTTTCTGTAAAGGCACAAATGGCAAATATTTTCAACTTTGCATGTCACAGAATTTGTGTCGCTAGGTCTCTGATGCTGTCACACAAAATCGGTCATAGAAAATACACACACGAGTAAGGGGGACGGTGTTCTGGTAAAACTTTATTTATAAGCGCTGAAACTCGAATGTCACATCATTCTACACGCCACAAAATATAATTCTTTTGATTTTTTTTTTTTGCCCCCAACCTTTCAAAAAAACTTAAATCACACACACGCTTAGCTGCAAGCTGTACAACACAGGCAGTCAGGGGCTTTGGTCTTTGGGATGCAGTCTATGGTTTGCAACAACAGATTACAAGAAAATATCCACACACCACCTTGGCCAAGGCCTGAAGGTGCCCGATCCTCCTCCTGCGAGAGTCTTGATTTCCTGCAATCCCTGATTGGCCTTTCAGCTAATCTCTTGTCCCCTCTTCTTTTTTTGTCTTTGCTTATTTCTTTCTTTCTTGTTTATTGCTTAAATAGACACAAGGTTTTTGTGCCTAACTATGCTGGAAAGACACCAAGTTACACTCAACCTAACCATTGCAAAGTTTTATGTTTATGACTCAGTGACAAGAGCTATAAACCTATAGTGAGAAAATAATTTTTCTAGTTTAAAAGAAACCTGTGTCTCCAGATAAAGTGTGTGAAAATAGCTTAAAGAATGCAATTTACTATTTATTTTGTTATGTCACATAACTGTAAAAATACTAAAGGCAGCAACTATGTCTAATAACTTTTACCTCCAAGTTCTCGAAAAATGTTGAATGCATGTATATATGTTGGAAGTAGAAGACCTAATAAAGAAACGAAGTCAAAATCTCCTGAGTGGGGCTTTTAAATCAGGTTGTCAGAGAAAGTCTTCAGGTATAAATAAATTCTGTGGGTCCCTAAGCCATTTTATGCAACTCCAAGTTATAAACAAATTCTGGACAATAAATTGAAATACAATGTGACCCAATACTGCCTTTAATATCCCATTAAATAACTACATAAAATGGTTTTAGTCAGTGTATTTATATGGTGCATTATTCCAGACATCTGTACAATTCAGTCCAATATTTGACCATTCTCTCTCTTCTAACACACGCTTCCACTGGCTCTATAGAGACCAGAGATAAACTCTCCAGATTCAAATAAACATCAGCCATGGGGCATGAGAATCAGTCCTGTTAATATGCATCTCCCAAAACATGTATATCTTTCATGTATATGTCAGCGTTGTGGGTGGGAGAGGATTTCTTAGCAGTATCACCAAAAATAATAATGTAACAGTGTTTGCATATCTATGGGAATCATTCACTGGTTATATTATTAAAATTATTTTTAACATTTTATTTCTGTAAAAACCATCCTTTGGTAACTGTACACAACCTCAGTGACAAAACCCAGGATGCTGTTTAGCACCAACAAATGTCAGTGACCTGTCTGTCATCGGCTGTGGGTCACATGCGAATGATTTGGTATCATTTTGAACCGTTTTCTTATTTTGGTGATTTTAAGTCAAAAACAAACAGCCTCACAATTCTATTAGAAATATGAGAGGCGCTTGAATATATCCAATTCCTTTAGATCAATCCTCTGTCTCTCAGAGCCTAGGACTTTATTTTTTCTTAATCTATGGTGTTTTTCTGCTCATGACTTGTCTATTCTGACCTTTACATAAGAAGATTTAGTGTCCTGGAGGCTATGAATTATCCACCCTGCTTAAATTTTCCCAAGGGCTTTTGATTTGGTTCATCCTTTTCTTCATAGCTATGGTATGACTGAAAAGAAGGTAACTCTCTTATGCCTTAACCTTAATTACAAAATGGCTGCATGCCTGGGTACACACACACACAGAACTGCCTTTAAGCAAAAATAAGATTATGAAGTCCCCTTTAAGCTTCTTTGGAAGATCGCTTAAAGGGCTGTCATCTCAACTTGTTCAGCTTGTTCATCAAATTAGGAAAATATTCGAGTGAGAAAATTAAATCCTTATTTATCTTCATACTTTCAAAACTGCCATAGGCAGCATTCAATGACTTTAAATTATTCTTGAAAATATGCACATGAGTATTTTCATCTGACTTTTTTTCTGTTGTTGGCAAGTTTCAAAATTAGACCATGTATATTTATTTAGGCAAGTTTTGATTATGTTTGCATCAAATCATGTTAAAGGAATTAAAATAAAAATGAGCATAGCTGTGCTTGACAATGCCCACATAATGAGCAACCACACACGAGAACTGTGAACACACAAGTAACAATTTTCAAAAGTCCTCTCACTTCTTCAGTCATGCAAGGTCACTCTACTTCCGGTCTTGCTAGCTCTGGGGACTGTTGGTGCAAAGTGATGGCACTTTCTTGGCCTGCCTTGCAAATTCTCTGACCAATTATTTCAATGTTGGCTTGGTTTTTGCGTCTTCTTTCATTAAAGAAATAAATCATGTATACAAGAATCGAGTGGGTTTTCCATTCTGTCTATTATTCTTTACAACTTAGTGCATTCTACATTATAGCTGGCATGGACAGAGTCTTCTATATTAGTTAGCTTGATTTTGGTTGATCATTTGTTAAAATGCCTTCACCTCCAGTCAAAAACTTGACTATTCCATCCGGTTTTTCTACCATGTATTGACCTGAAATAAGCTCCCTGGTTTATATATTCTATTTATGATGATGTATGGTGCATATACCTATATGCGGTGCATACATGTATATATTTATATAAAACTTATATAATTAGATGGATAAGCGGGTGGACTCTAAAGCCAGATTGCCAAGGTTCAAATCCTAATCCCACCAATTTCTGAAAGTGTAAAATTCTGAGAGTTACTCAATTGTTTTGTGCCTCGGTTTCCTCCTTAGTGAACTAAAATAATAAAATAGTACTTAATTCATAGTATGGAGATTAGATTATTTTATACACAAAAGCACCTAGAGCAGGGTCTGGCAGATAGTTTTTACTCAATAGTTGTTCACTGTTATCACTCTTTAACTCACTTTCTTCCCTTGGGTCTCCCAATTCTTCCCATCATCTTAATAAAAACTCATCATTCTGCACTTGAAATATAACATATAAATGTTTATAAATGTTAGTTCTCTAAATAGCTTCTCTGGCCCTGCTGGGTACGTTTTAAGCACTTTACATTGCCTCCTTCAGATCACTTGCTACTCCATCTTATCGTGTGTGTGTGTTTCTTTTCAACTGCCCACCCTTCTTTCCAATGTAAGCTGTGTGACGATAAAGCATAAATTAGAAGTGAAACACGTAGTTTACATCTGTCCCTTGTATATGTGGCAGTGTCCAGAACAAGAATGAAGAACAACACCTATCTATTGCACTGAGCATACTTGTCAGCTTCCCGAGCTCTCACAGAATAACAGTATCCAACTGCACATAGTCAGTCAGGAAAATATGAAGGAAATTCGTGGACAAACACACACTCTCAATCTATTTCTGAGCACAAGAAGGGAAACTGAAGCACACCCTCTGATAAAACGAAGAGGAGGAAATGAAATCCCAGAATCTACTCTCAGAAGGTTGTATCTAAGGTAAAAGTGAACGTGTCCCTTGGAACCTAGGAGAAGATGCCATGCCAGGCCCAGCTGTTGATAGAGGGAGGGATTGACTGGTCATATAAGAAACTTCTGGTTAAGTCACATTTTATGCTCAGAATATCAAGCCAAACAGTATTTATCCCTAGAAAACAAAACAACGATCTCTCCCATCAACTAACGTTTTTAACATGAGCAAAATTCTGGCTTTTAGAACAGACATTATCACCCCAGATTTAGAACAGACATTATCACCCCAGATTTACATGTTGGACCCATTTATATAAGGCTGTCTCTCCATGCTCTCGTCCAAATTGGAGCTTGATAGACTTAATTCTCCCAAGATGTAGGGATTCTCATTAATCACTTTTCTAATTTGAAAGTCCTTATTAGGAAGCAGAGAGCAGAAGGACCTCAGAAACAGCTACAAAATTTAATCCTGCTTTTAAACTTTCAGTATAAAAAGACAATTCGTATATTCAAATATGGGGACGGTTGAAAGAAAAGCCTCAAAATAAATAGATAATTGATCCCAGCAAAATAAGAATAATTTAGGGACAAAAGAGAATTTTTTTAAATCCTTAATGGATTTCTCATAGAGAGCCAAGAATATATTGCATTTGTAAAACAAGATCAGGATGTTTTGAAAAAAGAACAAAAAGAAAACAACCCAAGAGAACTCTTGGGAATTAAGGTATGGAATCATTAAAATAATTTTAAGAAATTTTAGTTGCAAATATTCTGTCAGGTTATTTCTCCATTCCTCAGGACTTTTGCACCACCGACTTTTCCAGTATGGAGCAGCCCTGAGTTCAAGACAAGAAGAAAAACTTAATCCCATTGCCCACCAACTCATGGCGAACCATTGACTCAAAGGTAGACTCACAATACATTGTTTAATGCTTCCATTTGATTGGTTTCAATAATTATACTTTTCATTGAAAAAATTCCATTTTTCTTGCATGCTCAACTTTGAGGTTTCATTTTTTAATTTCCTTAGATACTTCATATACCCATTTTTCTATATTCTGATCCTAACATGTCCAATATCTGAATTCTTTGGAGGTCTAGATCTGTTTATACTGTGTCTGTTGATTTTGATTAATAGTGGTTTGTCTCTTCAAGTACTTGGTGACCCTAGTGAGTTTTCTTAGACTAAAAAAATCTGTGGGGTTCCCAAAGAACTAGAGTTGAGATACTTGTCCTGCTTCAGCTCATGGCCAGAGGGTGCCATATGCCTGGCCCAGTCACCTTCTGAAGTGGGCAAGGAGTCCCAGGCTCAGATCACCCCCTCACAGCTCTCCCAGAGTGTGTATCTGAATTCCAGTGTTCCTTTGAGAATTCAACTTGGAGCACCCCTGCCTCCTGTTCTCCAATGCCTGTTCTTCTCAGCTCTGAACATGGACATTTTCTTTGTTGGGTGGGTCAGTTGTTCTTGGAAGCAGTGTTAGAGACTGTCCTGGGCGGGGAGTGTGATGGATGCAGGGTCTGGCTGTTCTGCAGGAGAAGAGCAGTCCAGAGCATCTAGTCCACCATATTGCCAGTAGCAGATGCTTACTCAGCGCTGATTAAAGAACATCACACACTTCTCATCCTAGATGCGCTGCCCCTTGTCCATGTCATTCTGCTGGATGGAATTCTTCCCCTTCCCTCTTCTTGGGACCACCAACTCGAAGCCAAAAAACAAGAAGCAATGGAGAAGATTTCACATCATAAAGTAGGACCACAGATGATATAAAATGTAATATTATTATTATTATTTCAATCTAATAGAAGCAATCCGGGTGTTGTGCAAGTCCTGATTATGCAAAGATGCTAATCATGCATCATGGGAATTCCAATCATCATTTTCTAGTCTGTCCTCCTAAAGGAAGAACAGGTAAGGATGACCCCACCGGATGATAAAATGTAATATTATATAACGTCAGCCTCTGAGGAATTAAGACCTCTTTCTTCAACTTGTACCACTTTCCTATCGGGCTTGCTGTATCCCCGAATAGCACTATTCTTTCTGCTGCAAATCAGCTTACCTTCTCTTTCTCTAATCGGATATAGAGGCTCTCATCTTTCTAACAAAATGTACCATATATGTGCATTTTTATCCCAAGACCTTTCCTTTCCTTGGAGGAATTCTTCTCCCATTCCTCTTTTTTCTCCTCCTTCACCTCCAGATAAAATACGTGCAGTCATATGTGAGACAAAGTGCTTATCACATGGAAAAAAGCAAATCTTAAAGTCTTTGTTTGTTTGTTTGTGTGAGTTGGAGTCTCTGTCACCCAGGCTGAAGTGCAGCGGTACACTCAGGGCCACCCAGCATCAACCTGCTGGGCTCCAGCAATCCTTCCACCTCAGCCTTCCAATAACCACACCCGGCTTTTTTTTTTAGAGACGAGGTCTCGCCAAGTTGCCAGGACTGGTCTCAAACCTGCAGGCTCATACAATACACTCGCCTCAACTGCCCAAAGTGCTAGGATTATAGGCTGAGCCACTGAGCCCAGCAAGTCTTAAATTTTTAAAATTTGATCACTCAAGGAAATAGTCAAAGAGTATCTTTAAGGCAGATTTCAGTTTTAAACAGCTATTATTTATGAGATGAAAACTGTTCTGATGTTAAGAAGTAAATTATTTATTTGCCATTTTTAAAAAATCAATCATCTGTTAGATTCTCAAGTTCTTTTCATAAGGCCATTCACCAAATAACATTCTATGAAACAACATGCAGAACCCCAAAAATATGAGAAACATTGCAAAGAATCAAGGGGCTAAATTCTAGTGCCATTTGGAAAGTCAAGGAGATACTTAGGACAGCTCCTGAGAAGGCAAAAAGGCATCGATTGTATGCCAAGGATGCAGTTATTAACAAAGTACATTTTTGAGCTTACCTCAAGACCTAAAGTTTAAGCATGGCTTCCTCATGAGTAAACCATTTCTTTCCAAGTATGATCAAATTTCTCTACAAAGATGTATGTCTTAGTACTCAAATATTAGAGTTGTTTCCATCACAGTGTAATTTAATATTCCTTTGTATCAAAAATGTAATTGTCCAAACAAATGCTAATAAGTGACAAACTTTAGAAGAAGACCTTGATAGATGATTAAGCATGTAGATTATGACATACAGGAAAGACAGAGAACATAGAAGAATTTGTATATCCGTAAAAGACAGTTGTGTGAATGTCATGTATAATGAAAGGCAATGTATCCTCTCCCCAAAATCTTTTTATTTTTTCTGTCCAGGTCCACCTTCAGTATTGTTTTTGCTAAAAGTATACCATAAGGTTGTTAAGATTGCGTCTACATTACAAATCTCGTGCATTTTTAGGTTATGGAATAAATAGAGAAGGTGAGAATGCATTAAGGAGATTCATCAGCACTAAGGCAAATAGTTTTGTTTCAGAGGGAATTAGAGGAAAGAGATAATGCAATAAAGAGTTAAAGGGTTCAGTCTATACAGCCACCAAAATAAGTCATAGTATGTGCCTTGTTTTTTGTGTGTATACAATAGTTTGCAGTTGTAAAACACTTCGACAAAAATTGTCTCATTGAATAAACGCAAGTTAGTGTTTTTTTTGTTTGCCTATGATATCCACACAGTGAACTTTGTGCATTTCACCTGAGCCTAAACTAAGAGAGTAAAGATCCATCCAATTTTTAAGAATTAAATTATAACTAATTACTCCAGGAAGACAGGCGACTGGGAATAAGTCCTGACATTAATCACACTGTCATGGAATGTCACCGCAGGGTAGTGCTGTCACTGACTTCTCAAGCGTTGTGCTCCAAACTTCCACGCTTTCCTAATCCCCTTTCTCGATTTTCCCATACTTCACACAATCTATCATTTACTTAACATTTTTCTTTTTGTTTAATGGCTCATTCATTTAAGACAGCTTTCTTTTTTATATACATCATTTTAATTTTAAAGACGTAGGGCATAATTCAGGGTTAGGTACACAAATGGTCATCGTATAACAAAGTTTGGGTACCCTTATTGATGTTATGTACCCCCGCCCAGCAGTGTCTCACACTGCCAAACCCTTTCTTATAGTGTTATGATAAATGTTCAGTGTCCGTTCATGAGTGACTATATAGAGTCCTCAGATCTTTGTTTCTGTGATAAATCACTGAATATTATAGACTCTAGTTTCATTTGAGAGATAGCTTTCTAACTCTCACAAAAATCAAGATTTGGATTTACTTGTGATATTATTCAAATGCCTGTAAAAATAAATAAGTAGCAACTAAAAATAAACAGATGATTATCCACATACTTGTCCCTAATATGATTTTCACATTCTACCAGTGGTATAGTCACATTACCTTGAGAAATGCTATTCTAACTATATATCTTATAGCTGTACATTTATCTTGCATGTTTGTAAACAATTATGTGTTTATAAGGAAAAGTTGTGAATGAATACAAAATTATAGCTCTAGGGCATGGGTCAACAACATGGTTTGTCTTTAGGTATAATTGCATAGAAATATCTGTCAAAGATTTATGAGATGTCCAAGATGTCCAATAAAAAAGAAAAATGAACTAACAGTGCTACCCTATTTTTTTTTTTTTTTGGTCAGGCTTATATTAAATATTGGATTCTACATAGCTTTCAGACTGATAAAGCATGTGTTCTTTCCAGTTCAAATTTAGAGTAAGTCTATTCACATTTTTTCAGTGAAGATACAATTTCAAAACTCAGCTTACTCTTAAAGAAAAATGACATTGTTCTTTTAAGTTCTATTGGTTTATTAAACTGATGCCTCCTAACTTGATAAATCAAATGATAAAAGACCACAAGAAAGACATCTGTGACCTAAGGAATTTTCCAGGCTCTGTTTATTAGCTAAGATATTTTGACTAACAAAATTGAACAGATTCTTTAAGTTCATTGTGTTTTAAAACCTATAAAGATACCAGGAAAAAAATTATGTGCACAGATTACACATGGTACTAATGTTTAGAGTATGCCAGACTATTTAATATTTTAGACAAGAGATACTTATGATGTTTAAGATAACTAAAAACCAAATGCTAAAATCATGCCATATGTTATATATTTTTTTCCCTTTAGGGTAAGACTTGATAGTAAGTGTATTTACAAGAGAAGAACTAGTTATAAAGTGTACAGGCATAGATGAAAAAGTTTAATGCATTATATGTTATAATATGCTATATCATGTTGCATATTATATATTATTTCACATTTGGTTGAACTTTTCTTCAATGTAAATGTCCAATGAAAGCTTTCAAAAGAAGTCACCAATTAGTTAATCAGATATAAGACTATTTAAACCAAATTGTATGTTTTATTTTATTGCGCCAAGATTACAGAACTAGTCCTGATATCTTCTAAGCAGAAATTTAAATACAGACAAATAATAAAGATAAAATGTCAGAGATAAAAAAGGGAGACATAAAGGATATCAAAACGGATGTCAGCAAGATGGTAGAATAGACCCCCCACAGCAATGATAATCTATGGCCATCCACAGATAAAAGTGCCTTTATGGGATTCTTGGAATTCAAGTAGTGGGTTATGAGGCTCCATAGAATGCAAGACCTATTTTGAGGACCATTTTGAGAGAAGAAACTGTTGTCCAGGTGACAGACTTGCAGACAGTGATCCTGGCTTTATCCATAAATAAACCCAACCCCCTGTGGACTCAGCTATCACCCATTTGGCCTTGGTCTTGCTATTAAAACCATCTGCAGAGGGACCCAGGTCATGCCACTCATGCCTCAGGTGACATGTCCATCGACATCAGTCCTGACTCTAGACCTGCATTCACCCCCTGGAACTTGGCTCTGGCCCTCTCAGCAGGATCAGAGAACAGTACTGTATGCAGAGAGACCCAAAAGGAGACATGCCCATCTGAGCCTCCAGGGCAGGCTTATTAATCTCAGTCCCACAGCAAATCCAGGCATGGCCCTAAAATTCAGCTCTAGCACCTCTTGGCTTCAGTCTCAGAACAGTCTTGCCCACTGGCCTGCTGACTTTGGTCTCACTGTGGATCTTGAAAGGGCCCTGGAAATCACCTCCAGCTTTTATCAGCTGCAGTCTGAGAGTACTCCTGCCCACCCAAGATCCACTGGGAGAAAACACTCATCTGTGACCTCAAATGCAGGTCTGCAGACCTGGGTCTCAGCTGTGGACCCTGAAACAACCCTATGACTTGGTTCTAGCTCCTCTCAGCTATGGTCTTGTCCAGGATCACTCAGTGATCCAGCAAGAGCCCTTTCAGGAAGTCTGAGAAAGCCACATCCATCTGTGCACCTGGTAACAGATCCACTATCTGAAGACCCTCAGGTGGGCTCTTATTTAAGCATCAGACATACTAAACAAGGTCCTGGGGGAAGTTCAGGCTACTCAGAGAAAAGAGAGAATCCACACCCACTAGAGCCAACTGCTAACGAGCTGGCTAACCATGGACTCCACAGTGAATCCAGCAACATCCACCACATAACTCAGCTCCAACTCTGCTCAGCAGTGAAACCAGTGGAAGTCCTATCAGCCAGGGTACTCAACAGGAGAAAGTGTACGTGCACTGAAACAAATCTGTAAAGATTGAAAGAGGTGATTGCTGTTTCAAATTCACAGATTTCAATGTGAGGCTACATGGATAATAAAAAATCAGACAATCCTGACAATGTCAACAAAAAAAAAAACTGATAAAGTTCCAGTAATTGGCACCAAGGAAATAGAGATTTACAAATTGCTTGAAATAGAATTAAAGGTAATCATTTTGAAGAAGCTCAATGAACTACAAAAAGAAAAAAACTAGATGACAGAACTGAAAATTTTAATAGAGAGCTTTGACAGCAGACTAAATTATGTAGTGAAAGAATTAGTGAACTGAAAGAAAGGCCATTTTAAATTAGTCAATTAGAGGAAAAAATGTTTAACAAGTGTAGAAAAAGCATTAGGAATCTATGGGATACCATTAAATGTACACATATTCAAATCATGGGAGCTCTAGAGAAAGAAAGCAGAAAGAAAAAGGCAGAAAGAAATACTGGCTGAAAACTCCACAATTTTCCAAAAGGATATGACCATTCGGACTCATGAAACTCTAAGGACTTCAAGAAAAATCAACTCAAAGAATAATACTCTAAATGCATATTAAATCAAATTGTCAAAATTCAAAGTCAAAGAGAGAATCACAGAAACAGAAAGAGAAAAGAGATGCATCACACATTGAAGTACCCCCATAAAACTATAAATAGACTTTTAAAGAGAAACCTTACAAGCTAGAAGGGAGTAAGGTTATATATTAAAAGTGCTGAATGAACAAAACAGCCAATCAGTAACACTGTACCCAGCAAAGCTGTCTTTCAGAAACAAAGAAGAGATAAAGACAATTTTCATACCAAAAAAAAAAAAAAAAAAAAGAAAGAAAGTTGAAGATGGCCATCATGAGACTTATATTAGGGAAAAAAATACTAAAAGGAGTTCAAGTTTAAAGGAAACAATACTAAAAAAATTACAAAAGTATAAAACATATGGAAAAGATATGCATATAATCAAATTCAGAATGCTCTACTATTTTAATAGTAGTGTGCATATATTTTGCACTTTTGATTCTAGCATAAAATTTAAAAGACAAAAATATTATAAATAACTATAGCTAAAATAATTTGTACAAAAAATTATTGATGTGTGACAGCAATAACATAAAATATATGTGAGAGCGTAAACGTGTAGAATTTTTTAAATGTGATTAAAGTTCAGCTTTTATCAGCTTAAAATGGGATGTTATAATTATAAGATATTTTATTTAAGCTTCATAATAACCACACCAAAAAATAGAAACCACTAGTAGATACAAAAAAATTAAGACAAAAGAATAAAAGCATAGATCTATAAAAATTCAGCAAATCACAAAAGACAGTAATATTGGAAGAAAAAATTAAAAAGCTACAAAGCAGTCAGCAAACAATTTAGAAAGATCAGTAGTAAGTTCTTACCTACCAATGATTGCTTTAAATATAAATGGATTAAATTATCCAAAGAAAAGATAAACAGTTGCTGAGTGGATTTAAAAACAAGATCCAACAATATGCCACCTAAAGTATGCTTACTTTAGCATTAAGAGCACAAAGAACGAATGTGAGGAGTTGAAAAAGATATTCCATGTCAATGATAACGAAAAATACAAACAAAATACACTTTCAGTCAAAATTTGGCACAAAAGACAAAAAGGTCATTATATGATGATAAATAGACCAAATTCTTCAAGTAGATATAACAATTTTAAATATATATGCACCCATCAATAGAGCACCTAAATGTATAAAACAAATATTGACAGAACTAAAGAAAGAAATACACACTATTCTAAGACAGAAAAATCAATAAGGGAACAGTGAACTTGAATATTGCAATCGACCAAATGGAACTAATGAACATCTACAGAACCTTTCATTTGATAGTAGCAGAATACACATTTTTTTCAAGCACACCTGAGATGTTTTTTAGGATCTTTCATATCTTGGACAGTACAACAAGTCTTAACACATTTAAGAAGAATGCAGGCCAAGCGCAGAGCCTTAGCCTTTAATCTCAGCACTTTGGGAAGCGGAGAAGAGAGGATTGCCTGAACCTAGGGGTTCGAGACCAGCCTGGGCAACTTGGTGAGACCTAGTCTCTACAATAAATAAAAAAATAAGCCTTAAGCGCACACCTGTAGTTCCTGCTACTTGGAAGGCTGAGGTGGAAGGATCACCTAAGCCCAGCAGGGCTGTGGTGGCCATGAGCATGCCACTGCACTCCAGCCTGGGCAACAGAGTGAGACTCCAACTCAGCAAAAAAGACTGCAATTATCTCAAATATCTTTTCTGACCACAGTCATAGAAAACTAGACCTGAATAACAAGAAGAATTTTGGAAAACTCATAAATGTGAAAATTTAAAGACATGGTGCTGAACAACAAATGGGTGAAAGAAGAAATCTCAAGGAAAATAGAACTGTCTCTTGAGAAAAACAAAAATGGCAAGAGAATGTAACAAAACTATTCAGATGCAGCAAGCACGGTGCTGAGAGGAAACTTTATAGAGACTAAGATCTCCATTAAAAACAGAGGGAGAGAAATATCTCAAATAAACATCCTCATTTTACACCTCAAAAAACAGAAAAAAACAAATTCAGTCAAAATCATCAGAAAGAAAAACTAATAAATATTAGAACAAAAATAAATGAAATGGCGACTAGAAAGACAATAAAAAGATAAACAAAACTAAGAGTGGTTCTTTCAAAAAGATAAAACTGAAAGACCTTTAGCTAGACTAACCAAGAAAAAAAGGAGTTAAATAAAGTTATAAATTAAAGAAGAGCTCTTACAACTGATGCCACAAAAATGCCAAGTATCATAAGAGTACTATAAACAATTATGCAATATTTAAAAAAGAATACCTTAGGAGAAATGAATAAATTCCTGTAAACCTACAACCTACCAAGACTGAATTATGAAGAAACAGAAAATCTCAACAGACCAATAACAAGTAAGGAAATTGAATTAGTAATCGTATACTTCTCAACAAAGAAAAGTCCAGGATTGGATAACTTTATGGATAAATTCTTCTCAAGCTTCGGAAGAAAAATGCCGATTCTTCAAAAACACTTTCAAAAAATAAGAGACCAGGAAATACTTCCAAATCCATTTGATAAGGTCAGCATTACCATAATACCAAAGCCAGAAAAAGACTCTACCTCTACAGGTAAGTGTATTATAGGTCAATATTCCTGATTAACATAGATACAAACTCCTCAACAAAATACTAGCAAAGCAAACCATATTCAACAGAACATTAAAAGGATTATACACAATGATCAAATGCTATTTATTCCTGGGTAAAAGAATATGACTTAATACATACAAATCAATAAATGTTATCCACCACAGCCGAATGAAGGATAAAAATCATATGATCATCTCCATAGATGCAGAAAAAGTCTCTTGCAAAATTTAACACCCTTTTATAATAAAAATCATCAACAAATTAGTTTGGAAGAAATGTGCCTCAACCCAATAAAGGGCACAAGTCCACAACTAACATCATACTCAACCATTAAATGCTGAAAATTCTTTCTTTAACATCAGAAACACTACTTTTATTTAATATACTACTGGAAGTCCTAGTCAGATCAATTGGTCAAAAGAAAAAAATAAAAGTCATTCAAATGGAAAAGAAGTAAAATTGTCTCTGTTCAAAGATAACATGATCTTTTATATATATATATAAAACACTGAAGACTTTGCCAAAATACTGTGAGGACAAATAAATGAATTTAATAAATTTGCAGGACACAAAAATAGTGTTTAATTTCTGTGTGTTTCTATACACTAAACATAAACCATCTGAAAAAGAAATTAAGATAATGGGCCCACTTATAATAGCAACAAAATAATAAAATACTAAAGAAAAAAAAAATTAACCAAGAAGGGGAAAGCTATGTACACTCAAAACTATAAAGCATCAACAGTTATTTTTATCTTTTTATTGTCTTTCTAGTCTCCATTTCATTGATTTGTTTGTCTAATATTTATTTTTTTTCTACTGATTTTGGTTAATTTTGTTTTACTTTTTCTAGTCTGATGAAAGAAATTGAAAAACTATTATGTAAAAGGAAAGATATCCTGTGTTCATGGATTGCGAAATTTAATATAGTTGAAATGTCCAAACTACCCAAAGCAATCTACAGATTCAGTGCAATTTCTATCAAAATTTCAATAACATTTTGTGTAAGATTACAATGGCCTTTGTGCATTATTGCAACTTTTTCAGAATCCCTTTTGATAGACATTATGCCAATTATTGCCACAGTCTTCTAGAAGAATGAAGCTGAAAGGTTACTTCCTAGCTGATTTTATGAGCGCTGGCTTTATCCTAGTACCAAAACCAGAAAAATATGTTACAAGAAAAAGAAAAAACTACACATCAATACCTCTTTAAATATAAATGCAAAAGTCCTCAGCAAAATATTAGCAAATTAAGTCCATCATTGTATAAAAAGAATTATACACCCTGACAAAGTAAGATTCATCCCAGATCTGACAGATGACAGATATATCAACGTCTCATATCAAGTACTATAATCCATCACATCCATCCATAAGCTAAAGAAGAAAAATCACAGGACCCAAACAATAGATACAGAAAGAGCATCTGACAAACTCCAAAACTTATCCATAATAAAAACTTACAGCAAACTAGAAGAAAAGGGGAACTCCCTCAACTTGACAAAGATCATGTATAAACAATGTATAGGTAACATCATATTTAATGAAGAGAAACTTAAAGCTTTGCTCCCATGATTGGAAGCAAGGCAAGGATGTCACCTTTCACCGCTGCTTGATGACATTGTGCTAGAAGTTATAGCCAATGTAATAAGACAAAATAATAATAATAATAAAAGGTATACAGATTAGGAAAGAAGAAATAAAACTCTTTGCTCACAGATGGCATAATCATTTATGCAGAAAACCTGAAAAATATGACAAAAAACTTCTAGAACTAATATTTGATTTACATACATCATATACAAGTTTGCAGGATACAAGGTTAATATTCAAAAGTCAATCACTTTCCCGTATAATAGCAGTGAACAACTGAAATTTGAAACTGAAAACACCTAACTTTTTATATTAGTACCTAGGAATTGAATTACTTAGGTATGTGTCGAACAAAATATGTACAAGATCTGAGGAAGACTGCAAAACTCGGATGTGAGATTTCAAAGAAGGAATCTCTAATAATCAACATATTTTTAATAGGAAGAGTCAATATTGACGGTCAATATGTCAGTTCTTCCCAACTTGATCTCCAGATTCAATGTAATTCCAGTCAAGTCCCCGCAAGTGCTGTTGTGGATATTGACAAATTGGTTGTGGATGTTTTTATGAAAAGGTTAAAGAATCAGAAAAGCCAATTCAATATTGAAGGAGCACCAAGGTAGGGGACTGACTCTACCCAAATTTAAGACATTGTAAAGCTGTAGACGTGTTATTGAGGAAAAAATTACTCAGATCGATCGGTGGAACAGAATAGAAAACTCAGCAATAGACCCACACATATGAGGGAGAACCCATGGAATTATTTTTTGGAGGGCAGGCCCCTTGTAGTACAGGTTTCCCTCACTAGGCAAGTGTTCTAGGAACCCATCGGCATCCGTGTGCCAGCTAGCAGTGTTGCGAGAGAGAGGCTGCATCAGCTTCAGTGACTTTCTATTGGAGATTCTTAACATGCTTGCCCAAGGGTGGGGCGGAGAGCCACGTAACATCAATAAGGGCACTTGATCTCAAACCAGGCAAAGGAGGGACCCAAGGGAGGCCCAAACTTTACCTGTTACAATGTCCACTTGTATACCTAATCCTGAATTGCAGCCCACATCTTTAAAATAAAATATGCATTTAAAAAATTAAAAATAAATTCGTTAATTAACCTTGTGTGCCCATTTCACACTCACACTGCGCTGAGTGCTAAGCAGTTTTCGACCAAACACGACATGCTCCCCATGCCTCGCCCTCCCTCTTCACCCAGTCTCCCCAGGAGCAACTTTTTTTTGTTTCCCCAATTAAAAAAACTTCTCAGAGGGACACGTTTTGCTGATGTAGAAGAGGTGAAACAGAAAATGGCAGAAGCACTAAAAGGCATCAAAACTGGCAAGTTCAAAAACTGTTTTGAGCAGTGGATAAAGCATCTTGATGGGTGTATTGCATGAAACGGAGACTACCTTGAAGGTGACTGAAGTTTCAACGTGTCAGAATAAACACACAGTTTGTAATAAAGAAATTCAGGTTTTATTGGGTCTCTTCTCCTATAGTCAACAGATTTGGGCAAAGGAGCAAAGACAATTTAATTGAGAAAAGATAGTCTTTCCAACAAATGGGGCTGGAACAACTGGATGCTCACATGGAAAAAAAATGATTCTAGACACAGACCTTGCAACCTCCATGAAAATTAACTGAAAATGGATCGTGAGCCTAAATAAAAAAGGCAAAATTATAAAACTCCTATAACAGGAGAAAATTTAGATGATCTTGAATACAACAATGACTTTTTATAATCTATGAAAGAAATAATTGCCAAAGCAAACTTCTTTAAAAGTTAAAAAAAAAACCTCTGCTTTGTGAAAAACAGTCAATAGAATGATTAGACAACGCACAGGCTGAGAGATAATATTTGCAGAAGATACACCTGATAAAGGACTGTTATCCAAAAAGGTACAAAGAACTCTTAAAGCTTAACAGTAAGAAAATAAACTCATTTTTTAAAATGGGCAAAAGGCCTGAATAGCACCTCACTAAAAAAGATATACGAGCCAGGCTCGGTGGCTCAGCCTGTAATCCCGCGCCTTTGGGAGGCTGAGGTGAGTGGATTGCCTGAGCCCGCGGGTTCGAGACCCGCTTGGGCAGCGAGACCTCATCTCTACAATAAATCAAAAAATCAGCCGGGCGTGGTAGCGCATGCCTGTAATTCTGGCTACTCGGAAGGCGGAGGCGGAAGGATCGCCCGAGCCCTGCAGGCGAGGCTGTGGTGGCCGGAAGCGGCCACTGCACTCCGGTCTGAGTAACAGAGTGAGACTCCAACTCAAAAAAAAGATATACAGATGGCAAGTAAGCATATGAAAAGATGTTTAACATCATAAGTGATTAGGGAATTACAAATTAAAACAAAAATGAGCTACACTTTTTAGATCGGTCAAAATCCGAAACATGGACAACAGGACATGCTGATGAGGATGAGAAGAAATGAGGATGCAAAAATTTACAGCTACCTTGGAAGACAGTTTGGCAGTTTTAAAAAAGAGAGAGAGAGAATCATACTCTTACAAAAGACTCCTTGTCAGCTACCTACATGGATTGAAAACGTATGGCCTGGCCGGGCATGGTGGCTCAAGCCTGTAATCCCATCCCTTTGGGAGGCCAAGGAGAGAGGATTGCCTGAGCCTGTGGGCTCAAGACCAGCCTAGGCAACATGGTGAGACCTCGTCGCTACAATAAATCAAAAAATGAGCCGGGCGTGGTAGCGTGTGCCTGTAGTTCTGGCTCCTTGGTAGGCTGAAGCGGAAGGATCGCCAGAGCCCAGTGGGTCGAGGCTGCGGTGGCCATGAGCGTGCCACTGCACTCCAATCTGGGCAATGGAGTGAGATTCCAACTCAAAAAAAAAAAGAAAAGAAGAAAAAAGAAAATGTATATCCTTCCAAAAGCGCCTACACATAAATGCTACAGCAGCCGTACTGTGATTGCCGAAAGTTGGAAGCAACCAAAATGGCCTCCAGTAGGTCAGTGAATGAATATACCACTTCAAGACCAGACAATAATATATTACTCAGTGATCAAAAGAAGCACTGAATGAGCTACCAAGGCATAGCATATCACTATGTGAAAGCATTCAATCTGAAGAGGCTGCAACATTGTATGATCCCACATATATGACATTCTTGAAAAGGCAAAACTATGGAGATGGTATAAAGATCAGCGGCTCCAGGCAGAAGGTGAAGAGATGGACAGGTAGACAGAGCATAGAGAATTTTTAGGGCAGTAAAACTGTTAGGGTCCCAGTT
This sequence comes from Cephalopachus bancanus, assembly GCA_027257055.1. NCBI lineage: Eukaryota > Metazoa > Chordata > Mammalia > Primates > Tarsiidae > Cephalopachus > Cephalopachus bancanus. The sequence goes on from JAPVLO010000136.1 coordinate 3,391,665, forward strand.
TATTTCTGAATTTGAATCCAGGGAGCGGAGCCGGACTCGAGGTCTTTCTAAATGGCTCTGCTCACCGCCAGGCTTTTACAGTTCACACATACAAGTCCAGAGTCATTAGTACCTATACATCAGCCACGTGACCAGCAGAACATTGTATAAAACTTGAGTTTCAGCCACATTTATCCAGAATGACATTTGTCGGTCTAGACTTCCTGGTGCCAGGTATCAGAGGTATCTCATAGCTTTTATCAGTAGGGTTAATCAAGCTTGCCATAGAGTAGAGGGAATTTACAAGGCCTAAGACATCACACATTTCACAAAAGTTATAGGAACCACAAGCCTTACAATGACATTGACACTCTATTATTCAAACTTATAACCACTCAGACAAAGGGAGCAAAGGGGGATTTGCATCTTTCAGTTGATTGGGTTGTCTACAGGGAAGTCGAGGATTCTCTGAAACTAATGACTGGGAATGCTAGGAGAGAAGGGGACTCTCAGGAATGTGCTCAGGAATATATCTCTCAGTTTATTGAGCAAAGTCTGCAGGGACCTTGACAATCCTTTGGAGTTTCTTGCTGGGAGTGCTTAGGAGATAAGGGGAAGCTCTCCTTTTATTATCTCTCAGGAATACTGCTCAGGAATGAGCAAGCGTGCTTGAACCCTTGCCATGCCCTTCTCTAGGGACTGTGGTAATATGGACGGACATTAGCAGGGCCTTGGCATCAAAACTATTCTGTGGGATACTACAGCAATCAATGCATGTTTATGCAGTCGTGAAACCAATACAGCGTACAATACCAAGAGTGAGCCCTAACGCGCACCATGGACTTAGAGTGTCAGTGATAGGTCAAGGTAGGTTCACTGATTGCAACAACGTACCACTGTGGGCTGGATATCTACAGTCGGGGAGATTATGAATATTTGGGAACAGGACAAACAGGCTAACTCTGTGCACTTTTCGCTCCGTGCTGCTGGGAATCTAAAATTATTCTAAAAAATACAGTTTATTAGCCAGGCTCGGTGGTTCAGCCTGTAATCCTGCGCCTTGGGAGGCTGAGGTGAGTGGATTGCCTGAACCCGCGGGTTCGAGACCCGCCTGGACAACTTGGCGAGACCTCATCTCTACAATAAATCAAAAAATCAGCCAGGCATGCTAGCACACACCTGTAATTCCGGCTCCTCGGAAGGCTGAGGCAGAAGGATCGTCGGAACCCAGCAGGTCGAGGCTGAGGTGGCTGGGAGCGGCCGCTGCACTCCAATCTGGGTGACAGAGTGAGACTCCAGCTCAAAAAGAAGAGAAAAATACAGTTTACTAGTATTTTAATAAAAAGTATCGCCAGTGCTGTGCAAATGAACCAGTCCTTGCCAATGCACGCGTTCATCCTTAACAGGAAGTCGGGCAGTGAGAAAAATGGACTATTTGTTAAGAAATTGAACTATTAGTAAAGATCAGCATTCTCCAAAGTCCTCTTCAAAACTAAGTTTCCTTTAGGAAATAATTTGGAGAAATGCTGTCTGTTATCTTTTTTTCTTGGAAAGCAGCACTGCCTATTTGCTAGTAAGCCCTTAAGTCAAGAACCCTATTTAACTTTGTTTAATGCAGGGCTTATTTATTCAGTAAACCCTTATCTGACACTTCCTTTGTCGGGGTGCTCTTCTAGGCATTTGTTCAAATATTAGCTCATTTAATCCTCCTGAGAATCCTTTGGGGGAGCCATTATTATCATTATTTGAATCTTCCATAGGTTAAAACTAAAATTTACTTCACAAGGAGATTAAGAAAATATCCAAAGTCAGCAGCTGGTAAATTGTGGAGCTGAGAACCAAGCAACTGAGTGTGATCAGGAAACCCCTTTTTTCATAAGACGATACAAATAATTAGCGTCCTGGCACACTTTGGGAACTACTGTTCCACCCCAAAACAGTCTTTCAAAAGGTTTCCGATGGGCTTTTTCATTAGGAAGTACGGTCACTCCAGAGATAGGTGGCACGGAGACATTTTATAAAATAGGAAATTATTTTTTCCAGGCTTGTGGAGCAAATTCGTGATGAAGTTGGAGCTTCAGCTTTGATCCACTGCGCTCCAAAGTGTGTTCTCTGAGCTACACTCTGCTGCACAAAACAAGATTTCCGAACGTGCAGATGGTGATGGGAAAGGGAGGGAGGAGAGGAATTGTCCGGCTGTAAGGCGGGAACGGGATTTGGAGGTTAAATGCCACATTGTGAGGAGGCTCACCTCCAGGCTCAAGAGTGTGCGTGTGATTGAATCAAAAGTGGGTCTCCGGGAGCGACTTGGAGCTGATAGAGAAACAATCAAATCGGTTAACTGTAAAGGCAAGTCTCTACAACGTGACAAGGGATGAAAAAAAAGAACTTGCAACACATGCAAGAGATAAAAAAAAAAGAACTTGGGACACCTACAAATTAGCAAAGTAGTGGTATGATCTAAATTAAAGGTTGTTTAATGATTGACTGACCAATATTTTATGCCTCTTAATTACACACAGGAAGGTTTACATATGTAACACTGAGTTAAAAACAAATTTACATTAAAATGGAGTGATCTATTTATGCCTTTTATAGCTCTATTTCCTCCTTAGGCAGAGTGAAGTTTCTTGGCTTCTCTTCAGGAAGAGAGAACGGATTGCTCTTTTGGACTGGGAAAAGTCTTGCGTTGCTACTCTCTTGCACAAAATGGGGGACGCATGTGCTACGAATCTGCAAGGAACCTTCTGCCAACTGCTCTGTGTCCTGTATCTGCATTTTGCAATAAGGCCTCCTTGGTCTTAAAGGCACCTGGGCTCTTTTCAACCCAACACTCTAAAGCCCACACATACAAAAGAATGGGTCTTAAGACAGTGATGCCATGCCCTGTCACCTGAGTAGGTCAACCCGACCCACACCCAAGGCCAAACTCCAAGCCACGCTACGCTCCCGCAAAAGCAGGCGCACGCGCACAACCCGGGAAGACTTTTCAAGGTTGGGAAAACAACACGATGTAAGGCTCTCTCCTAGAAAAAGGCCCACCCGAGGAATGGAAAATCCATTGTGACCAAGAAATACATATGCATATAGATTTCAGTCTGATTTTTAGCGTTGGCTGTCCAACCCCAAACTTCTGCATCCGTTCCCATCTTGGGGTATGAGTTCAGTCTCAGAGAAGAGGACCCCCTGCGGGGACACATTCTCCCCGAGACCCGCAGCCCCCTGGGTCTGTGTTCAGGCTAGGGGCTAGCCGGGTCAGTTAGCAAGGACCCCCACCCTGGCTCGGTGCACCACACACATGTTGAGCCCGTTTCTGCCCGCGCTGTCAGTCCTTGAGCTGCAGTCTGCACGCGGTTTCTGTTCTCGTTTCCATTCTGTTGCCTTCAGTGTTTTTGGACTCGGTTGAAGTTGAAACATCTTGGAAGAAAAGTTTGGTGTTTTTTTTTTTTTTAATTTTTTTTGAACCCGCTGGTTTCAATTATTTCTAAATCTGACGCACAAACACTGCTTTTAAAGATATGTGACTGAAGTGCCAAATAAGGATCTTTTGATTTTTTGAAATCCATGTGGTTGAAATTTGAGACCTGGCTGCTGCCAAGCTGCAGTCCAGGGAATAGGATGCTGGCACAAGAAAACGAGCCGTCGTCCCGAGGATGCTGTTAGGAGGAACCGTCCTACACAAGGAAAATGTAAATTTTCATGATGCAGCTTATGCTTGCGGACGATTCCATAATCCTTTGTTAAACATGTGGAAGTTGAAACGCTGACTCTCCCGTTGTTTATGCAGGTTCTCAGCTGTAAGTTTCTCACATCCATGAGCCTGATTTAGATCGAATCCTTACAGTCATAATGTTTTAAGGATGCCTTCGCCAGCGATCATGCCACACTCGTACTAATTCAAACAGTTCCACATTTTTTCAGCGTAACCTGAACACGTACCGACCCTCTCTGAAAGTACAGTAGTTTAAGAGACTCTTCTGGTGCCATTGGAATTGTGGTCAGATCATTTCGACTAAAATGTTATTCAGGGGGAAAGCCTCAGCGTGTAATTTACCTGTTTATGACAAGTGCTGTAAGTGAGTACCTCCCATAAATTATACTAGAGAAATCATTGTAAAAGTCGCTGTTGTTCATTATCTAGCATTTTGGCCAATGCTGCACATAAAAAGTGAAATCAATAGTGCTATCATTTTTGACTAGCTAAGCAAAGGTAGACGCCACATCTGGTAACGTACGCCAGGAACTCTTACATCAATTGGGAAGATAGAAAAATTGAAACTGGGTTATGCTGCCAAAAAGGACCATGAAGTAATAGCAAAATCAGACAGGAAAACTAACATGCAATAAGAGGAAAGAGGGGGAAATTATAAAGTAATACCAGGAATAGAAAAGACACTGTTGAAATATTTCCAGCGTGCATCACCCAGGTGGTAGAATTGGTTACCTCAGACAGGTAGGACCAGAAAAGCAAAGTGGGACTGTTAATATGCTTCATACAATTCTGTATTATTTGAATTACTTGTGCAGTAAGTGAACATATATTTCTTTAAAAGGGGGTATCAATGTTTGCATTTAAAAATTCAATATAAATTCCCAGAACCACCATTCTCTTCTAGAAGTATCTGCCACGTACCCTTTACAGTCACAAAAAAAAAAATGTATGGAGAAAGGTAAAAGGTTACCTCAGTAATTTTATGCTAAAGCGGCCATTATATTACATCAAGTCTACAGATTAAATGTGAGCATATAAGTCAGCTAGTCATGGGCTTGGATTTGTAGTGGCTGCATGCAACTTCTACCATTTTTTCTTTAAAGGTGTAAGGCACAACCACAGAAATGTTCTTTACAAGGAGAAAAGGAGACCACGTTGATACGACTTAAATTCATAACGTGGTAACCATGGGGAAATGATTGGAGAAAACACTTAGAGATAACAGGAACATTTTAAGAGCATTATATGTCTTCAGGAGAAAAGTGTTGTTTTTCTCTGATCTGTCTTCAAAGTCTTCCAGAAAAAAAAGAAGATCTCAGAAGTGTTTATTCAGAAACTAGATAAAGGATTGGCAAACTCAAAAGAACGGCAGATTCCAATGATAGGCTTGAAAAGAACGTAGGAGGCAGAAGTTGATTAACGGTAACAATTATTATGAGATGGGGGCTGAAAAACATACCACGATTCAAGTCCAAGGCATCCCTTCGCTAGGACAACCCGTTCCCTTCTAGAAGCCTGTTTTGGCTTGTGTTGTTGTTACTGTCTTTAGATGATGTGCTGTATAAGTGAATTGCATGAATATGAAGTGAGGGCTTCTAAGGGGTCCACTCCCCACCTAGTAGTGGATGTGGTGCTCAGCGGGGGGTTGTGTACCCCTGAACCCCCTGCTTCCCACCCTCCCTCCTTTGGCAGGGCCCAGGATCTGTGGTTCCCACCCTGGTGCTCGTATGCCCAATGTTCTGTGCCCACTTATGAGAACATGCAGCTTTCAGTTTGTTGTTTCTGTAATAGTTCACGTAGCCGGGCTCGGTGGCTCAGCCTGTCATCCCGCGCCTTTGGGAGGCTGAGGTGAGTGGATCGCCTGAGCCCGTGGGTTCGAGACCCGCCTGGGCAGCGAGACCTCACCTCTACAATAAATCAAAAAATCAGCCGGGTGTGGTAGCGCATGCCTGTAATTCCGGCTCCTCGGAAGGCTGAGGCGGAAGGATCGCCGGAGCCCCGCAGGTCGAGGCTGCGGTGGCCGGGAGCGGCCGCTGCACTCCAGTCTGGGCCACAGAGTGAGACTCCAACTCAAAAAAAAAGAAAAGAAAAGAAAAAAGAAGAAAGTGATTATCGACTTTTTCTTTTAACCTGTTTTTACTCTTTTGTTAAATGGACAACTGGATCTGAAGGAAGAATATAAAATTATGAAGACTAATGTGAAAAAGCCCATCATAAATGTTTAATCTTCTGAAGTTTGATTGGATGCAGCAGTGTAATTTGCGGAAACAAGCTCACGAAACCACCATTCTTGAAAGAGGCGTGGCCGTTATTCAACTCTAAGAAACTGATTTTTTTTTTAACTTGGGTAGTTTTATTACCTTGATAATACATGCACATTGTATTGTTTGTCATCAGAATGTGCCTTAGCCTGTCTTGGTCACATACAGTTCACTTCCTCACATTGACACCCAGGGTGTATGAGTAGAGGTCTCTATGGGATTCTGCCTAAAAGTGCTCCTGGTTCCAGCTTAAAGTACGCAATTTTGATGAATTGTATTTAGTGATAGGTATTATTCCTACTTACCACACAGATACGAGGGGGAACCTTTCCCCCCAAATGGAATTTATCTATAAAAAATTGTGTATTTATTCTGACATGCTTCAACTACAGTCCCCTTCAAAGTACTCTCCATTGGACGCAGTACATCTCTCGAGACGCTTTTCCCACTGTTCGCAAACTGTGTTTGTACTCGGCCATTTTGAGACCTTTTAGTGCTTCTGCTGTTTTTTGTTTTACCTCTTCACATTGGCAAAACGTTTTCCTTTGAGGCCTTTTTTTTATCCAGGGAAACAAATTTTTTAAAAGTCACTTGGGTGAGTTTGGGCGAATAGTGAGAGTGGGGCATGGGGCCGTGTCGTTTTGGGTCAAAAACTGCTAAACAATCAGTGCCATATGGGCAGGCGCCCTCCTAAATCACCCATCGTGAAATGGGCAAATGTGTTGAGAGCATCTGCAAAAAAACTCACTGACGCCAAACGCAGCCTCCCACAGCAACGCTAGGTAGAACATTGATGCCAGTGGGTTCCTAGAACACTTAAGTTGTGGGGAAAGCCTCTAACATCAGGGTCCCGCCCTCCAAAAAATAATTCCAGGGTTTTGGGGGAGTTCCCCCTCATAAATATAAATGCTAGAATTAAAACAGGTTGTCTGTTTTTCATGCAGAGTACAAATTTATGTGCTAAAGCTCGGTGCTATCACTTACAAATGTCTTTGTTCTCTTTTGGCTAAAATAAAGTGATTCATAAATAAGTCTGGATGTTATAGGCAAAAAATATATACTTATATGTGCATGGTTTTTTTTTGCCAGCATAGAAAAAGTCAGACAATAAAATAATAAATATGCAAAAGGGTTCATGCAGGAGAAAGTTTGAACCCTAGGAAATTAAGCTAATAAAGTAATTTGAAGAGATGTGATGAGAATATGTTTAAATTTTAAACATTTCAATTTCTCAAAGGGCCAAAAGGAGAAAATAATAATATGTAGTTCTAAAACGACAGATAAGAAAATGAACAAATTTGAAATTTTGGAATAAAAAAATAGTCATTAGGGAAATGTTTAAAAATCTTGCAAACTATGGACAAAATATTATGTTAAAGAAATTTAAAGTCCAAATTACCAAATTGAATGACAGAGCTAAGGAGATCTTCCAGACACTAAAAAAGAGAGAGAGAAAGACATATTAGGGCCCTGAGGAATAGATCCAGAAACTTGAATATATTCCTAACTCCAGAAGAAGAAAAAAAAAACATACAGAAAGGCCAGAAAGAGGCAATAGTTGAAAATATAAGAGCTGAGATTTTTCCCAGAGCTGATGACATAAAAAGATGTTTTTAAATCCACCAAATGCTCAGTCCTCTTCTATACACATCATAATGTAGTGTGTTATTTTTAGCAGCAAAAACACATTTTTTTGTTAATTTCCAGAGAGAGAATAATTCACTGCAAGGAAACTTTACCAATTAGACTGGTGGCAGACTTCTGATTCATAGAAATATGTGACAGAAGTCAGTCAAGTCATATATTTAAACAGCTGTGGGACAATTATTTGTGCCTCATTATATGCCTGGTCAACCTATCACTCAAGAGTTAAATTAAAGGAATTAAATTATGAATGAAAACATTTTTATAAATCAAAACCACAAAAGTTTTAGACAGTCCCTCACTGAAAAAAAAAATCATAAAGGGCATATTTCAGCAAGAAGAAATTGACCATGTAGTAAGCCTCCACGGAGTCTTAAGACTATCTTCTTTAATCATAAACCCATGAAGTTAGAAGACAGAAATCAACAGAACTGAAAAAGCAACCCAAAAAAGGAGCAAAATACGCATATTTGAAAACCATAAAAATCATTTCTAATTAGTGAGTAATTACTAAGTTAAGAAATAAAATTTGCATCGCATTGTCCAGAATCTACAAAATGATTAGCTATTTAAGCAATAGGGGTGCTAGGGACATTACTTTCAAAAATACTTTTACAGTTAAAAATTAGCACAGTGTTTTGCTCTGAGTTTTGCTGTGGGTGCACAAGCAGGTTAAACAAAGTTCTTTTCTTCCCTTGACACACACACAAACACACACATGCAAGCATGTGTAAAATACGGAATGCGATGGAATGCCTTTTCTGTCCATGTCGATGTGATCAAGAACTCTGCTGAGTGATGACACATTGGTGGGAAGGCTGTACGTGAAGTGTTGATATCAAGCCTTCCTTGCATAAATGTGATTAGTCTTGATGTGTTTTTAAATATTTCACATATTTCCTCACACACAGCAAAATCAGATCAGTGGGATGTCTGACACGAATACTTGTAAAATATCATTTACCCTCTTCTCTTTACTCAATTTTTATTTACAGAAAGCAAGTAATAAAAACTCAAACTAGATATTCAAACTGCATAGTTAATACAGTCAAAAAGAACTTATCTAATTCTCATTTACCTGCCCAGGAAAAATGTTCTTTATAGTTACTCTGCATCATTCTGGAAATTTTCCAAATGATCTGTGTGTTTACCATTTTAACACAAATTCACATATATTTTAATACTGTTCTAGGAATGGATTTTTGGATGAGTATACTAATTCTTCTGATCTGATAACTATATATCATGTGTCTGAAAACGTCTCTGTGTACCTCATAAATATGTACAATTTTGCGACCATTTTTTTTTTTTTTGAGTTGGAGTCTCACTTTGTCAACCCAGGCTAGAGTGTAGTGACACACTCACTGCCACCCCAGCATCGACCTGCTGGGCTCCGGCGATCCTTCCACCTCAGCCTTCCAGGTAGCTAGAATGACGGGCACACGCTACCAAACCCGGCTCATTTTTTATTTATTGTAGAAATGAGGTCTCGCCAAGTTGCCTGGGCTGGTCTTGAACCCGCGGGCTCAGGCAGTCCACTCGTCTCGGCCTCCCAAAGTGCTGGGATGATAGGCTGAGCCACCGAGCCCAGCCTTGTGTCAGTATTTAAGAGATTCTATTTATGTAAACACATGGAGCTGCCCTTCTTTTTTTTTTTTTTTTGGTGGCTGCAGAAATTTCCATGGAATGGCCATAGCGTAATTATGCGAAAGACATGAAGCTGGCTCCCAGTTTTTTGCTATCATAAATATGACTTCCGCAAACACCATTACAGAAATGTCCTTTAACACAAGTGACAGTACACCAGCATGGCAAATTCCTAGAAGTGAAATTGCTGAGTCAAAATAATATATTTCTATTTTTATAGATACTGTGAAACTGCCACCAAAAGAGGTTAAAATAATTCCACTTAAACTACTTTTGAATGAAAGAATGAACTTCCTCATTCTCTACATTTTCATGCTGTATATTAACAAGCATTTTATTTTTTGAGAAAATAAGTCGAATTGAAGTTAACTTTCATTTCTTTAAAATATGAGCACGATTATGTAGCTTCACGTGAAGGCAGCCTATTTGCATTTCTCTGGGGTAGTTGGTTATTCAATATTAAAAATCACATTAGAGACTCTATGCATTTATATTTCATGGTCACAATAGGTTTCCCATTCCTCAGACTTTCCTTTCGGCGGGAGGGAGTCTTGCATTATGTTCTTGTCACAACCTTGAAAAATCCATTGAGGCTGTGCTTACGTCCTGTGGGTTTGGAGTTCTGTTTCAGTTTTGAGTATTTGTCAAGTTGATTCAATCACAGGAAAATAGCACTATATAATCGCCTTAAGGTCTGTTCTTTTGTGTGTGTTGGCTTTAAAATGTTAAGTTGAAAGGAGCCCCGGGAGCCTTTAAGAAAAAAAGAGAAGAGGATAAGGGTTGAAAAATAACTCTTGGGTACAAAGTTCACCGTTTACGTGATGAGTATACTAGAAACCCAAATCTCCCCATGACATAATATATATGTGGAACAAACCTGCATATGTACCCCCTACATCTATCAAAAATGAGAAGAGAAAAAAAGAGAACTTTTTTGTGAAATTCACTTAAGGACCATCTAGCAATTGGCATGGGGTTCCTTGCAGAATCACAGCACATGCTCCTAGCGGTTTGTGCAACAAGGTAGCAATAGTTCTCTCTTCCAGAAGAGTAGCCAGGAAGAAACTTCACTGCTGCTGGCCTTTTTCTTATTGATTTGTTATATGCAAAACTAATCAATAACTAATCAGTAAAAATGAATAGAGAGGCAACACTCTAGGGTCCTCTCACCTGTGGGAACTTTTCTGTCCGCTCAATAAACCTAGCTTTCTCACTAAAAAAAATGAATAGATAGATATTTAGATATTTAGAACCTAGATATGTATACACATACACACACACACACACACACACACACACACACACATATACACCCCTTCACATATACGGTGGATCAAAAAAATGTATACACATTTTAAGTATATTTGCTCAAAAGATGGTGACGTTAGCCGGGCTCGGTGGCTCAGCCTGTAATCCCGCGCCTTTGGGAGGCTGAGGTGAGTGGATTGCCTGAGCCCGCGGGTTCGAGACCCGCCTGGGCAGCGAGACCTCATCTCTACAATAAATCAAAAAATCAGCCGGGCGTGGTAGCGCATGCCTGTGATTCCGGCTACTCGGAAGGCTGAGGCAGAAGGATCGCCGGAACCCAGCAGGTCGAGGCTGCGGTGCGGAGCGGCCACTGCACTCCAGTCTGGGCGACAGTGAGACTCTGACTCAAAAAAAAAAAAAAAAAAAAAAAAAGATGGTGACGTTAATCAAATGAATGCTAGTGTCACCACATGATAGGGAGGACATTCAAAGAAAATGATGGAAGCACCACTGAGCAAACATCATACTATAAATCACTACCATAATTTAATTCAACTTTGAAAACTAATACATAGGTAACATCTCTTAAAATGTATATACATTTTTTGCCAATCCCCTGTATGTATGTATATGTGTATACATATTCTTTGTAGTAATTTGTTAAAATTAAAGAAAGTGAAAGAGAAGAATGTAACGACGTCACTTTACTTAAGAATTGATTTATTTCCACTCGCTTAAATATTGGATTCCTGATTCTTACTGATCTCTTTAATTCTTTCTGTGAATTGCTTTTGGAGAGGGCGTGAAGTTTTATCTCTACCATCTTAACAAAGGGGAATCTTTTATTACTCCCCAATTATGAATCAATCAGTTAATTATGAGGTCTGATTCAATAACTGTTTGGGGATTTTTGTTGTATTCATTTATTTTTCAGCATTTAGAGGCAACATTTAGGGTCAACACTAAACCCGTGAATATAACAACTCAGTTGTCCACTGTCGGAAGAATTTTACAACTAGTTCTTGAGTTTCACCAGAATTCAATTTCCCATGGGGACCACATCTAATTCTCTGAGAGACGACAGAGTTGACAGGGTATAGTCATGCTCCTGGTGGACACACCCACTGACATTTACTGGCCTGTGACCTCCCTGGTCCTACGTCTCAGAGCACAGGCAAGCCAGCACTTAGGCCTTCACTCTTCTGAATTATGCAGCTAGATGACATCATATGATTTTTTTTTTGAGGAGGGAGTTAAGTTTTGAAGCTTGGGAAAAGTACAGTGCAGTAAAATAGATGGTAATATTTCTTTATTAATTATGCATGCAATTATGTGGATTTAAGAAAAAAATTGGCATTTTCTATTTGTGTGCTTTATTTTGCATTAAATATGCAAAAGAGAGAAAAATCACTATGTCAAAGAATAAGAATAATTGAGATATTATGGCCATGCAGACTGTTCTGCAGCATTTGCTGTCACTGTGATGCTTGAGAATATCAATCTACGTTGCGCCATAGGAGAAACCAAAGACTCTTTCTTTTGGATACAGTTCCTCAGGGAGGGTGACAACGTGATGGTCTTCATGGCTAAAACCAATGGTAGTAGCAAAAGGAATTTTCTTTACAAGTTCTATTTCTTTTCTGCTAACATATTACAGGGTTCATTTTTTTAATGTACAAAAACTTTTATGAGACACTATCGATAAAGTAATGCAGTTAAAAGAAAAAGTTAAAGAGATTTAATTACATAATTAACAGGCATTTATTTGATTAAGGTTAGATCAAAAGGGGAGAAACGATTTCCAAGATATAGCCTGCAGATATTTATGTAAAAAATTCTCGGGCCATTGAACTATCTTTAATGAACATATAAGAGATAACAAAACTGCATCAAGGTCAAACTGCTTGAAGAAATACAATTCCTCGGAGGCGCTGATTTAATGCTGTAGCTTTGCGCATGGTTCCAAAGAAGTAGCAGAGGTTCAGAGACACAGGGCCAATTTTTGAGCCACACTTGTTAACCCCATTTACCACGGAGAAAGTCAACACCCAAGATATACAGCACCTGGGAAACGAATTCCATAGTCTGTGTTTGCTTTTTGTACAGCCAGCGGGAAGCCATGCTCACACACACAGTAGAGTTGGGCCCTGGTGTGGATGTGCATGTTCAGAACAGGCGCTGGAGACTTTTCCTGCTCTTTCCTCAATCTCCACAAAGAGAGGTCAGCTGAACCCATGCGATCAGTTAATCCAAAGAAAGAGGGAGCGTTCGTCTTGAGAAAGTTCACACTGAGGATGGCAAGACATGCTGGGCTGTAAGCATTTCTTCTGTAACAGGAAACAACCAAAGAGGGCGAGAAGCTGTCTGCTCCAGGCAGAGGAAGAGACTTAAAAACGCTAACAAGGACAGCCAAAGGCTAGGCAGCTTTGTAGTGCTCTTATATGTCGCCACCAGACACAACAGCATAAAGGACAGAATTCTTCTCTCTCCCTCCCCACCTCCAAAAACGTTTTGTTGGTCTTAGTCACGGATTGGCAAACTTTTTCTGTGATGTTCCAGATAACAATTTCTTTTTTACTTTGGTGGAAAATAAAGGTGGTTATGAGTTGAATTGTGTCCCCTTAAAAGATACATTGAAGTTCTAACGTCCAGAACCTCAAACTGTGACCTTAATTGGAACCAGGGTGACTGCAGATGTAATGAGTTAAGATGACATCACACTGAAGTAACTGGGCCTCGAACCCACTACGACTGGCATCCTTAGGAGAGGATGCTGTGAAGACAGAGGGGGGACATCCGTGGCATGACGGAGGCAGAGGGTGCACTGATCGGTCTACAAGGTGAGGAACGCCAAAAGTTGCCAGCCACAGCCAGAAGCCAGGGGAAAAGCATAAAACAGAAGCTGCCTGGAAGGAACCATCCCTGCTGACACCTTGATTTCAGATTCAAGCCTCCAGGACTGTGAGAGAATCGACTTCTGTTGTTTTAAATGACCCAGCTTGTGGTCCTCCAGCATGGCAGCCCTAGAAAACTCACGTGCAGGATATACAGTCTGTCACACTGGCCAAATCTGCCATCAGAGAGCAAAAGCCGCCATGGCTATACACCAGCAAATGGCTATACGCCAGCTCCAGTGTTCCTGCAAAACTATTTTTATGGTTGCCGAAAATTGAATGTCACATATTTGTTGTGTTATTGAATATTCCTCTTTTGGTGTTTGCCCAACTCTTTAAAGGTATCACAAAATTCTTTAGTCGGGAGGGCATTCAAATCCTGTGTTTTGAATGTGAAGACACAGGACCAGACTTGGCCCAAAGGTTATATAGTTGGCAAATTCCTGTGCTAAGTTTTTTTTGTTTTTTTTTTTTAGTTGGAGTCTCACTCCATCACCCAGGTTGAAGTGCAGTGGAACGCTGACAGCCACCCCAGCGTCGACCTGGGCTCAGGCGGTCCTTCTGCATCAGTCTTTCAAGTAGCTGGAACTACAGGCACACACTACCACGCTTGGCTACTTTTTTGGTTCATGGTAGAGATGAGGTCTTGCCAAGTTGCCCAGGCTGTTCTCAAACCCATGGGCTCAGGTAATCCCCGCACCTCGGCCCCCCAAAGTGCTGGAATTACAGGCTTGAACCACCGCACTCAGCCCCTGCGCTAAGTTCTAAACATTAATGCTGTTACTATTCGTTTTGACAATATATAGTATGCTTCAAATTAGCCTATGTTTATTATTTATCTTTTTTTTTTCTCAGAGTCTCATCCTGTCACCCAGGCCAAAGTGCAGTGGCACAATCACAGCTCATAGCAGCCACGACTTCTGAGGTTCAGGTGATCCTTTTGCCTCAGCCTCCAGAGAAGCTGGAACTACAGGCCTGTGCCACCATGCTGGGCTAATTTTTCTTTTGGTTTTTTTTTTTGTAGAAACAAAGTCTCACTATGTTGCCTAGGCTGGTCTCGATCTCCTGGGCTCAAGCAAGGCTCCCATCTCAGTCTCCCAAAGTGCTGGTATTACAGGCGTGAGCCACCGCACTTGGCCTTATTATTTACCTTGAATAAAAATAGTAGTCTACAGGCAAGTTAATCTGGAAAACTTCGCGTCAGCCCTGGCACACACCGTATCAGCTACCTGCCTTCATTTCCAGAGTGAATTCACATGAAGTGAAAGATTTTGAACTCTCTCTGGGCAGAGTTCAAAACTCAAATCCCATACCTCAACATTTGACTATGTTTGCAAGCTAAAACTAACTAAGGCTGCATCAGCGATTGTGAAGATGAAGACACAGCACTCGAGTGGCTTCCGTTTTGTCCTTCCATGTGCAAATTTTCCTCTGAATCTTGTATGCTTCATTCCCTTGAAAGCATTTCATCATGTATTGCTTCTTTTTCAAAACGATTTTTATGAAATTTAAACATCTTAATCCACCTTTTTTGTTTTCTGCATTTTTACTGACATGAGTATGTACACAGAATTCAATAAAAGAAAAATTTCCCTTCTGCATTTCTTTTATTTTTTTATCAGTTAGTATTTGTCTCATGATTATTACTAAAAATGATTTGTCATATGAAAAGTAGAGAATTCTGGTCAGGCACAGTGGCTTCTGCTTGTAATTCCAGTGCTTTGGGAGGTCAAGGCAGGAGGATTGCTTAAGTCCAGGAGTTTGAGACCAGCCTGAGCAAAACAGCAAGACCTCATATCAACAAAAAGTTTAAAAAGAAAAAAAAGAGGCTGAGACAGGAAGATCACTTGAGCCCAGAAGTTCAAGGCTGCAGTGAACCATGATCACCACTACACACCAGATTTGGTGACAGAGCTCAACCTTATCTCAAAAAAGGGTGGAATATTCCAAAACAATCACCTTTGGGGTCATTTACATTGGACACAACATTTTTCTTTGGTTGTATTAAATAAGCACATACATTGTAAGTATGTATTTACTTTGTAAACATTTTAAATGTTTTAGCAAATATAAAGAGTTAATTTAAGATTAAAGTAATCTGAAGGATCAACAAAGAGCTAACGCTATATTAGAGAAAGTTCGGAAAACACAAAAATAGAATTGTCACAGGACTAATCAGATAAAAAGACAGTAAACAAAAGCAAGTGGCAATCAAGATCAAAGGGCACAGATTAGGAGACCTAGGTTATAACTCTGAGGAATTTAAATACTGACCTCATCACTATATCTCATACCAAAGTGCCTTTCTGTAAAACATACTGATTTTCATAGGCATCTAGCCTTTGCCAACACCATCAGAAAGTTAGAGGAAAGAACTTTGGTCAAAATCTTTCTTTCTTTTCCTCTTTTCCTTCTTCTCCTTCTCCTTCCTCTTCCTCTTCTTTCTCTTCCTCTTCCTCTTTTCCTTCCCCTCCCCTCCCCGCTTCCATTTCTTCTTTTTCTTGTTTCTTAGAGACAGATCTCAGCCTGGTGTGCAGTGGTGCAAACCTAACTTTGCAGCCTCAAACTTCTGGGCTCAAGTTTGGCTTCCTGATTCAGCCTCCCGTGTCACTGTGTCTATAGGTGTGAGTCACTGGGCCACTGTGCCCAGCCTGAAATCTTGCATCTTTATTAACAGTTAGATGTTGGGTTTTCAAGTGATAAATTCCTGGACTCATTAAGTATTATAGCTGAGAAAACAGGGTTATTAATTTCTTTGGAATGAAACAGAAGAACAAATCATGTAAGTGCCTTTGACGTCCTATTCCTTATCGTTTAAACCTATCGTACGGTTTGGGGGATATAATTAAGTCAACAAACCTTAAGTGAGAATTTACTAAGCTTGAGCAAGAAAGGCCTTGGCTTTCCTAAGTCTGCTTTCCAGCCAAAATTAGAAAGGGGATGGAGGATGAAATGACAGAGAGAGACAAGAAGAGAAAAGAACATGAGATTTCAAGTAGATGCCGGAAAGTACCACTAAGAACAACCGAGAATTCCATGAAATCTGGAAGAAAAGGAGATGATCCTGGCAAGGCAGAACCTGTGGGGTCAAGGAGGACTTTGAGGATGAGGGTTGACCTGGGTGTCCTGCTTTTAGCAAAATGGGCATCAGAAAATTTGCAATTTACATCTCTCTTTGGGAGAAAAGTTTAGGGCTTCCCCAGAACCCTGACGTATGCTTGCTACTGCATAAATAGATTTGACCTTTTCACCGGCCAAGGCCAACCTGAAAGAGATTGCTAGGCAGATCTTCAGCCTTGACCAAAAGGAAAAGGATTCAGTCGAATTCAGTCTAAATTAGTCGAAACAGAAAGTGGCTTTCCAAAAACATGTAATTAATGACTCGCTTTTGGCCGGGCTTGGTGGCTCAGCCTGCAATCCCAGCACTTTGGGAGGCGAGGCGAGTGGATTACCTGAGTCCGCGGGTTCGAGACCCGCCTGGGCAGCTTGGCGAGACCTCGTCTCTACAATGAATCAAAAATTAGCCGGGCATGGTAGCACTCGCCTGTAGTTCCGGCTACTTGGAAGGCTGAGGCAAAAGGATCGCCGGAGCCCAGCAGGTCGAGGCTGTGGTGGCCGGGAGCATGCCACTGCACTCCAGTTTGAGTGACAGAGTGAGACTCCAACTCAAAAAAACAAAAAGGCTCACTTTTGATCTTTTCTAAGAGTAGAGTCATAAGTAAGTTATCGCAAACCAGGCACCAGAAAGGCATTCTCATGCCATTCCCAATCAGTTGAGGCCAGTGGGTGAACTTGAAGCGTGCATCCGAAACACTTGAGGACATTTGTCTGTATGCTTCTTCTCCTGTACATTCTTCCCAGCAGGCTGCCAAAATCAGAGCCATATGCAATCAGAAAAATCAACAGAGAATAGATGGGAGACAGTTTTAACCTTACAATTTACTTATTAGTGTGTATATATGCCTTTTTGTACATTATCATATGATGAGTGATTTTTTTTCAAATTCTATGCCATAACCTGGGTTTGGGCTGAATTTAGTTTGTCATATTTTGTTTCGCATTCTTGGCTTAAAACTCTAGACTATTTCCTTCTGTGAGTGGGAAAATAAGTAATCCAACATGCTGCAGTGCAAGGAACACAGAACTAGGAGGAAAGACATTATTAGGTTTATCGCCAATTCATTACATGTCCATGTGCACACTCTCTCAACCTTCTGAGCTTTAACTCCTACGAACTCCCATATTTGAAGAAGGTTAATTAAGCAGGTGTGCTGCCCTAGATTAAATGCTTAGGGGACACAAAAGGACAACTACTGTGTGATTCTACTGCTCTGAGGTGCATAGCGTAGTGAGATCCATAGAGACAACATAGAATGGTGATGGCCAGAGTTTTATGGAAAAAGGCAGCGGGGAGTGACTGGATAACTAACTCTGAATTTCAGTGTGAGAAAGGAAAAAAGGTCTGGAGAGATGGATAATGGTGATGGTTGCCCAATGTTTTAAATATACTTTAGTCTCACCGTGTTGTGCCCTTAAAAATGCTAAAAGTAGTCAATTTTATGCTGTGTTTCTTCTACCACAATTTTTTAAAATAAAAATATTTAAATGCCAATGAGGCCAAGGAGGTCATATGACTGAGAGAGGCAGTTTGAGTGTCATGAAACAAGGATGGTGGGTGTGAAATGGGAGCGTCTACGCTTTGTTAAGTCAACACACGTTTGCTAAGAGACCAAAGGCTGACTCACATGGTATCAGTTGAGCATCAGTTCTTCCAGGCACTCAGGCTGCATCAAGTGACAAAATAGTTTTTTTTTTTACTTTATTTTATAATAAAGATGTGGGGTACACGTCAGGGTTAGGCACATAAAAAGTCTACGTGCAGGTGAGACTTGGACCTCCAACTGGTCCTCAAGTCCCCTGGTTTGAGGACCAGGTACCCTTTGTGGTGTCGTTACACGTTCCCACCCCCACCCCAAGCCGTGTCTGGCAACTGCGGATTACTCCCTTGTGCTATCGTGATGAATGTTCACGTCCCAATATGAGTGAGAACATATGGTACTTGGCTCTTCGTTTCTGTGAGAGATCGCTAAGTATGACTGTCTCTAGCTCCATCCAATTTGCTGCAAAGCCTGTGATTCTGTCCTTTATGGCTGTGCAACAGACCATGGTGCATATGTACCACGTATTCTTCATCCAGTCTACTTTTGATGGACAATAGGGTTGGTTCCATGTTTTTGCTATTGTGAATAGTGTGGCAATGAACATACGTGTACAGGTGTCACTTTCATAGAATGATTTGTGTTCCTCCAGGTATATTCCCAGAGGGATTACTGGATCATATGGAAAGTCAATTTCTAGTTCCCGTGGAAATTTTCACCCTGTTTTCCCTCTATGGTTGGACTGCTGCAAACCAGAATGACTCTGCATGGAACTTCAGTTCGTGAATCTCCATGGAATTTTCATTTCAGCCAATGTGTTCAGAGGGCAATCTTACAAGCCTTGTCCACTATGGTCACGTGGGATGGCTTGCTCAACGCTGCCAGATCTTCCAGTTTTCCAAGAGAAACCAGAAATCTGGTATTTTAGGTAAAATGGTCCCATGCTTAAATGTTGGAAACAAATTCACTTGTTTAGAAACACTGTGTGAACCAAGCATCCAAGGGACAAATCCAGCCTTTGGGCCACCATTTGCCACTTCTGAAGAGCGTGCCATCTAACAGTTAATGATTTCACCACTTAAATCCAACATGGTGTGTTTAGATTGGCGTGTCTATATTCCTTTAAGATAATTTTCCAGGCTAGTTCTTTCTCTTAATGACTTTATTAACAATATTGTGCTTATTCTATATTAAGTAAAATTAGACCCCAAAGGCAGGAAGAATGAGGCTGAAACATCACAAAAGTTTGTCCCAACACTTAATGTATCACACCTATATTCCCAGAACAGCATCGTATACTTGTGTCTGGCAACACAATAAACAAGACCACCCGAGGCACACAGAATACAACCCTAAGCCATATTTGTTGAGCAAAGAAACAATAACATTTATGACCTTTAGTTGAGTAACTTCTGGGGATTCATATCGAGATATTTCAAACACTAGAATATTTTTCATTTTGCAGGCGGTGATTTAAAGCTTGTATTGTGGATTTTAAAATATCATTCATAAGGATCTTAAGCCCCCAAGACCCATGAATTAACCTCGTATCAGCAAACATTTTTAAACCCACCATCTCCCTCCCTGTGTGAGCCAAAGAAAATGTAATACCATCATCTTAATAAATTAAGAGCTGATCCGGCAGCTAAGATAGGTGCCTGTTCAAACTGTATTATGTAGGTTGTCAGGGTGATTTGGGGTATAGGAAATTATTTCTTATGCATGTTAAAGAATTGCCTTTTTGTGGGGAATCCATTAATTCCTCCCTGTCATCCTCCTCCCCTGTACTCCAAGCCACCCACTAACCTAAGGCCTTCTTGGACAAGAATCTTGAAAGAAGTGCTTTCTCATGCATGTGAAGCATGTTGGGTAACTAACGAAAATGCAACTGGGGAACAGGAAGTGGACCTTGAAATGACTCATTTAGGCAGTGCCAGAGGACAGACAGGTGAGGTGGGCGGGACACTACGAGGTTGCCTGGCATCACACACACCATTTCCAGGAGGTAACTAGAGGCAATGTAAAAATCAAGTTCTGGAGAATACCGAGCTCAGAGATCCCAACTCTAGGCACTGATAGAAACAAAATTGCTAAAACCATCGATTTGCAGATAAACTTGATACCAAAAACCACTGAATCCGAAACTATGATTAACCATCATAAACAAAGTGGGCATATGAAAGATTAAAACAAAGAAGTTTGCAATATCTTAGAAAAGTCACTGATTAACAGGCTTGAGGCCACAAATTATTTGTATTTTACTTTGCTTCTTAGTCCTGAAATTGAGGAAGAGGTTGGTACATCATCATGAAGATCATAAAATTTGGAGCTGAAAATCCTAGGTTTAAATCTTAGCTTAGCCATTGTTGATCCGGATGAATGAGTCTGTTTTCTAATCTAGAAACAACAGGAATAATAACATAGACTGGCTGGGCTCAGTGGCTCAGCCTGTCATCCCAGCACTTTGGGAGGCCGAGGCAAGTGGATTGCCTGAGCACGCGCGTTCGAGACCCACCCGGGCAACTTGGCGAGACTTCGTCTCTCCAATAAATCAAAAATTAGCCGGGCGTGGTAGCGCTCACCTGTAGTTCCAGCTACTTGGAAGGCTGAGGCGGAATCGCCAGAGTCCAGCGGGTCGACACTGGGGTGGCCGTGAGCGTGCCACTGCACTCCAGCCTGGGCAACAGAGTGAGACTCCAACTCAAAAAAATAAATAAATGATAACATAGACCGCACCAAGTTATTTTTGTCGGGATTAAATTATATTAATTCAGAAAGAAGTAGCTGGGCACAGCGGCTCATGCCTGTAATCTCAGCCCTTTGGGAGGTGGAGGCAGGAGAATCCCTTGAGCCCAGGAGTTCGAGACCAGCCTAGGAAACATTGCAAAACCTCATGCCTAAAAATAAAAATATTTAAAAAATTAGCTGGGCATGGAGGTGCATGCGTGTAGTCTCAGCTTTTCAGTAGGCTGAGGCAGAAGGACCACCTGAGCTTAGGAAGTCAAAGCTGCGGTGAGCTGTGATAGTGCCACTATACTCCTGCCTGGGTGACAGAGACCCCAACTCAAAATAACAATAATCATAACAATAATTCATAAATAAGTACATATTTGCAACTAAAACAGTTAGGGTCTATCACTTATTAGCTGCCTGGCATATGGAAAATATTTAGCGGCACTAAACCTCAGTTTTGTCTTCTGAGAAATGTAGGTAAGATAATAACATATAAATCACAGGACTGCAATTAGAGATTATGATAATGTATGTAATGTGTTAGCACAACTGCTTGATACACACTAGGAGAGCTAATTTTCTCTGTTAAATGAAATTACCTAGAGAATCGTTCATGTTCCCAAAGTCCTCGTTGAATAGGAAGAGGACAAAGAGGATAATTTATCGGGAGGGAAACCAGACATACTTTCACATTTTCCAACTGGTGCTTACATCGATTCGAAGCTTTTAGCCATAATCAGGAGGAACCACGGAGCAATCAGTGCTCCCCACACACACGTATAAGGGGGGACCCCCCCAAAAAAACTGGAATCGTCTTTTGGAGGGCAGGCGCCTTGTCTACTGGCTTCCCCCCAGGGGTAGGGGCCCAGGGACTCCTCGGCACCCGTGGACCAGCCGGCGTTGTTGTGAGAAGCTGCGTTCAGCTTCAGTGGACTTTTTCTGAGGTTCTTTCCACCCTTTGCCCATTTCGTGGTGGGTGATACAGGAGAGCATCTGCCCGTGTGCTGAGTGTTCAGTAGTTTGGGGTCAAAACCAGCATGGCTCCCGTGCTCTACCCTCCCTAGTCACCTGATCTCACCCCAGTAACCTTTTTGCTTGTTTGTTTGTTTCCCTGGATGAAAAAAGTCCTCAAGGGAAACGCCTTGCCAATGTGGAAGAGGCAAAACGATAAACAGTAGACGCATTCAAAGACGTCAAAAGGAACAAGTTCAAAAACTGTTGCGAGCCGTGGAAAAGGCGTCTGGATAGGGGTATTGCATCACACGGAGAGTGTTTTGTTGTTGTTGTTGTTTTGAGTGGGAGTCTCACTCTGTCGCCCAGACTGGAGTGCCGTGGCCACTCCTGGCCACCGCAGCCTGGACCTGCTGGGCTCCGGCGATCCTTCCGCCTCAGCCTTCCGAGGAGCCGGAATTACAGGCACGCGCTACCACGCCCGGCTGATTTTTTGATTTATTGTAGAGATGAGGTCTCGCTGCCCGGGCGGGTCTCGAACCCATGGGCTCGGGCCATCCACTCACCTCAGCCTCCCAAAGGCGCGGGATGACAGGCTGAGCCACCGAGTCCGACTGGAGAGTGTTTTGAAGATGACTGTAGTGTAAACATGTAGAATGCACAATTTTTTATAAGTAAATTCTGGGGTTTGGGGGCCCCTCATCCACAATTATTTTGGGGGTGCCCTTTGTATTTCATATGTCATCCATCGTGTGTGTGTGTGTGTGTGTGTGTGTGTGTGTGTGTGTGTGTGTGTGTGTACAGGCTAAAGCAGTATTTAGAGAAACTTATGATAGTTAATTATCCCATCTGAAAAAAGAGGAATTACGACACGATTTAAGAGACCATTAGCAAAACTGGGAGGAAAAGTGTTCTAAACTTGCTGGTCAAGATCCAAAGACCAGGCTGGAGAACCCAGGAACTGGAAATGGTGATGGTCTGGGAAACACAGCCTGGGCCGCAGTGGAGACACCCCGGGGGCTTCTGCCGACAGCCTCCCTTTCGGAGGCCGGAGGCCACTGGGCAGCCACCGCCATCCAACTACCCCTCCTTCCTCCATGGCGTCTCTCCCATCCATCAAAACACTTCCCAGGCGTGCCTGTTTCTGAAGCACTTACACACAAACGCGGCCGGTGTTAAAATGTGTCCGCAACAAGACATCAGCTCACAGCTCCAGGCCCCAGGCCTTCCTGGGCTCCCTCAACTCCTGTCTCTCACCTTCAGGGCTTCCTCCCTGGACGGGCTTCCTTTCTGTCTGCACTTGTTCAAGTCTCCTGGTAGCCGAAAGGACTCTGAGAACAAGTCATGTTTCCAGACTTTCACAGATAACTTGTTTCAGTGGACAAAACGCCTCCATCTCCTCACCTGTTCCCCAAAGAGGGAGGTCAGGCGCACGCCAAGTACACAGGAGGCAGTGGGGAGAGGCTGCAGACAGAGAGTGGGTGCTAAAAGCACTTGCTGAATTTAATTAAATCGTCAGCGCTGGAGATGATGTGCTGTAGTTATTATGCATTGGAAGCAGGGCTGTTGAGATTCTGGTTTTGCTGAGGCATGTGTAGCTGTTTCAGATGTATAGATGTATAATACTTCAGAGTCAAAGGATCCATGGCCCAGTAATCTCTTCAACAACAGTTGCTGTCTACTTCGAAAAGAAAAATAACATTTTTAAACTAATCTATAAGGTGACAATAAGGTATCTGTGCTGTTATTAGACTGGCTTTAATGTTACAAAACAAGGCTTTTTTTTTTCAAAATACATCAAATATATATAATATATACATATATATAATCAAGCGAGCATGAGCAATGTTGTGTATAAAGATTGGAGTCAAATGCAGTAAAACTCTGCAACAGGTAAAACCATATTTCTGACTTTATATAATTTTTCATACATATTTCATAATAAATCAAGTATATGAAATCACCTTGATTTTTGCCATCGTGTTTAATCAATGTTTCTTTGCAACATAATTTTTCCATCTCTTGATTTAAATTTTTCCAGGTGTAACTTGGAACTCCTATATTATTAATGAAACAAGAAATGCCTTAAGATACTTGATTTTCCCTAAGCTTGTCTCACTAGAAACTATCTACCATTTGCCTAACAAGAGAATGATAAATTTTTATATACAACAAAAGTAAGCAAATTTGTGTAATATACAGTTAGCACACTAAAAAGTTTCAAAAATCTGGAAAAATTGGAAAACTAGTATGTTTGTACTTTTCTTAGATTAGTAGCTGGACACATTGCTTTTAAACTTAGAGATACTTCACCTAAAAAAGTGTTTCGGGTTAAAAAAAAAAAAAAAGGACTTGCCGGGCTCAGTGGCTCAGCCTGTAATCCCGCGCCTTTGGGAGGCTTAGGAGAGTGGATTGCCTGAGCCCGCGGGTTTGAGACCCGCCTGGGCAGGGAGACCTCATCTCTACAATAAATCAAAAAATCAGCCAGGCGTGGTAGCCCGCGTCTGTAGTTCCAGCTACTCGGCAGGCTGAGGCGGGAGGATCGCTGGAGCCCAGCAGGTCGAGGCTGCGGTGGCTGGGAGCGGCCACTGCACTCCAATCTGGGCGACAGAGTGAGACTCCGACTCAAAAATTAAAAAAAGTACTGAGCACATTATTGGAAATGAACAAATGTATTTTAAAAATAAGTTTATGCAATGTTTTCTAACGTTGAACAGTCTTTAAGTATAGATTTAAGATTCAATCAAAAAACTACCCACAAGTAGGTGGAACTTTTTTGTCTGAGTTATAATGACAAATAAAAGCTGTATATATTAAGGTATAAATGACAAATAAAAGTTGTATATACAAGGGAGACCCCCCCTCCAAAAAAACCAGAATAATCTATTGGAGAGCAGGCACCTTATAGTCCAGGCTTCCCCTACTAGGTAAGTATTTTAGGATCAGTGAGCGTCAGTGTCCCAGCTAGCATTGTTGTGAGAGGCTGTGTTCGGATTCAGGGAATATTTTTTCGAAGAGTCTTTCAATGTGTTTGCCTACTTCACGATGGGTGATTTACGAGACGTTCAGCAGTTTTGGGTCAAAAACGGCATGGCTCCCACTCTCCATCCTCCCTCTTCACCCGATCTCACCCCGAGTGATTTTTGTTTGTTTGTTTCCCCCACCTGAAAAAAAGTCCGATGTTGAAGAGGTGAGACAAAAACCAGCAGAAGTACTCAAAGGCATGCAAATGGACAAGTTCAAAACCTGTTTTGAGCAGTGGGAAGAGCATCTCGCGTGTATTGCATCAAGGGTGAGTACTTTGAAGGTGATGGAAGTTTAAACTTGTGAGAATAAATACACAATTTTTATAAATAAATACTGGTTGGGGGGGAATATCTCCCCTTGCATTTGGAGATTACTTTGAAATCCTTGAGTTAGGCAGATTTTTCTCCACATCTCATTTATCTTATCCCTAGAGAACACTGTCAAAAGTAACAATAACAATATGAGTGTGTGGCTATGAATTCTATACTCCTTTGAAAGATGACATATTTTGATCTGACATGCAATTGTTTAACACCATGGCCTGTATTTTTCTTCCTTTCTGGCTATAAAATAAGCAACAATTTCAAAGGATACCTGGTAAAACAAAAACATATTTTAAAAAAACATTTAAATATTTAGCACTGACCATTTGAAAACCTTGTGTTAAATAATAGAAAAATCAATTTTCCATTATTATTAATATTTCTTTATTTTGTACAAATTATTTTAAAATATTATTATCCTTATTGCCATATTTATTCATTTTAGTATTACAATCTATTTTCACTACTATATAAGTAAACAGAAAAAATCTAAAATTTTATTTTTGTTTTATGAAAACTACATATTTTTATGTAGCAGACAGTAAACAGTTATTAAAATAAAGTTACACTTATTTAACTTAAAAGTTTTGATACAGACATATTTAAATGAAGTAAATGGATGATTAAATAAGGTTCCAGCTTGTACAACTGACTTTACTACCTTGACTCATCAATAACTAAAAACTTTACGTAGTACCTACATGAAATCAAATCAACAAGCTGGCGACACAATAAAGAAATTTGGTTTAGTATCCTGATTCTATAGGGAATCAGATGTATCATCTTTTTTTGCCATGGAAGTTTTGGTTCTTATCACAAAGTTAGACTCTACTTGACTGTTTTGGCCACTGTAGGTCACTGTACTCATTCACAAGTGCAAAATTTATGTCATTTTTCAAATTATTCATAACACATATTGCTTTTCTGGTTAGCCCAATATTTCCAAAACCAGTTGGACTACGGGACTTGTTATGGACGCAATGTTTGTGTCCCTCCAAAATTTCCATGTATATCCCTATCCTCCAAAGTGGTGGTGTTAGGAGATAGGACCTTTGAGAGGTGATTAGATGAGGTCACCAGGGTGGAATTTCCATAAGGGAATTAGAGTCCTTATTAAAAGAGAAAGAGATGCCAGAGCTCTGTCTCTCTTAATGAGTGTTTACTAGCAAAAAAGAGGCAGTGTACAAGCCAGGAAGAGAGTCCTCCCTAGAAACTGGTCACGCTGGCACCCTGATCTTGGACGTCCAGCCTTCGGAACCAAGAGAAATGTCTGTTGCTTAAGTCAGCACCCAGTCTATAGTATACAGTCTTTTGTTTTAGCAGCTGGAGGAGACTAAGACAGGACAGCAAGGCTTTAACAGAGAGCCCACTTTGGCAATATTGATATAGGCTACTAAGAGGAGGTTTTACCTAGGACGGGGCATGAACAAGTGAACTTTGGAAATTCATCATTCTGACTTATTTATGGAGAACAGATGGATAGATGGAGAGAGGAAGTCTTGGAACAGTGGAGGTAGAATATACTGATGGGGCAGATGAGGGAGCAAGTGGAATCAGAGATGACCCCAGGCTTCTGGGCTGAACATTAGGTAGCAATTAGTAGCAGTTATTGACTGAGACAGACAGACGGGACTAGGGCAAGATCAAGGTGTGGCCCTAAGTAATAATAATACTACACTCAGCGGGGCTCGGTGGCTCAGCCTGTAATCCCGCGCCTTTGGGAGGCTGAGGTGAGTGGATTGCCTGAGCCCGCGGTTTCGAGACCCGCCGGGGCAGCGAGACCTCATCTCTACAATAAATCAAAAAATCAGCCGGGCGTGGTAGCGCCTGCCTGTAATTCCGGCTACTCGGAAGGCTGAGGCGGAAGGATCGCCGGAGCCCAGCAGGTCGAGGCTGCGGTGGCCAGAAGCGGCTGCTGCACTCCAGTCTGGGCGACAGAGTGAGACTCCAACTCAAATAATAATAATAATAATAATACACTCTACTTGTGCATATACCTTAATCAACAATGCCAAACCAATCTCATCATTTTTTTTACCTTGGATTTTTTTTTTTTGAGTTGGAGTCTCACTCTGTTGCCCAAGCTGGAGTGCAGTGGCACACTCACGGCCATCCCAGCATTGACCTGTTGGGCCCCAGTGATCCTTCTGCCTCAGCCTTCCAAGTAGCCAGTACTACAGACGCACACTACCACATCTGACCAGTTTGGTTTTTTTTTTATTGTAGAGATGAGGTCTCGCCAAATTGCCTGGGGTTGGTCGCAAACCTGCGGGCTCAGGCATTCCACTCTCCTAGGGTTCCCAAAGTGCTGGGATTATAGGCTGAGCACCTTGCCAGTCAAAATATTTTTAATGTAAAATACTGAGACCTACACACATAGATTTTTTTCTTTTTCTAAGAATTTATATTTCTTCCAAATTATTTCTGATGATCCCAAAGGCTTGAGAATCACAGCTACATCTCTTGCCTAGCCTGCTCTCTTGCAATTAACAAGTGCTTAATTAACACTGATTGAAAGAAGGACACCTAATCCAAAGGAAAAATGGGATTAGAATATTGCATTTCGGGCACTAGTAAGTAGGGAAAAACTGTGAAGAGAAGAGGATAGCCCACACAGAAAGTCAGGACGTCTGAAGTCCAGTGCCTGCCCAAACACTAACTGGACTGACTTTCATTTGCTTCCTCTGTAAAATAAGACAAAATGACCCTTCTGACTCCCACATTCTGTGTTTTCAAGACATCTTATGGTGACTGTTGGTGATGGACAGTTTTGAAGAGCTATGACTTCTTACTTTTATCAATGCAGCCAGGACAGAAAAGCCTAATTCGTCATTAGCATGGAAAGAACACAGCTGAGGCACCATAATGGCTGAGATGCAGTCTATGCTTCAACTTACAGAGTTCAAAAGATGACCCATGCAAGAGGCATTCGAGTTCTTACTACTATAATGTTCTAGATGTTTGACCATGGTTGAAGAAACAATTTGCATGACCAGGGTTTGTCACTTCTATGAAAGAAGCTATCTGCTCCTAGATTTTGCAGGTCTGTGCCAAAAACCACTTCTAGAACTCAGAAACCCCGAGTAAATTCAAGGTCTGTCATACCTTTGATCCGTCGACTCCAGCCCTAAGAGCACTTAGTCCACTGAGAGCACCCTGGAGTGGAGACAAGCCTTGGTGGAGGCGCACACTGTCACCACCACGTGGGGATAATTTTTCAGGCTGTATTCATCGTTATCCATTTAATACAGTTTGTGAACTTACTTCATCAAAGATAGCAGGTTAAGTGTGTCTTACATCTCCTGTATTTAAGTATACCAGCACTCTGTCCTCTAAAAATCTATAAACTTTGGAAACAGAACGACAAAACAAACTACTGAACCAGGAGGGTGTGGGAGAAGCATAGTACTCACCAGCCCAATCTCTAATTCTGTGTTCAAAGCCCTGATTTTTTTTTCTTCCTAATTTGCTTCGGGTAAGCTATGCTTTAAGCACTTTCTCATCTCCTGCAGAATGGAAATATTTACAGCAATGTGTCCAGTCACTACAAAACAATTTAGCTGTCTCATGGAATTCATTATGATGAGATTTTTACCTGCTCTTGATTAGGTCACGGCCCCTCCCCCACTTTCCAAAACTCTTTTTTTTTTTTGCCAACAGTCTAATTAATTCAACATGAAGTGCCTGTTCCACAGCTGTGTATTGATTTATGCGTAACCCTGATCTCTTGTTGAAATTATTTGCTCTTACCTGTCCGATCAGAGCAGACCCCAGCCCAGACCCTTTCTCTGCCCTTCCCACCAACACATTGCTCGCATTCCTACAGCTAGAATTTGTCATACTTCCAAATTGGCTCACCCACTCCTAATTATTTAAAAATACTCTGTACTTTGAAACATGACATTTTGCTGAAGTAAGAGCCTTACGAGACAGATGCTAACTAAGAAAACATCTGATATTGAAATACATATTTTTCAATACTGGATTATGATCTTCTGGGAAATAAATTTATAAGGATCATCTGGTTGCAAAATGTGATTTTTAGGTTTGAAACAGTGGAAGCATT
This sequence comes from Cephalopachus bancanus, assembly GCA_027257055.1. Lineage (NCBI taxonomy): Eukaryota > Metazoa > Chordata > Mammalia > Primates > Tarsiidae > Cephalopachus > Cephalopachus bancanus. The sequence continues at coordinate 3,420,808 of JAPVLO010000136.1, forward strand.
TAGCATATTTTAGGTATATGCACTATAAAAATTAACATGAAGAGAGTTCTCAGGACTTTAGGATATGCCACATGTCAGAAAATCAATCAGGTCTCCGTGGTGTCTGGAAAGCTACACTGAAAATGTCCAAATTGTTCATGATAATAAAAGTGACACTGTGGCAGAAGTTATTTCAAAATAGTATTTATTACTCTGCACCACTGCTAATCACTGGCAGATTCACTCTAGCTCTTCAACTCCTAGAATTTTATAAATCACTCAAACTGCTCCAGCCATACCAGTTTCTGAGTGATCTCTTCCACGTAGTGTTGCAATTCACAGGTGTCGTTCTTTTTAAATACAGCTTTGTACGTTTTATAAAAGATAATTCAGTGAACTTTGATATCACTAAGTTAATTTAGCATCACTATAACTAAAAGAAACAAAATGAAACTATAAATATTATTTTTAAAAGTGTTTTTTCATCTCCCAGGGATGGAGTGAGGGGCTTTCAGGAGTACAATTAAAAGCAGTCAGTAAGAAGAAGAATCAGATATCAATCCTTGTGCAAATGCTCTTAGATCACAGAGCCAAGATAAATTTCAGAAGACCACGTCCAAAGGCCACTCTTCCTATCTAGTGTCTGTCATTGCTTTCTTTACGTAAAATCACATTGCTACTGTTGATCAAAGGCAATTCTATGAAACAATCACTGAAAATCCTGAGTGGTTACCACCTATAATTTGGTGAAAGAAAGGAAGTGAGTACAAGTCTATTAAAAGGCACACAAGCCGGGCTCGGTGGCTCAGCCTGTAATCCCGCGCCTTTGGGAGGCTGAGGTGAGTGGATTGCCTGAGCCCGAGGGTTCGAGACCCGCCTGGGCAACTTGGCGAGACCTCATCTCTACAATAAATCAAAAAAAATTAGCCAGGTGTGGCAGCGCGCGCCTGTAGTTCCAGCTACTCGGAAGGCTGAGGCGGAAGAATCGCCGGAGCCCAGCAGATCGAGTCTGCGGTGGCCGGGAGCAGCCACTGCACTCCGGTCTGAGTGACGGAGTGAGACTCCAACTCAAAAAAATAAATAAAATAAAATAAAATAAAATAGAAGGCATACAAATTTCTACTAACTTTTTTAAAAATCAGTTGTTCAAAAAATAAAATAAGCCGGGCTCAGTGGCTCAGCCTGTAATCCCACGCCTTTGGGAGGCTGAGGTGAGTGGATTGCCAGTGCCCGCGGGTTCGAGACCCGCCTGGGCAGCGAGACCTCATCTCTCTACAATAAATCAAAAAATCAGCCGGGCGTGGTAGCGCATGCCTGTAATTCCGGCTACTGGGAAGGCTAAGGCGGAAGGATCGCGGGAGCCCAGCAGGCGAGGCTGCAGTGGCCGGGAGCGGCCACTGCACTCCAGTCTGGGCGACCGAATGAGACTCCAACTCAAAAAATAAATAAATAAATAAATAAAATAAAATAAAAAGATGGATGAATGGGAGGAAGGAAGAAGGGAAGCAAGGTTGTAAGGAAGGAAACATCTAGCTATAAGATCTTTCTAGAACACACAAACACACACACACACACACACACACACACACACACACACACACATTTTGAGTCATCCACAAATGCTGAGTGCATACTTGACCTCCTACAGTGGTAAAGACCTCTAAACCTCTGCTTGCTTTACAATAAAGTAGCCAAAGCTGCTTAAGTATCTCCAGCTTATTTCCAAATTGTGTATATCTAGCCAATATTTTTATACAGCACATCAAGAAGTCTGCAAAATGTGAAAAAAAATGATAAAAGAAAAATTATTTTGTCTTCTCCTTTATTAAGAAAAATGATGTATCTACTCTTACAGCATAGATGTATAATCTTCATTTAAAAGTGAATAATACATTTTTAAGGCAAATATTTTATGTGATGACTGCTCTTTGGGGTTACTCCTAATGCCACAAAATCTAGTTTTATGTTTCAGGTGACATTTAATAAACATTCAGTTCCTAAACCAAAACATGAAATGAGTCTGAAAAATGTGTTTGTTGACAAGTTATGCCTTTAAAAAAATAATAATTTAGAGTTAATTAAACAGTATGAGCCCCTTGTTAAGTGCGACAATCAGAAATCTTACCTAGGGATGATATAAACTTTACACTGACATTTAATAGTAGAAGTTCTAAAATAATCTTCATATATTACACACAATCGCACATCATCATTCACATTCTAAAGCAGAGTTTTCCAGATTAAATACTATTGTGGAATTGGTTTCCTAGCCTTTCCCCTGCAATCATTGGTAGCCATTGCCTTAGACAGTCATTGTCTTTCATGATGTACTTCAAGACTTTTGAAAATGTAGGGGGAGCCGGGCTCAGTGGCTCAGCCTGTCATCCCGCGCCTTTGGGAGGCTGAGGTGAGTGGATGGCCTGAGCCCGCGGGTTCGAGACCCGCCTGGGCAGTGAGACCTCATCTCTACAATAAATCAAAAAATCAACCGGACGTGGTAACGCGTACCTCTAATTCCAGCTACTCGGAAAACTGAGGCGGGAGCATCGCCGGAGCACAGCAGGTCGAGGCTGCGGTGGCCGGGAGCGGCCACTGCACTCCAGTCTGGGCGACAGAGTGAGATTCCAACTCAAAAAAAAAAAAATGTAGGGGGAAGGGGGGAAAAAAAGAAAATTTCTTTAATAAAAATGTATATACATTTATAATTTATATAGCATCAACTATATAAAGTATCACCAACAAAAGTTAAAAAGGGTTGCCTTCAGCTTCATGGCATCTAAGAAACCATCACTACCCGAATGGTTCTCCAGCTAATAAAGGCCACTTTCACACGGTACTCGCCTTCAGATTTTTCCTGGAACCTGGGTTTCTATACTTTGGCCCCAAGCTAGCAATGTTTTATGAAACATCATATAAAAAGTGAATAACAACCCGTGTGATTCTTTTGTTGACTCACTCGGTCACCCAGGCTGGAGTGCGGTGGCATGCTCTCGTCCATCCCAGCAGCAATCTGCTGGGCTCTGGAGGTCCTTCTGCCTCAACCTTCCAAGTAGCCGGAACTACAGGTGCAGGCGACTGTGCCCGGCGGATTTTCTGATCTGTTGTAGAGACAAGGTCTCACCACGTTGCCCGGGCTGGTCGTGGACCCCTGAGCTCAGGCAATCCTCAAACCTCAGTCTCCCAAAGTGCTGGGATTACAGGCTTGAGCCACTGCACCCAGCCTGAATGTCTTTAAACTATTTTTTCTGTAAGAAAATGAGATTACAAAATATATAGAAAAGAAGTGTAAACTTCCCATAAATCTTCAAGAAAAATATTAATATACAGTTAGAAGAGGTATTAACGTCAGTAAAACCCAAACGGTTACAACGCTCTTTATTGCAACAGCAGAAAGCAATCCTACACTGACCAGGGACATTTTTAACAGAAAAATTAAATTGCCAGCCCCATTCTTTCAATTTGTACCTATCACTCTAAAGTCTAACTCTTTACAAGTCTTAATATGTTTCTGTTATGCCCATCTAAAACGGTGTCATACTGATCACTCAGTAAATATTTTCTGAATTAAAAAAAGAATAAATACAATGAAGAAAATTCTGACATTCAAAGCGGTCTGCAGGAGTTATTTGAGAACAGATGATATTTTCATCACACAGAACTAGATTTGAGGCAAGAACTATATTGTCCAGGGCGCTACTCGTCATGACATTGGCACTGCCCCTAAATGCTGCCTCTCCTGCCATCAAACCTGCAGCCAAGGATCTCAGTGTCAGACATGGTACACCCTTCCACTTTCACTGTGGGAGACAATGCTATCAGAACTTTTCTGAGTCTTGTCAGATCTCTAGGACAGAGTGCACCCGCCCCTGTAGGCTATCCCCTATTTAATATGATCCATTATTTACTGAGTTGTAACCCTTAACCAAGGACTGTTATAGTATGTTATACTCAGATATAGTCGTTATCACCTCACGCAACAGAGAAAGTGGCTGACCTTAGAGTGATCGAGTAACATCGTCCAAGGTCACAGAATTACTAGTAAATAGTGGAATCAAATTTCAAACTCGAGTCTGTTTATCCTATTTAGGCCATACTGCATCGTGCACATTTAATTAGGAAATATTTGAAAGGGGAAAAATGGTTTTGGCTTCCAAAATATATATGTGCACAAATGTGTCCGTAAAGTCACAGTAAATATCAAAAGACAAAGAGAAATTTTGATTTATATTAGCATGTACTATAACTATACAGATATGCTTATGCATATAAATATTGTGATGGTCAGTTTTATGTATTATCCGGGCTACAGTCCCCACTCATTCAATAAACATTCATCTAAGCATTGCTATGAAGATATTTAGAACATGTGATTAAAGTCCATAATCAGTTGACTATAAGGAAGGAGATTAAGCCAGGCACGGTGGCTGACACCCATAATCCCAGCACTTTCAGAGGCAGAGGCGAGATGATTACCTGAGAGACCAGCCTGAGCCACTTGGCGAGACCTCATCTCTACAATAAATCAAAAAATCAGCCAGGCATGGTGGCGGATGCCTGTGGTTAACTACTTGGAAGGCTGAGGCAGAAAGATTACCTGAGCCCAGCAGGTAGAGGCTGCGGTGGCCATGAGTGTGCCACTGCACTCCAGCCTGGGCAACAGAGTGAGACTCCAATTAAAAAAAAAAAAAAGAAAAAGGAGATTAGCCTAGATCATCTGGGTGGGCCTGATTCAAACTATGCAAAGGCTTCAAGAGCAGAGCTCAGTCTTCCCTAAAGAGGAAGAATTTTTACTGTGGATTGAAGCTTCAGCCGGAATCTAAGAGTCAGTCTGCCTTTCTGAAGTCCTGTCCTAAGTATTTTGGACTTGTCTAGCCAACCCTCACAATCTCTTAATATATATCTCCTACTTGTTCTGTTTTTGTGGTTGAAGTCTGATTAATACATGTATCTCCCCAAATATCTATTTGTAGCTATGATTCATGTCTCGCCTTTGTAATGATTTCCTTTTAAAAACAAAGAGCTCTGCGCCAGAGGCTAGCTAGCTGGTCACCAGACATTTCCTCTGGACACACATGTAGACGGCCTTTCAGCAGCCTTTGCAGTGAGATGTGGCCGTGTGACCGAGTCCAGCCAATGTGATGTGGCGAGAAGGGATCACCACCATTTTCAGGCTTTGCCCGTGCTATCTAATGGCTACAATCCGCATGCTTCTGCCCCTTTGGTTGTCCTTTTTGTTGTAATTGAGTTGGCGGAGTTGGTAGGAAGTCGGTGGCTCAATAATTTCAAGAAAGCTGTTCACCACTCAGGATCTCTTGTTTAGAAATGTCACTGAGTTATGTTTTCACCACACTGTGAACCTGTGCTGCTTCTGTTTATGTGAGTTCCGGTACCTCACCTACCACAAGCACTTTCTGGTTTTCCCATAATATGAATATTCTAATGTGTTACCAACAGAAGCTTGAAATATCCATCTCCACCTTGTACATCCTTTGACTGAACTGCGTAGAGATAAGTTCAGCGATACTTACCCTACCTCATTACTTCCTCCAGATGCCAGTAACTCTCAAAGAATGAAAACACTGAAGCGGAACAGAGACCAGGAATATTCAAGTAACCTAGATCACTGAAAAATATGTAATATCGTCTCCAGAATTATTCCTAAAGCATTTTGAATTAAAGTGCATGCCATGCCATAAAGAGTTAAGAGAAATAATGTAAGACTTCAGATAAATAATTTACAACATCAACAATGTCTGCTTCCTGTTCTTTCGTATTATAACTTAAAACAAAGACAGATTGTGCTTTGGAAAGGATTTATGATTTGCTATTGGTAAAGAAGATAAAACAGTATGTGAAATTCAAATTTAAAAAATGCACTTTATAGAGAACTTAAGGTTACTTATCTCTCTAACCTACCTCATATGTGCACTCTGACAACAGAAATGCTGTGCTTTTTTTCTTGGACTCTCACTCTGTCACCCACGCTGGAGTGCAGTGGGGCGACCATGACTCCCTGCAGCCTTGACCTCCTGGGCTCAGGCTGAGCCCTCTGCCTCAGCTTCTGGAGTAGCTGTGGCTAAAGGTGTATGCCAGCATGGCTGGCTATTTGTTTTTATTGTATTTAATTGTCTGTTTGCTTGTTTATGCATTTATGTATGTATGGATGTATGTATTGTGGAGATGAGGTCCCACTCACTAGATAGCCTAGGTTGGTCTCAAACTCTTGGCTTCAAACAACACTCTCACCTTGGCCTCCCGGAGTGCTGAGATGACAGGCCTGCGCCACCATGCCCAGCCAAAAATGTTGTTTTTAATGAAGACATTGTACATATTTATGGGACATAGTTTGATATTTTGCTACATATGTCTATTGTCTAATGATCTAATAATGGTAGTGTATCCATCACCTCATTCATTCATCACTCTTTGTGATAAGAACATTCCAAAATCTCTCTTCTACCTACTCTGTAATATACAGTACTCTACTATTAACCACAGCCACCGTACTGTGCCCTAAACACCAGAAACTATTACTGGATATTATTAGGTAAGAGGGAGTATGTTATTTCTGCTGTGGCCCTGCCACCTTGTGTTCTCTTCCTAAGCACACAAGTAGCCTTAGCTTTCTTTTTAATGAGACATGTTATAAAGCCTTATGCATCAAGGATTTCAGATATTTTGCTTTAATAAAAAGAGAACTCAAAAATCACTTCTTGCCTTTGGCTGCATCTCAGTGGGCACAAAGCAGTGGAAATTTAATGCAAGTGTCAAGACCCAAATAATCCTGTTACTGAAGGGGAAAAATTAGAGATGAAATGATCCAGATTTGCTGGGCATATTGGTCACATTTTTTCAGGTAATTCCTCAGCTCTTTACTTTGACATTGTGTTACTGTGTAGTCTTTATAGAGTGCCTAGAAACTCAGGAGATAAGTTAACTCAGCACTCTTAAGATCTCTGACTCCAGACAATGTACTCTGGTGGAAAGCCAGACTTTGAGTCCTTGGGGAGGCTTGAGGAATAACATGATAGAAGCGGAGTCAGAAAAAAAGAGGGTTTTAACCGCTCACACAAAAAAGAGAGATGAGTATTGGCTCTCAAGATAAAAGGTGGATTCAATCAAGCGTATTCGTAACCATGATAGAAGAAAATGAGTTCAATTAGAGGGAATACAATCAGCCCTATAGATGACAAGTGTTGATTTGAAGAAAACATCCTTAAATTATATCATTTCTTCATACTTTATTGAAAAATGGATACAAAGAAACGGATTCCGTCAGAGTCAGAGTTTTATAACTACCTGATACAAATTCCCAGAATACAAAGGTAGCTATAAATAATGAGCAATTGATTTCTAAATATACAATTGATGTTGGAAGATTCAGTGTTCACTGATCAAAAACATATCCACACACATCTCTGCAACATAACTGTAAACCTCAATTGCAAATACAAATCCTTTAACTGTCACGTACAATTTAATCTCTGTCAAATAATTGCAGTGTTAACTCTGCAGAGCTCTATCTCTCTACAGAAGAACCTGCAAACTAGCTAAATGCCAAAGTTAGATTTAAAACACATTTTTGTACCTTGTTGGTCAACCTCAGTAAATATGTTTCTCATAATCCATCAGTATTTAATTAACACACAATAACTGTCCTACTAAACCTAAATTAAACCCTTATTGGAAAGATAAAGTACAACGGCAGCTTCGTTTAATGTGAATTATAACTACTGACAAAGACCAAAATCAAATCTCAAATGCAAACTATCCGAAGCTATTATATAGTGGGATTTAGGAGAATGGAAACTTGGAACCCAGAAGAAAGTGAAACTGAAGGAATGGGGGCTGACACGCATCAATAATTTCTTTTCTCCTTTTAACATTTTTCTCCTTTGATTTCACATTTATTTCGTGAATTCAGCTGTATTCATTCAGATATCCAAGTGGACTTTGGGTTCTAAAAATGTTTATATACTTTCCTCCTTCCTAGCAACCCAACTGCTTTTGACTGCCGCCCAGAAAATGTGCCATTTTTCCTTCTGTTTATTTCCCCAGTACATCAGCGTTCATCTGTTTGAGTCTGCTTTGATGGAAGTCTTTCAGCATGCCATGCAAGGTTTTGCTGGGGGATGGAAGGGTCTCCCTGACAATCGTGTGTAGTAGGCAAGGCTGACGGTTTGCAGGGAGAACCAAACATCAGGACAGTCTCTTGTCTGGGAGCTCTGAGAATGTTTATAGCATGTTCTGTTAGGAAATGTCTGCAGGAAGAAAAGTCCCCAATAAAGTTTGTTTGGAATTAGTTGTAACCTCCTGACTTGAGGATATTGTGCGATTTGAGGATGACATCAGGTAGGAATAAAAGACAAATAAGACCAAGAATGTGTTTTACTTTCTTTATAGGCGGCCAAGAATAACTTGCTCTGCATGATCATGGAACCACTTCAATAAAATGTTTAAATCTCAGGATTTTATGCATAATAAACCCACAGGAGCGTTTAAGCCCTGAACAACCCCCTTTTCTTAAGCCGACCACATAAATCACTGCTCTACAAAGCATAGATTATGTGCACCTGAAAAACGTGTTCAAACAAGTATCAACAGGTATGATTTATTCAATATCATTTATTCTCTTGAACAGGCTTGATAAGAAAAACTGGGTACTACACACCCTCAAGTCCTGTCGGACTCCTATATTATTGACATCATCTTCTACCAAAGAAACAGATGAGAAGCAAGACTGATTGGATTGCACAGTATGTCTTCTTGGGTGTTGTTGTTGGAAATAGCTTTAGAACAGTAAAATGACTGAAAAATTAATAGGAATAGGAATTAACATACTATTCCAAAACGAGTTAATTTATTGTTTCTAAGGCCACTGCACAGTAGTGAATGGAACCAATTTGTTTGATCAGTACAGTGTGACGTGAATGATTGAAATCGTCCCACAATAGCAAAATCTCTACGTCTACTTCTCATTATTCAAAGGATCTCATCAGTTCTACTGAAGAAATAAGCTAGGCCAACCAATATTCTATGAAAATTAGACAGAATTCAATCAACACTTCCGTCACAGCCAGTCCTCACCTTCTAAGCAACTAAACCAGAGTAAGCTGAAGAGGATTTGAGATACATCTGCAGATTTCTTGTCATGATGTAGCTCAAACTCATTATACATGCAACATAATTATATTGGATTATGGAAAATATTCCCAAACTCATGCTTCCTACATGACAAGGCGTTATTTGGCAAAAGGTGACACCTTGTTTGGCTAGCCAAGCGCTGAGTTCCAGGAGAAATGGAATAAATGAGACCAGGGGTAGGCTTGGTTGCCAAGTCCTCAAACACAGCCAGAAAAGCACAACAGTAGAATTAATTCCTGGGCATTGAGGAAACTGCAGATAACTGTGTCTCAGAGAAAGATATATTGAAAGGTGCAAGGAAGCAGTGAAGAAGACAAGGGTAGCCCAGAGAAAGCGTCCTCCCTTCCAGCTTGGGCTGCAACCCATTCCATCCCAGACCAGCCTAGGTTTCGGTCATTTCCCACCTCTTCCATTAGTCATTAGATTATTTTATCCTAATTTACCTCAACTTTACCCTGGCTCTTTTATGAAGATGAAGGAGGAGAAGGATGTCAGAGAATTTTCAACTCTTTAGAATGAAGCCGCTCAGTCAAAAAACATTTGTTTTGGTGCCAGTATTCTAATTAGATTGCTTCTTTAAAGAAACCTTGAATATATTCATCACAGTTATGGATCACAGAGAGAAACATGTCATGACTTGGATGGCATCTCCTGCCCAAGCCAATCCTTTTAATTTTCAAAATCAGAGCAAGTCCTTCAGAAGATCACATCTTTAAGCCAGCCATCGTATCATGTCTGGAAACTCCCAGACAAAGCCTGGTTTCTGAAGTGCACCCCGTGTTTTGCCTCTGAAGATGTGACCTGTAAATAATTATTTTCTCCAGTTACAGCTTCACACAAAGACTCTCAGCCCTAGTCTATGTTTGGGAACTGTCAAACAAGTATATATGCTTGTCTCCCCATTGTTGCCATAACCCCAGACCAGAAGGGCACAAACACACAAGAAAGACTCCAGATGACTCTCCACGTGCAAACTGAACTCCAGGACAGTCTAGCCCATCCATGGACAGAGCCCCAGTCGCTCACTCCGCCAGTTCTTGGAGAGAATCCCCCCACGTGATAAAAGAGCCCTCTCCCCACTTCCCTCACGCCCACCCAGAAGAGCACAAACTCCTCGGGGCGAGACTTGAGAGACTTGTTTCAATTCTCAGACCACAGATAGGACACAGAATCAGACGGCAGCTACCCCCTTCACTCCAGCTTTGTCCCTAAGAACAGACAGGAGCCTCAGCCGAACATTCTGATCACTTATCTTTACTCAAGCACATTCGCAATTTCCCCCGTGCATGTTCTGCAGTTTGCAAATTTAACTTCTTAAATGTAGCATTAGAAAACCATTGTAGCAAAAGGCAGAACATTTACAATCTGGAAGCCCCACTCATAAAGCTGCTACGAATGGATTGAAGCAACCACAGTAATTCCCAACAGGAATGGAGACTAACCCCCTCTTTTGAGTGTGATGGTGGCTGTCTCTTTCTTCATTACTTGTCACCAGTCTGAGGCATTTGATGGTGCTGCTGTTGTTGATTTCAGGTGAGGAGTCTGTATTATGCCTATAGGCAAAAATGCTGATTCTTTGGCCATTAAATATGCCCAGACATACTTAGCAAGAAGTGGAGAGGTTGTAAACTAAGGAGACATCAAAGCTTTCATTATTTTGGAATGACAGTTTTAAGGTAGGTGGGAAATGGTTTCTAGCTAGGTTGGGCCCAGACTATTCAGTACTCTAGGCTTGTGTCTGGTTGGAATCAGAAGATTTCGGGGTAAGAAGGAAAAAGGAGAGGAATAGATGGATGGATTTTTTTTAAAGGGGCAGATGGAGAAGAAAGCCAAATGGAAAGAAAGGTCAAATCGGAGACATTTGGGGGAAAATATTGTTAAGAGTTTTCACACAAAGATAGTAAAATAGGCCGGGCTCGGCGGTTCAACCTGTAATCCCAGGACTCTGGGAGGTTGAGGAGAATAGATTGCCTGAGTCCATCAATATGATAGCAAAATAGTTTTGTTTTGTTTTTTTTAGGGGCATTTTTTTTTTCATTCTCATCCGTCCCAATCATTGTATGTCGTTAAACATTGTTCATTATTATAATGAAGACATGCCAATGTCTGAAACACATCTTAGGTCATTGAATTAGGAAGATGCAATTCCACTCTCAGGACAAATGCAGATTCTGCCATTAGACATGGCATGCTCTTTTATGGCTTATAAAATCACTTTGTTTAAATACCGATAGAACTATTCCTTAACTACAGAAAGCGTAATGAATAAAATATGTACTTAAATTGTGGATTGTATTGTCTTATACACTCTCTTTTGTGCTAACTCTGGAACATGCTTTTGCTGATAGTATAGGGCTTATTGTACCAAAGTGAAATTATTTGTTGAAATGACTGAGTTCAACTAAACTTTGAGCTCTCAAATGACAGATACCTTATCCTATTAATCGCTATACCCTCTGAGCCCAGCTTAGTGCTATGAAATAAATGAACTCAAACATATTAGCTTTATCTAGGAAAAACATTTATTTCAGCCATGGCTTCATTGTGCCATGTGAGGGTCTAGAATTATGAGGGAAGATATTGATTAGTGCCAATTCCAGAAGCATCCAATGCTATATATCTCCATTTCCATGATGTCTAAGAGATCCTGAAACTTATATTTATTGTTTACTTGGAAATATACCAGCACATTTTCTTAAAGTCAAGAATATAGTTTTTGTTTATACCAAAATAACCCTTTACACATGCAAGGATGTTTCACAATTGTCCAGATACTTTTAAACACATTATCTCTTTTATACTTCACAATCTATGAAGTTAAGAGGGAACTGGAACTTATAGGCTTTAGAGACTTGGGCAAGTTTGCGGATTCATGTCTGTCACTTTCTTTATAGTTTCCTTAAACTCCTGTACATCGTAATACTCTGAAAACAGTGATAACACCCTGAATCAGCAAGGTTATGTAGAGAGTCACTTTCACATACCACTGAGGGCAGGATAAAGTGGCACAGCCTCTGTCTATAGAAATGTTAAATGTTCACACTTGTCACATAGCTATTTAACTGCTGGGAATTTATCCTACAAACATACTTCCTTTAAGTACATAGGGATGTTCACTGTCTTGTTCTCTGTGAGAGCAAAATGATACAAATCCAAAAGCGTGACAATTGCAGACGTTTACATCAAGTGTGGTACAGCTCAGTACAGAACACGATAGAGTTGTTAAAACTGTAGGGTAGGTCGTTGCCTTGCTGAGCTCTGATGTGGTCGTGTACTCTTCGAGCTATGGCCAGGCCATGTTTCTTAGACTTTGGCCCCCTTCCCTACCTTGGGGAGGTGAATCTCCCCTTTCTCTCTTTTTCTAATTTACTTTTTAAATAAACTGTTTTCTAATCTAAAAAAAAAAAACCTATAGGGTAGATCTATGTAAAGCAGAGCATAAAAGGTGCAATTAAAGTGAATAAAGCAAGGTGGAGAACAACTTGGAGAACAAGTGGAAGAACTGAAGGACGTATGTGTGTACACATACACCTTATCTATTGAGAGAATTTCTAGAAGGACAATTAAGAAACTAATAAGAGTAGTGATCTTTGGGAAGTAGATCGAGGAATGGAGACCACTCCTGAGCTGTGAGCTATGAGAGAATAAATTGTTCTGTTGTTTTAAGTCAAAGAAAAGATTTAGGCACGTGTGCATGCTTAGTAAGTGGAAGAGACAGGACAAGGTCCTCTGAATCACGATCTAACACACAACCTACTGCTCTACACCCCCTCTGAACTGGTGATTGAAAAGTCAGAGTCAAAAACAGGAACATTCGATTTTGAATAAAGGGGTTCTACCACCTTCAATCCCAAATTCAACAACTTATACTTAGTTTGATTTCTCCTCCAGTTTGCACCATGATCCCAGTAATTCTCTTAAGAAAACAAAAGAAAACCTTTGACAAGTCCACGTCCAGGAGTGCCATACCGTATTATTTGGTTTAGAGAGGTCTTCTACCATAAACAATATTTAAGAGGAAAGAATTCAATGTGACTGGAAGGTATTAGGCTTGTCCATGCATAGCCATGGTTTGGATTTTCCATCATTGTTACGATTTCATCCCAACGAACTTGAAACCCAAGGAGAAAATTCCATCTGATCAAGAGATTTCTAGATAAAAAAAAAAAAACCCATGTTAACTTATCAAAAAATGAAGGTGGTGATAGATACCAGCCATTCCACTCTTCCTCACCCATCTTACCCAGCTAGTCTGTCATGTCATACATTTAATGAAAGCAGGTAAATAGATCCAATATTTTCTAAAAATCTCTTCCAGTTCCTTGACTCCATCACTCTAACTGGCTGCATAGCAACCAATATTCTGACTTATTCGGTGATATCAAATATATTCACATATCTTTGCGCTGTTGGGATAAGAAGGAAAATGGGTTAATGCCTTGTTTGTTCACTTGTTTTGTTTTTTTCCTTTTGTATTCGAATACTTCTTTTCTCTCCTAGTAAAATGGAAACCTTATCTTACTGCTAAAGTTTAAAGATGTCAGTCTCAGGGAGATGTAGGGGATTATTCATATCAAGTCCATGTGGGTAAAAATGCTTTTGGTCTTAACCACCTAACCCTACCACAAGCATCTCCCCAAACACCTGAAACTGTTTAGCTTCTCAAAAAATGGACAGGAGGGAGGGAGGAGAAGGAAGAAAGAAAGGGAGGAAGGAAAGAAGGAAGGGAGGGAGGGGGAGAGGGAGAGAGAGAGAGACAGGGAGAGAGGGAGGAAGGGGGTAATATGCCCTAATGGTGAGCTCAGCAATTCATTCATTTCACACTGTCAGGACCATGAAACACACCATAGAAGAAAGGGATTAGGAGAATAAAGTGTTTTGCTCTTCGCTTCACAGTAAAATAATCATCTTTGTCCCCCAAAGTTTATGTTTTACTTCTTTACATTTTGCTCATTAGCTGCTGAATGGAAATTAATTGTACTCAAAAATAAAATCTGGGTAGCCAAGTTCAACGCTGTCTGCGGCACGTCCTAGTGTGGTGAGTCCTGTCTTTTGCCTTCCCATCTAAGTCTTTTTTTTACATTATTACTAAAAGTCAGAGTACACGACTGGCATTTTATCATAATGTCAGATCGTTGGGATAAGTTAAATTTGCATTCTGTATTTCTGACTTCTCACGCATTCAAACCGAGGAAGTAATGTGCACGCAGCAACAGCACCTAGAAATAGCAAGCCAATAAAGGATTTGCATGGAGAGTCCTCAGTCTCCTGAGGGTCTGCCCTGCATTCTATTTCTGTGTGCTCCTTGGAAAACAAATTCTGGCGTCTAAGATGGGAGTCATTTCCTTGCCCACTAAATGTAAAGTTTGCTCACCTGCATAACAAGAAAAGGTTGAAAGAACTCTTTACATGACAAAATACCCACCTTCTAACCATCAGACTCCCATGGAGTCCGAAGGGAGAAATTCAAATTATATTTTCAGAAAACCAACCCAGGAAGTTTTAGGTTTTTCTCCTGGTCATTGCTCATACCACCCCCATACCCAATTCCAGCAGATTCTTTGATTTCTTATTCTCTGCTTTTTCACAGTAGACAATTCTCTTTTTGTGAGACTGACCAGCAAGAGTGAATCACTGAGTCACTTTCCCACAGTCACTGGGAGCTCCTTGCTTTTCACCACAGACTAATTAACATGAGCCAAGAGGTTACGTGCATTGTATTTGATGATGATACTTTGACCTGCCCCATCTTCTTTCATGTTCACACCAAACACTTCCATAATGGCAATTTATCCTTTAGAGAGAGCGTCACCCAAAGCAGTTGGGGGCAATAAGAAAGACACTCTCCTAATTCTGAAGCCACTCGTGAAAGGTGGGAATCAATCACTCTCTTCCTTCAATATGCATGAACCAAGGCAGAATACCAAATGCTTATTAATTATTCTCATTCAACTCTTATCTAATGATGCCCTTATCATCTAATTAACTAGAACCAGGAGTTTTCTGGGGGTTTTGATGCTATCAACTGCTGAATTCGTGCCAGGTTTCCCTCGTTCATGACTGCAGTACAGGCGAAGCAGCGACCACTTTTGTCCAGCTGCATCAAAGACGGTAGTCCAACCAAAAAAAATAATTGGATATATCGGTTTCCAGTTTGACAAAGCTGGCATCTTGCTTTCGGCACTCTTCGCCGCGTTAACGCCTCTCTCAGTTAGGCAGTGAGGGAGGGGACATGCACAGCCAGCCCTGGCATTTCAGCAGCCCCCGGTCCCATCAGTCCCAGCCGCACGCCTCACCTCCTCCTCATTTAACCCCTCTTGTCAGTTGCTCATCATAAACTGCATAAGCGTGTTGTGTTCATTTTACAACAATTGAATAATTTTGCAACAGGAGAAGAGTATCCACACTAATGTAGACTGCAAGAGCAAGTTTGAGCTTTAAGAAAGCCACCAGCAAGTCTTTAAAATGTTATGTGAAATCAGGCACTCTATGTTCACTCTAATTGCCAAAGCACAGTAACTGATGATACCTTTTATGTTATATTTATAGAAGGACAGACAGGACAAAAAGTAGATCGGTCATCTCTAGGTTTACTAAATGATGTCTGAGCTCATGAGATGAGAACTTGAGCAACAGATTTGCACACCCTGCACTTGGGATGCCCCCTGTACCTGAGGAAAATCAGATCTTGCCTTATCTCCCAGAACTGCAGAGCTGAATATGAGAAACAGCATTCTTTCTTTGCATGAAATCACGTCTTTTTCAGAGTAGAAATGACACTAGCAACTTGGGATAACTGCCCTTTGATATTCTATCTATTTTGTATCCACTACTTGTCTCTTTGCTACAAACGATTAAAAACGAACAGAAAACTAAGATTCCTTGCACAAATTCACATTGAGGATGTCCGCTGCATTCTGCCTTTTTCTTTTTCTTTTTTCAAATGCACAAAGCTTTTAATTCTTATAGAAGTACGACTTATTATTTGTTAATGCTCCTAAGGTTACAAGATTTTGGTAAATGATTAGAGTTCTATAAAACTTAATTTAGGCTATTTAAAAAACTATTTTCCTTGTTTCTATGGTGATTCCAGTTTTCTGATGCCTTCAAGGTTGCATTCTTACGCCATCCTCCTTGTTCACTCCACTTGCCTCTAACTTACGCCATCAGCTTTAACCCATGGATTCTTCACCTCAAATTGAAACATTGTTCCTTCTCTTTCCCCTAAAACTCCATTTCACTGCCAGTCCGCATTTTTTATTTTTTATTTTTCTCCGCATTTTTGCTCAAAATAATGAAGAGATAAAATATTAGTTGATTTCACCCTGCATTAGTAAACAAAGCTAGCTGTTGTCACCTTTCTTAACACACTTACTTGGGTGTTACGTGAGGATTCATACCACAGACTTGTTTTTCTTTTGACTCTATAGTATAAATCACTTGAAAGAATAAATTCTTTATGAATAAACTCAAATGCAAGTATGAGCTCACAACTTCCAGCCATGAGAAGTCAGAATTCAAAAGTGAGTTAGAGCATCCTACACTTATGAGGAAAGATGCCTTTAGCAAAACCCACCACCCAGCCCAGGAGGCAAACATGACCTCACCAGAAACTTTGTGCACAGAGACGGCGACATCTCCGTGCGCCTCTGTCTTTGACAGCAGCAAAAGGCAGCTACTCGTTAGTGGAGATGAATGACTCTGGATAGAAAAACCAAGACACGACACTTCCGTCATCTCAGCGCCAACAATTCAATGAGGAGTTGAAACACACAATCAATGCAAAGAGAGAAAACCATCGTGACAAGCAACTAAGAGTGGAAGATGGCAAGATGGAGAGAACGTGTCACCGACGCCAGGCCTGTGCTGATAAGCGAACCAATAGGAACATATTTCAAAACTCCCTTTGTCTTCCACCAGGCAAAGAGTGCCAGGCAGGACCAAAGCTCCCACAAACCCACCCAGGGCGCAAGGAGCTTCCCAGGGTTCTCTCCGCTAGCAGTTGGGCTAAGCCCCGTTGTGAGTGTTAGCTTGTTGATCAGTTTCAGGGTCTTTCTACCCATCACTCTCCAGGCACCATCTTGGGGACAGGGAATCCAGGTGTCACTTGTCCTCAGGGTGGTTTTAGCCTACGAAGACGGGTGAGCACCTGAAGAGACAGTGGCAACATAAATGCTAAGTGAGGGGCTGTGCAGAGAAAAGAAGCCTCCCTGAACACACCTGCATGAAGATTTAGGAGGGATTCTCGAAGAGGAAGAGAAAATAAAAAAGCTGAAGGCCAAAATGGCCCAAGCCATGGTCCTTCCCAAGGCTCTGGGGCATTAGAGCAGTTGTCCACTGAGGCTCTTCGTGTCTTCTTTTGCCTTCTCTCTCCTCTTTCCTCCCTTTCCTCCCCTTTCCTCCTGCTTTTCCTGCCTTCCTCCTTCTTTTCTTCATACTCCTTCTCTCTCTGTCTCTGTCTCCCTCCCTCCCTCTCCTCCCTCTCTTCTACTCTACCCCTTCAGCCCGCACCCCCTCTTCCTCTCTCGTCCCAGATAACTCCTTGCTATTTACAAAATGCTAAGGTAACGAAACCGTTCTCTCATGGGGTTAAAGTGCGTCTTGGCAGATGGTGGATCGGTGGGGCCCATGGCAAGAGACGATTTATATGAAAGATTTGGAATGAGTAGAAAAATCCTTGGAGAAAGACAGAATTCTGTGTGCCGTGGATATTGGTTACTTCACCAAGCCTCAGACTCGCGTCTGAACTCAAAGATGGAAAAGCCTGCAAGTCAACACTCAAGGAACTCTTTCCTGAAAACGTCTGGCATCCAGAAGTGCACAGAAGTAACCCTGTGGTGCCAGCTAACAGAAAAAGAACTTCCATGACTCACGAGCAAGGTGACCACTGACAAACAGATATTCTCCACCCTCAAAGAGAAGGGAGAACCTCGGAAGAAGCAGTTATTTATATTACCCTGTTCCGGAAGAATTTTGCACAACAGAAGCCTTTTCTACCTGACTCACCCTTTTGGTCACTCTTGGTATTTCTACCCCAGGGCTTCCCAACCTCAGCATAACATTTCCTCAGTACCCTTGGGCCAGATCATTTTCCACTGCGAGGACTGTGCTGAGTGTCCTGGGATGCCACTAAGCATTTTACAATGGCTGCTCCCGCTAGGGGTGACTAGCCAGTCACCCCTGTCCACCTGTTGTGACAATGGAAAATTTCTCCAGATATCATCAAATCCCACCAGGGGCGAAAGTCACCCCTGCTTATCAGTGTCTAATGTCCCATGTACCTTTCTCCCTAACAAGCACCTACCCAGTGAAGGTCAGATAGTTGGAAATCGGTGTGGTACTCGCTGATTGAAGTAAGTCAGGCTTCTTGGCAATGCATGCTCTTGGTCTTTCTAAATTCTTTAAGGCTCAGGCAACTGCAGAATTCCCCATGTGGACCGCCCTCTGTGAGCACACGGAACAGGCCAGCAACCAAAGGCAGCATTTGGCTCAAAGAAAGAGAACGTGTAGGACAGAGTTATTTATTAAGAGCAACCCAATCTGAGAAACATTCTTAAAGATAATTTATCTTCCCTTCAGTTGCATCCATTTTCCTCCAGGGAAGCTTTGTAACTGTGTATAAATGTTTGTAAACTCTTGCTTTCTCCATGGTTACAAACGATGAGATCCTATTTATTTATAAGAGGAGATGAGGACCGAAGCTATTACCGGCCAGAGACATACCAAGATAATGGCACTCCACTGATATTATTTGGGGCAAATATTTGTCGAAAATATAAATTGAAGCCTCCCTGAGTGAGTAGGGCATTATACCGCCTCTCTAAATTCTGGAAAGGAAAAAGAAGTCTTAAAGCAGAAGAAACGTGACGATGATGATAAGAAGTGGAATAGAACGGAAAGTGTATCAAGGGCGAAAAGGAACTTAGCATCAGAGAATGAGGGACGGGCATGTATCTAGGAAGAAAAGTCCACTTGTGATTGCGCTCTGAGCATCAGGGTCTGGCAAGTGGCACCACGATGGGGGCTGCCATGGTGTCCCCGGACTGACTCTGTTGCCCAAATGGTTTGCATTTGAAGGTTCTGGGGTGTTTATGAGAAGCTGAATAAATAAATGGCCATGGTCGGCTCAGAAATGCCGGCGTCTTGAGGCCAGAATGCGTTCCATCTCATCATTTCCTAACTTGAAGACAGGAAACTGGAAAAGCTTCATGGCGTATAGGGGAGACAGACTTCATGTTTAAATGTAACAGTATGTTTCTCAAAATATTTAAATGAGCTAGGAAAGAAATATCTTAACTAGAAAGTTAATAAGCCAAAATGTGTGCACTTTATCTGTCTCAGAATCGAGGGTAGTGCTTTCTGAAAATACTTCATGGCTTTCAAAGGGGAGAAAATAATACTAAGAAAAACACACAAAGAAAAACAGAATTCTCTCTCTCTTTTTTTCTTTTACTCACATATGAGGGAAGTTTCCAGAGGGAAAGAGAACCTCACATTTGCTGGGCATTTATTATATGACACTTGTGAGATCCTTCAAAAATTGTATTTCATTTCATCAGAATAATCTCCTGAGATAAGTACTGGTAGCACTTTTATCCAGATGAAAAGACTGATGGTCCACACATATAGCTAGCAAATACCAGAGTTGGAACCAAAAATGTCTATATTTATTTCCCGAATTACACTGTGTCTCAGTCAGCAAAAAAAAAAAAAGTATTTTCCTTTTCAATTGTGTTTTCAGAGAAGCCAAAAGTAAAAGACAGTACCATGTTAGAAACCTTCAAGGAGACTAGTATTTCTTTGTCTTTTCAAACGCAACCTAAGAAAAACAAACCTAATTCAATATATTTGCGGTCCTCATCATACTCTACTCAGTTAAACTGAGGGCAGCAAAATAGAAAACTGTAGATTAAAATTATTTAACAATGAAATAGAAAATAAAATACCTAACTGATCTCGAGGTAACTAAAAATAACTTCTGGAAAGAGTAAGCACAGGCTTTACTGCTGTTTTGAAGGTGGTATATCTTTCGGTTCAAAATCCTAGTTTAGGGAATGTTTCTGAAGTACAAATCAGAGTATATTCTTTTCCTTTTTTGCTTAATTACTTTTGACTTTGAGGCTACCATGATGATACTAGGAAAGAAGAAGGTTCAAACTCCTTTCCATTGAAGTTTAAAGTGGTTGTACACGATTTTTCTAATAGACACCCCACGACTGTCCATATGATGGGCCAGTAGGCTTACGTAGCTGGTGTAATGCATACCTGACCTTGGGGAGAAAACGAATGACAAGTGGTTCTCCTATTCCAGGAAGAATAAGAGTCAGCCAATGTCATTTCTCCAAAAACACTGGCCCAAACCCAGCCTCATCGTCCATATTTCAAGGTCGTCTTTGAAGAAAATCTCAACAAGCTCTCATTCATTGAGGGTCACTGTGGGAGGCGCCCGGTCTTAGTGCTCTGAAATGTTCAAATTCTCATTTGCTCTGGAAAAGAAACAAAGAGAAGTGGTGAAACATTTGCTACTAAATGTTTTACTTAAAGTAAAATCATATGTTTCCCCCCAGTGCTCATATTAATGCATGATGCATTAAGATTTTTCTCTCAAGCCTTCATTATTCAATCACTTCATCATACGGTAAGTGTGGTAATTAAATTAAAATAAGTAACATAGATTAGATATCTCTTGGGATACAAACCTAAGTAAATGATCTAATCCATTGGGTTTCCACTGTGAATACGTATTAATATTAGACCACAAGACCACAGAAGAAAAAAAAAAAGCTGCTCGTTTGCAAAGCAGTAATCTGGTGTGGAAACAGCTTGAGTTTAGGGAGCCAAGGCAGGCACTCTTCTTTCTGGAATGAGCAGAGTCTGCGAGAGACCTTGCCCCCTCTGCTCTCACAGTGGCTCGGAGAATCCTGCAGGAGATACTTTTGCAGAGAAGAGAATTCCACTCTGATTAGAAGATGATTGCTGGCAGTTCACATGATCAGAAAGAGTTTGTCGACTCAACTACAAAAACCTGCAACCATCTCTTCAGGCCAACAGTGCTCACCTTTTAAAATGTGACATTTTCCTTTATAAGAAGCGATATTTACCAATATGATATTAAGCCAAAATTAATCTTATTTACACCCAAGTGACTGATTGCCCTGACTGTTGCTGACACTATTGAAGCTTCTCTTTTTTGTCTCCAAAGTCAAGTGTATTTCCATAGACTAGCCAATTACCATAATCCCCTTGCTTCTGAGAACATGAAAAAAAAAAGATAAATTAAACAATTAGCTTTGAACTCAAAAGGTCCCATAGTAAATAAATCAATAAAAACGAAAAAGACTTTCTCCACCAGCCTCGAATGAAATTTTGGGATTATTCACTCCTTACTGCGAAGACTTCTTGCTGATCATAACTGAAAGCATATGACAAATTTCAGGATGATTTCCTGATTGTTTGGGTTAATATTAATATGTTTAGCCATAATTGATCCTGCAATATGTCAGCCTGATGTATTTTGCCCAATTATATAGCCCTTGAATGCTTGCAGTATTGATGATATCACCTATTGAGTATAGAAGACAAGAGAACTTGCCTGACACAAGGGGCACTAGTTTGAAATAACGGGGATATCATAAAAGCCCCAAGCACATTTCTTAGACTATAGTCTATTCAACACAGACAGTTTAGGAACAGGAAATTAGATCGTCCAAAATTTCCAGTAACTTCTTGAGCTCACTAGATAATATACTGTTTCTACCCTAACTAATCCAAACCAAACAGTTTGGATGGGAACATATATGGCAAAGGGCATTCTCAATAGCAAAATAGCTCAAGACTTCATTTGCTTTTACATCTTTCCTCACGCGACCCAAATTTGCCTGTCGAAGTGATGCCTCTGGCACTAAGAAAGGGTCTACCTTGTCCCAGGTGGACCCCGTTTCAGCATCTTCTGCCCTTAACCTACTAAAAACATGCTCAAGGGAAAAAGAGAAGAAATTGTAGAAGGGTGGCCCAAAAGATGGGTGAAAGCTAGAAGACACGACATCCCAGAATCCAAAGAAAGAATTTCAAGAAGAATGGCTTGAGTGTGAGTATCAGAGGATGAGAATCAAGACATAATTATGACCTTGATGAGTTTGAGGAGCAAAAGCAAGTCAGCAGTTCAGGAGAGTAGGAGCCAATGGTACCAAAATGAGCCTGATAAGAGTTTTGTCTCTAAGAGGTAGGGAAAGGGAAGACTATGCAAAATCGTGTATTCTTGCAAGTCAGGACAAAAAATATGATGAAAAGCCACTGGACAATTCTGGAAATGAGAACAACATGAACTACTCTCCCCTTTGGAAGGCACGTTTCTAGCTCTTGGTGGAGAATAGACTGTGAAGACCAAGAGTGAAAGCAGGACCCTGATGTTTTAGGCAGCTAGGACACAGGTCTTGTTGAGAGCTGGCACTGGTTCCACTCGGGAAGTAAAAGAAAAGGTGGTGAGAAGTTATCAGACTGAAAGAAATATCTGTAAGGTAGAACTGACAGGATGAGAGCTGGTAGGCGAGGGGAGTAGAGAAACCAAAGACGACATGGGTATTTTTGGTCTTCGCCATTGGACAAATAATGGTGTTCTATGATTATGGGGGACAGTTCGGGGTGTATCAGACTTAAGGAAGGCGGTAAAGAATTTTTGCTGGACACACTAAGTCTGAGATGTCTACTGGGCGCAGAGGTAGTGGTGTCAAGTAGGAAAATACATATACAAGTCTATAGTTTAGAGGAGAGGTTAGGCCTAATACCATACATGTGGGCTTCGTGAATATATACATAATATTTAAACGATGGCCATTGGTGAGACAACCCCAAGAGTGAAACTAAGTAGAAAAGACATAGGAAGGTGAGGGTTCCACACACTCGGGGCCACTTTGCCATTTAGACGCTAAGACAAAAGGGAGCTTGCAAAAGAGAATGAAGAGGTTTAGCCCCCTGAGGAAGGAGAAAAGACAGGAGGCTGTAAATCCCTGATACCATGGGGGGGCAGGATTATTTCAAAAACTGCACCCCATGAAAGGTTCGTGAACACAGTATTTAGAGAATTGCCATTGAATTTTATGACACGGACTCACAAGCACACTTTACAAGGACTGATTTAATGACACAATGGGGAGAAAAATCTTGATACACATAAATTCAAGCCATCATGGACAGTGAGAAGGCTGCTTCAATGCATATGGCGGTGTTTTTGTACTGTGGTGACTCTGGCATTGTTGGCTGGAACTGTATTTTATGGAACCCCTCGTCTGTGTGGTTCTAGATCTGAGTTGGACAAAAGAGAAGCTGCATGCAGAACTGAAGCAGCAGTTCCTACTCTGAAGCTTATTGGAATTGGAGACAGAGAGAGGCACGGAGAATTCGTCAGCCCATGCCAGCTTGTCCTTACCTTCTCTCCTCTCATGTGATCTTCATCTTCCTGAACACACTGTTGGCCAACAGCCATCCTGAACCGCCACCAGGTCCAGAGGCAACAGCCTTTGGCTGATTTCTCCTGGAGATCTTCCTCATGCCTGACTCTGGCAGCTGGACGTGCCTGGCTGTCCACACCTCCTTGCGGGCTCTGACTTGTTCACCCACACCAGCGCTTCACGAGTGTGATCAGTCACTCTTCTCACCCTCAGTTCCCCTGTTGTAACCTCATTTCCCAGACCCTCCCCTGTAATTTCTATCACTGACCCTTTATTCCGCATTTGTTCTGTGTCCCTGAGTACGAGTGTAAGACCGGTACAGAGAAGAAGCTTGCTGGGGAGTTTTGTTCTCAAGGGAGGGAGAGAGATGCTAAACAGTGACCTGGATGGAGATGTGGAGTCAAGGACAGGTTTCTTCTGCTTTTAAAATCAGGGTGATTACCTGTATGCCATTGGACTGAGCATTACCTGTAAATATTCAGTAAAACTGAGCAATTGGTGATGATGGTGGGCCAGAGAGGAGATGTCCCAGAAGCAAAATCTTAGAGAAAGTAACCGGAGGAGTCCACAAGGGGCTGCCCTTCAATCGAGTCTGAGGTGGTTCATGGCTCAGGACAGGAGCCCAAAAGCCAGGGGACAGATGAATTTGAGGCTAATCAATGAAAAAAGAGGTTTTTGTCTTCGGGCTGTTTTGTCAGCGGACAGTGAAGAATAAGAAATGGTCAGTGAAGGCGTGAAGAGAAGATATGCCAGCAAAATGGATGTCTTGAAGCCTGGGGGGACATTGACTAGAGAAATGTAGAAAAACATTTGGACAAGGCAGAGGAAAGCTTGCAATCTGTGAAAAACGAGAAGGTTGCTGTTCTGTTTATTGACTGGTTCGTTTTTCAGTGTGCTTATCTGTTGCTTATAGGGAGGAGAAAGGACTAGAATTTTACCAGGATTGGGGTTTTGGTCAATTTAGTTGACATAGAAATACAGATGCAAGGAAACAACTTGAGTAAAGGGCTCTACGCATGGAGAGGGACAAGATAGGGAGCATGATGGGACAGTAGCGCTAAACTTTCTAACTGGTCATAAGAATTATTCAAGTGTGGCTATGAGAGAGAGAGCTATACAGCTAGCAAAGTTATCAAATGTAGCATGCTTGACATCTACGTCTTGGAAATGGTGATCACAGAAAAAAGTGGCTGGAGAGAAAGATGATTGGAAGAGGTGTCCACTCAAGGAACTGATACATTCGTATATAATAAACCATTGAGGAAGCTGACCCTCCCAAGTAAATGTGACAGGGTCACAACGGAGAGAGAAGGAGCAGGTCGAGGAAAACATGATGCTGAGGTGCAGAATTTAAGGCACTCACGCTCAGATGCTGATTCTGCATGAGCATGATCTCAAGAATCTAAACTTGGACATTAAACACAATGCAGAACAACCGAAAATGGATCCAATGCGTTGAAATAATAGAATCGCATAATTTTTCATAACTAAAGTTTACACTCTCTGAGGGACATAATTTTACAGGATCCGTAAGAAGTCTGCTCGTAATAATCAACATGCTATTCATAAGAAGAATAATCCGTGAATCAGAGTTACTTCGGCATCACATATAACTACGGTGTTGATGTGTGCAGAAGCCCTGCCTAACTCCCTGCAGCTGTCTCTCATGGCTTAGGGAAGGCCAAGTGCTTAGCAGGTAAGGGTTAGAAAGTGAGGTCCTCCTTTCTTCTACCACATGGTAGACCTCTCATTTTCCTAGTCCCTCACAATACTTAACTTTATCAACACTTAATTAAGATTTAGAATTCAGTTCTAGATAACTACAAGACTGAAACTGACTTCATAAATTCTTTCTTATTAGCAATATTCTCTTTCTAGCATTTAATGACTCTCTAAAGATTTTTCTAGACATATATGTCCTCAAATATCCATTCACCCTCTCACTTAGATTCAGCACAGTATCGCCAACCATATGTTAATATGAAAAGAAAGTGAAACAAGTATATCCCACGGACACTGAGAAAAACGTCATCAGTATTGCCATGAGGACAAAAACAATTAGAACAGGGGATCTGGGTTCTAAAATGTGTTCAAAATTCTCCCAATAACTCTAAACACGCTAATACAAATGAAAATTATTTTAATTCCCCAGTAGAAGAGAAAATATGTTTAATTGTAAATAAATCTACCTCGTTGGGACTTTTATTTCTAACTAAATCCACATGGATGGCTCCTGGTATCCTACCAGAGACAGCGCTAGGTTGCCATGGCTTTGAGAAGGTTAAAGAGCTCTTAGAGTCAATTCTTCCTTGTCAGAGCAATTGTTATAAACAGTCTCCTAATACCCTCATTGTAGCATAAAACAACGTGAGTAGTGATAATGACTTTAGTGTTTCACTGAAAAAGATATTGCTCCCTACTTTTAGAAAAGACAGAAAGCTTGCATCTGCTAGCCTCAGGCAAGACAGTGATCCTGAGTGGTATTTGCTAACCCAAGGATGTCAGTAGATTCCTTTAGAAGATAAGCAAAGGCTTAAAACCACCACCTGAAATAATTACTCTAAAGGTCAAGTGAATTACCTGTACTCACCACTCCTGTTGGCGTTAGACCTTTAGGAGACAACATTAATCTGTATTCTCACTAAGATAAGGGGAAATAGGAGCCTAGGTTCTCCTAGAAGAGGATCAAGATGGGATTAAACAGGCAAGGATCCTATGAAGGAAAGCGCTTGTGTGAGGAATTCGGGAGGAGCCAGCAGAGACATCTGGGCCTGACCCAGGATGGCTCCAAGGGCGGGGAGACCCTGGAAAGGCCATCAGAGGCTTCCTGGGCTGCCATGCAAGGCTCTCGTGAGGGGGTCCAGGCGTCACAGTCGCCCATCCGTGGAGTCTTGCACCCGCCAGGAGCCCTCCTGCCTTTCTGTCCTGCTGCACTGTCACAGGCTGCAAGTCCCCAAAGGAAGCGTGGCCTCCCGGTAAACACCTCTGCTGATTTCAGGGCATGGCTGCTGGGGCCTTCTGTGAATGACCCTCTTGTGGCTGCAGGTCCGCGAGGCCCACTCTCAGGTCGCCAAAAGAGGGGGAAATGCACAGGATTCTACAATGCATATTTGTTACACACATTATCTAATTATTTTCATCAGGAATTCACACTGGCATCTCAGTCTTGTTTATATCCAAATACGGAACTTTGCTCTTGGTTTAAAATAATTTACTGTGTTTTTTTCTTTATTATCTCCTTTTTAAAAAAGTTTTTTCAATCCCTTTTCAGATTACAATTTTATATGTTAGTATGTTTTAGTATAGTTTGGCCCTTAAAAGTTCTATATTTTTAAACTGTCTCATTTATACTTATGCCTAAACAATTTTAGCCTAATCTGACTGCACACTTGTTATTACAAATATTTAGTAATGCATCCTTCACCATCCTGAAATTTTAATGACTATTTTGCCATTTTGAAATTAAAGTCATAGAGAATTTCAATTACTTACACATGTAATTTCAAAATGCAATATAAAGGGGAAAATAAAAGGAAAGTGTTTTTGTGCTTTTTCGTATTGAGTTGGAGTCTCACTCTGTCTCCCAGGCTGGAGTGCAGTGGCATGCTCACGGCCACCCTGGTATCGACCTGTTGGACTCAGGTGATCCTTCCACCCCAGCCTTCCAAGTAGCCGGAACTACGAGCACCATTACCACACCTGGCTAATTTTTTGATTTCTTGTAGAGACGAGGTCTCGCCAAGTTGCCCGGGCTGGTATCGAACCCGTGGGCTTAGGCAATCCACTCGCCTCAGTCTCCCAAAGTGCTGGGATGATAGGCTAAGCCACCGAGACCAGTCAGGAAAGTGTTTCTGATAAACAACTTCAGCACAGTAATATGAAAAGGTTTGAGAATGACTGTATCATACAGCACCATGAAGTCGTTGTGTGCTTGCACATTTTTCTAAAAAGTTTAGAAAAATTAAAGAGCATTGATATAGATGAATGGTAGAATAAAACAATATAAAGATAAATTTTATGACTCTATTTATTTGTACAAGCATACCTCAGAGATACTGTAAGTTATGTTCCTGAATACTGCCATAAAGCAAATACTGCCATAAAGTAACACGTATTTTTTGGTTTCCCAGTGTATATAATGGTCGTGTTTAAACTAAGGTCTATTAAGTATACAATAATATAATTATACCTAAAAAACAACGTACATGCCTTGGTTAAAAATACCTCACTACTAAAAATGCTAAAGATCATCTGAGCTTTCAGTAAGTCATGTATATATACATATTTTTTTCTTTTTTTTTTGCTGGTGGTGCATCTTACTTTGATGTTGATGGCTGCTGACTGATTAGGGTGGTGGTTGCTGAAAGTCGGGGGTGACTGTGGCAGTTTCTCAAAGGAAAGCAACTCCCAAGTTTGCCGTGTTGACTGATCCTTCCTTTCACAAGAGAATTCTCTGTAGCATGAGATATATTTTCACCACATTTTTACCCACAGTAGAACTTCTTTCAAATGCAGAGTCTAGCTATCCTCTCAAACCCTGCCACTGCTTTATCAATTAAGTTTATGTAATATTCTAAGTGCTTTGTTCTCATTTCAATAATGTTCAAGAATCTTCGCCAGGAGGAGACTCCACCTTAAACAAATAAACGAACAAAGAAAAAAACACTTTCTTTGCTCATCCATAGGTGAGCAAGTTTACAACTCCTTGTCCTTTGGTTTCATCATGGGATGGCAGCAATTCTGTCCCTTCCTCAGGCCCATTTTTAGCTCTCTTGCTGTTTCCACCACATCTGCAATTACTTCTTCAGTGAGGTCTTGAATGCCTCAAAGTCATCTATGAGAGTTGGAGTCAACTTCTTCCAAACTTCTGTTACTTTTGATATTTCAACCTCCTTCTGTGAGTACGTAGGTGCTTAATGACATCTAGGAGAGTGAATTTTTTCCAGAAGGTTTTCAACTGATTTTAGCCAGATCCATCAGAGAAATCACTGACTGTGGCAGCTAGAGCCTTATAAAGTGTATTTCTTAAATAAAAAAAAACTTCAAGATCAAAATCACTCCTTTATCCATGGGTTGCAAAATGGATGTGGTACTCATAGGCATTAAAACATTAATCTCCTTATACATCTCAGTTGGAGCTCTTGGGTAGCTAGGTGCATTGACCATGGGCAGTAATATTTTGAAAGAATCCTTGTTTTGGAGCAGGTCTCAGCAGTGGACTGAAAATATTCAGTAAACCATGCTGTAAACATGTATAATTAAGTTTGTCATATTATAGGGATATAGTTTGTGGCACCCCTACACAATTGCAATAGTAACAATAAAGACCTTTGATCACAGATCATTGTAACAAAGAAATGAGCTGAGATAGAAGTAATATGACAAGAAAAACGATTGAAGAAAAAAGAAAATCAAATTATTTCAAATCAACTGGGTGTCATCTATGAGTTTTGTATCCAAGTATGCTCTATATAACAACGTGTGGTAAATATAATTATAAATTCTACAATGACCAATACCCTTTTATAATTCCCTTTCTGTGCATCAATGCCCAGTTGATTTGAAATAATTTGATTTTCTTTTTTTCTTCAATCGTTTTTCTTGTCATATTACTTCTATCTCAGCTCATTTCTTTGTTACAATGATCTGTGATCAAAGGTCTTTGCATATGCGAAAGCTGATGGAATATCTCTTTCATATTGTGCTGTATGGCAGAAGGAATTTTGCAGATTAATCAGGGTATCAGTCAGTTGAATACAGGTTTATAGAAAAAAAAATCATTCTGGATGAGTTTGAGCTAATCAGGTGAGTCCTTCCAAAACTAATCAGAGAAAGGTCAGAGAGATGCTTCTCCTGATTTTGAGGAAGCAAGTCTCTGTGAGTACTAAGAGCTTCAAGGAAATGAAATTTCTAGCAAACAGTGTCATATATGATGTCAAATCCCTGACCACTAAGTTCAGTATGCTGCAATAGAAAAATCAACACAACATGAGATAGGGTAGCAAATAAGAAACACAGAAAACAGATCTTTAGCCGGGCTCAGTGGCTCAGCCTGTAATCCCACGCCTTTGGGAGGCTGAGGTGAGTGGATTGCCTGAGCCCATGGGTTCGAGACCCGCCTGGGCAGCAAGACCTCATCTCTACAATAAATCAAAAAATCAGCCGGGCGTGGTAGCGCGCGCCTGTAGTTCCAGCTACTTGGAAGGCAGAGGCGGAAGGATCGCCGGAGCCCAGCGGGTCGAGGCTGCGGTGGCCGGGAGCGGCCACTGCACTCCAGTCTGGGCGACAGAGTGAGACTCCAACTCAAAACAAAAAAAAAAAGAAAGAAAACAGATCTTTATCTTAAAATTTAATCTGTATATTCACTATCTCTCACTTAAAAAGACATTGGCAAATGTAACTTTTTAAAGACAACAGATGAATAGAAAATATATTAAAAAAACAATGAAAAAGAATACTTGGTAGACTTCTGAAGACAGTACCAGAATAAGATTAATAAACAACAGGTAAGCCACGATTAAATAAATTACTGCCACATCTAATCTTTACATTAATTTCTTATTGTGCTATAAAAATAAAATATTCTAAGCTGGAAATAATATGAAATGCTTTAAAAATAACTTATGCTAATCAGGTGCAACATGATCCCAGTAGCTCTATATACTTAATATTTCATTAGAATCCTTTTTTTTAAGACTCAAATATGTTTTTACTTATTCCATTACTTTTGTGTGTGTGAGATCTGTAATGAACAAAACAGGAAAAGGATTCCTCACTCTGTAGGGCTTATATTCTGGGAAACAGAGACAGAAAGTTAATAATAAACAGTAAATTACTCTATGACGTGTTACAAAACATAAGTGCATTAAAGGATCTAAACTATAAAAGAAATTCTGGGAGAAAGAGAGATGACTGAAGTAAATAAGACGGGTTGGATAGGTGTTACTGACTAAACACTTGACGGCAAAGGAGGGAGCAAAATGAAGTTTTTGGTTTTTAGTTTTTTGAGTTGAGGATGTCATTGTGTCACTCAGGTTGGAGCGCAGTGGCGTGATCGTGGCTCACCACAGCCCCAGGCCCCAAGTAGCTGTGACTACAGGCCACCACGCCTGGCTAATTTTTCTATTTGTTGTAGAGACAAGGCTTCACAGTGTTGCTCAGGCTTGTCTCGAACTCCCGGGTTCAAGAAATCCTCCCACTTCGGCCTCCCAAAGTGCTGACATTACAAGTGTGCGCCATCACAACCGACCGAGAGAGTAAATTAAGCTATGTAAGAAAGAAAATTTGTTTCCCAGGCAAAAGGAATAGCGAGGAAGAGGGCACTCAGGTAAGAGAATATTAGGCCTGCTAGGAAAACAGCACAAGGCTGGAGTGCCTGTACTGAAGTGGGCAAGCAAGGGGACGTAAGTGGAAGGTGAGGGAATTAGCACTGACAGTTCATATCACGTAAGGCCACGTGCGGACTGTCAGAATGTCAGATGTCTTTCCTCTGGGTGAAACTGAAAGCCATTGCAGAGCTTTGAAAAAAGAGGGACGATCCGCTTAACGTGACTCAACCTCAGAGTCATTTTGACTTCCGTATTGGGAATCGAGAGTCAGGCATCCAGAGTCAAAGCAGAGAGACCAGTTAGAAAAATCTATTGCAATAATGCAAACAAACCAAAACACGGTGCTTTTGGTGGCAGAGGTGGTGAGAAATGCTCAGATTCTGGGTGTAGAACTGACAAGATTTCCTAAAGAGTCAACCATAAGATCTGAAACAGAGCGAGGTGTCATTTACTTGTCACTGTTCTAAATGTCTGAATAAAACTAATGAGATAAAATAAATTATATATTTAAAAGAGGCAGAGACAAACTAACAAAAGAAAGTTTCTGGGTTCGGCAGCTGAAATAGTGAGATGTTACCAACTGGTTCAGGGAAGTCCAAGGTGGAAATGGTAAATCTGACCACACCTTTTAATAGAGCATGCAAGCAAAAGAAATATACTGTCAGATCAACATCTTAAAATCTAACCTTATTTAGCTGCCACAAATGTGAAAATGGAAAATTCTTGGTAAGCATGTTGTTTTTCCTTGCTTAATTTAAGTTTGCAAGTCATAAAAATCCTTCATTTAGTGGAATTAATGTCATTTCCTTGCAGTTTTCCAAACACATTCAAAAGCTTCCACATTATTTTCACAGTTTCACTAATAACATCAATTATGACGTTCATTTTTTATCAATTGAATAATACAGCGAATGGTATCAAATTTTGAAATTTGTTTCAAAAATTTACTTTGGAGAGCCATCTACCGTGTGTAGAATAAGAGTCATCATATAATATAGAAAATAATCTATCAATCAAGGGGATGCACTTGAAAAACAGAATTTAAAATGTCATTGATTTGTTGAGTCTTTAATTTAGATTCTTTAGATTTAAGTATTGTTGAAGTAAAAGGTACCAGGCTGCATTTTTAAATGAACTAAAAACTTACAGGGAGAATCAACTAACATAAATGGTGATGTGACTTTTAATACAGTGAACAATTTTTAGAAAATTCTGAACACCGCTCTTCTGCACTTTTAGTGAGAATGTAAACTAGTACAGCCTTTGTGACATTTTCTCAATGAGCTAAAAATTGTGCTACCATTCGACCCAGCTATTCTTCTTCTGGTAATATAACCCAGGGAAACATAAATCACTCTCTTTTTAATAGAGACACCTGCCCACATATATTCATTGCAGCACTATTCCCAATGCAAACACATGGAACCAACCCATCAAAAGTGGTCTGGATACAGAAAATGTGGTACATATACACAGTGGGATACTAGACAACCGTGAAGAAGAACAAAATCTTGTCCTTCGCAGCAACATGGATGCTGCCAACAACATTCTAAGTGAACCATTACAGAAAAAAAAACTAAACACCCCATGTTCTCACTCATAAGTGGGCCCTGATCACTGGTCACATGAGCACCATGGTGGGAACAACTGACACTGGACGCTGCCAAAGAAGAGATGGAGGGGGAAGGAATGAAGGGCACACGGGTACCGGGTTGGCTACCAGGGGGAGAAAGAGCTAGCTAGATGCTCGAAACTTACCTGCACATAACTTACTTATGTAGCAAATCCTCATTTGTACCCCATACCTCAAATAAAATAAAATACAAGTAAAGAAAATTCTGAACAGACCGACACATTTCTTCAAATCACAAAATGGCTGCATTCTGAAAAAATTGAGAATAATCAATGAAAGCAATCATGGGTGCCTTATTTGTAAAATAGAGCTCAGCGTGGGTTTTAGTTATTTATTGTAAGCACACATATGTATGCAAGTTATTGTTTCACCTACATCAATATCTCATGGAACAACGGAGAACTTTTCAGGACTGCATCACAAGTTATACTTTTACTCTGGCCACATGTTATCCTCAGCTCCTGCCCACTCACTGCCAGGAGATTCCATACAGCGGTGGGGGGAGAGGAACTATTTTCTCCTACAAATACACTCAACACTCAGTACTTCTATGACTGAATGTGTGGATGTTTTTCCACACCAACAAATTCTCCCACACCTGCTGGGTGGTCTACAACTTCAACTCTAGCACTGTCTACCTGGAGATGGCATCAGCTTCCACAGGGTGAGGACTCAGTCCATAAGATTGCCTCCCACTTCAGGTGCCAATCATTAGGAGTAAGTCCCCAAAAAACCCACAATTTCGGTCTGACATAGCTACAGATAAGAGGCTCCCATGATTCCCTGGTCAGATTTGATAATTTGCTAGAGGGGCTCACAGAACCCAGGAAAAAAAGGCTACTTACTATTGCTGTTTGATTACAAAGGTACCTTAAAGGATACAAGTGAATAGCTAGATGAAGAAATATGTATAGTGAGGTTCAGAAGTGTCCCAAGCACAGGAAATTCTGTGCCTGTGAAGTCAAGATGCACCACCAATCCAGAAGTTCTCCAAAATCTGTAAGTTTAGGGATATTTTTAAAATGGGGGCTCCATGGCATGGGTATCACCAATTTATTCATTCAATCTCCAGCACCTCTCCTTGTCTGAGAGAATGTGGGGTGAGGCTGAATGTTTCAAGCTTTAATCATGGTTTGGTCTTTTTGGTGACCATCCTCCATCCAGAAGTCGACCAAGAGTTGTCTCATTTGACCAAAAGGTGTTTCTATCACCTAGAAAACTCCAAGTGATTAGGCACTCTAATCAGGGTCAAAGACTAAACATTAGAACAAAAGATTCACCTAGCACTCCATCATTCAGGAAATTATAATTTCTAGGAGCTCAGATGCCAGCAACTTAAGATGAAGACCAAAATACATGTTTCTTATTAGAAGTTGCAGTATCACAATTCCCTCACCTGTGTACTAAAGTGTTTAATAAAATATGATTTTAAATAAAAAAATTAGGTCATCGTAGAAAATATTTCAAATAGGAAACTTTTCTTATTTTATACAGGAATGTGTTTCTCTTCTCCTTCACAAACTCCTATAACGAAAACATTTGCTCTTTTGATGCTATCCATAAGTCATATAAGCTTTCTTCATTCCATTTCATTTTACTATATTCTCCTCTGGTGGCATATTTTCAAATGATCTGACATTGGGTTTACAAATTCTTTCTTTTGCTAGATTAATTCTGCTCTCTATTGTATTTTTCATTTCATTCATTGTATATTTTAGCTCCAGAATTTGTTTGATTTTTTTTTGTAAGTTTTCAAACAAAGTTTATTAGAGACAGAAGGGAGAAAAGAAACATAGGCATGTTAAAGTTGGCATAGGCAAGAGAAACCATCTGATTTTTTTTCAATATAATTTCAATCTCTCTGTGAATTTTTTTGTTTTGGTTATTTATTGTTTTTCTGATTTCACTGAACAAATCACGAACTGAAAAATTCATGAATTGGAGAAAGGGAGAAAGCAGAATATAGCCTATTTGCTTATTTAAAATTTTTAGGAAAATTTATTTTCTAGCAAAGAAAAATTGAGCCACCTAACTTCAGTGGAGTGATTAAGTCTTTTAGTTTCCCTTAATATGCCCATGCCCACTCACAGCACACATACATATACCTGCCTTTAATTGACCTGAGAGGAAGATTGAAGGGAACAGAAAAAAGAGATGCATCTTTCCTTTGTTAAAAGAAAACCTTCAAACAAAATGCATTTAAAAGAATTTATTTGAACATTAAAGGATATATAAATCACATAGCAGTCAGAGCAGGAGGAGGTTCGGAAAGCTCCACCTCAGCAGCATGGTCAGAAGACTTTTAGGCTGAACATGGAAGTAAATAAATTACTTGACTGGCAACAGGTAGGCATTTGCCTTTATTGGGTCTGTCCAATGGAAGCACCATAGCTATGTAGCCAATCAGCAGGCTGGTTGCTTGTGATTGGCTGAGAATAAATTTTTTTAATTAGTTATAAGAAAGCTACCAAGTTATATATCAATTTGCTTATGTAAGAGGATCTGAAAACAGAGACAATTTAGATGGACTTACAGTCTATCATACTCAGTGATCTATCACAGAAACAAAGAACAGAGTACCACATGCTCTCACTCATAAGCAGACCGTGAACAATTATCATAATTATCAGGCCGATCACTCCCTATTTATGCCATTTAAACACTTTAATTCTCTCCTAAACTTTTTTAAAATAAACATATATAGAAAGGAAACTTACATAAAATATTGCTAAAGCACTTCATATTTGATTTGTTTCTTTGAGATAATATTCAGATTCTAGTCATCAGTGTTAAAAGATACTTAATTGTCCACTCCAGCTTATAAATGCTTAATCACAGATTCTTGAAACAAATACAATATAAATTTTTTTAATGTCCATTCAGTGACTTTATTTCTCTATGCTAACTCAAAGCAATTACCCAAATTCTAAATAATACATTATTTAAAATACAATAAACCCATTAGTCAAATACTAATAATAATTGTTTTTTACACACATTATGCGTATATATATATATGTGTGTGTCACACACATTACTACTGTATTCAGATTAAAAGAAGTTGCAATCTCATATGAAAGCACAAAATTTAAGAATATATTAACATTGATCCATATTCTTACATATAATTTATTTAAATATTGCAAGGCTCTTGTTTTCAAATCTTCCTGTGTTTGACATTAAACCCCTGTAAAGAATGAAAGGTAACTATATTTGAGACAATGTCATATGTTTGTGTTGTCTGAAAATCAGCTTCTCTACTTTGTGTGTGTGTATTTGTGTGTGCGTGAGTCAACACTCATAGATTATAGTAATTTGAAAGGGAATGAAAGGTAGTGAAGGGTAATGGGTTAATGAAAGAGCCAGAACAGAATTTGGAGCCTCAGAGATCTCAAACAAAGAAATAAAGAAAAAATAAGTAGAAATGAAGAAATTGAAAGTCAAATGCACCAAAAGGAAAAAAACAAACAGCCTCATTAAAAAGTGGGCAAAAGACATGAACAGACACTTTTGAAAAGAAGACACACAGGCAGCCAACAGACACATGAAAAAGTGCTCAATCTCACTCATCATCAGAGAAATGCAAATCAAAACCACACCGAGATACCACCTAACTCCAGTAAGAATGGCCATCATTAATAAAACAAACAACAACAGATGCTGGTGAGGATGTGGAGGAAAAGGAACATTTCTACACTGCTGGTGGGAATGCAAACTAGTGCAATCTCTTTGGAAGACTGTGTGGTGATTTCTGAAAGAACTAGAAATTGACCTTCCATATGACCCAGCAATCCCCCTATTGGGAATATACCCAGAGGAACTCAAATCATTCTATAAAAAAGATACCTGCACACGCATGTTGTTGCAGCTCTATTCACAATAGCAAAAACATGGAACGTACATATATACAATGGAATATAATGCAGCCTTAAAGAAGGAAAAGCATATGAACTTCGCAGCAACTTGGATTTAGAGTCTATCATACTCAGTGATCTATACAGAAACAAAGAACTGAATACCATATGCTCTCACTTATAAGCGGACCTTGAACAATTATCATAATGCTATAAGAAGGGGATTGGCAATAGTGGGAAACTGCCGGGGGGTGGGGGTGGGATTGGCAGAGAGGGAAACTGCCACGGGAGGGAGGGGCACACCTCATCCACAAGGGTACCTGCATAATAAACATTTGTATACCTAACCCTGAATTATACCCCACATCTTTAAAATTAAAAATTAATTAAAAATTAAAAAATAAAAAAGAAATGAAGGAATTACATAACAGCAATGAACATTTAGGAATCTAAGACATGAAAATGTTCTGATAACACAAACTCAGAATCATAAAATCCCTTTGAAATGTAGATAAACATACAGAGTGTTTTTAATAATGAAAAGAATCAGAATATTGGGGTATGAAAATGTAGATAACCAAAAACACTTAGCGGTTTGATGCAGTTGTCTTTTCCAGCCTGATTGCATTATTTTGCTCCTTCCAGTTTCTCCTTTGAGCGTTTCATGCTTCTTTCCCACAGACGCAGAGGGCAGATGAGAAGCTAAGCCCACGATGCTATCCACGCGTGAGTGTGCAAGGAGAAGCTGGGTCTGAGAAGAACCCTGGCCCACTGCCCCTGCCTGCCCTGGGTCTGAGAAGAACCTGTCCACACCCCCACCTGCCCTGATGTGTGTCCCGAGTCTTGCCCAGTATTTGACACATAATAGGAACTCTGTAAAGATTAGTAATGAATGAATCATTGACATTGAGTCCAACGAATCCAATTGTATTTTAATTATAACAGTGTCTGAGAATCAGCATCACCTGTGAATGTGAGGCGCAAACACAACTGGCGGGAGAATTCTATCCAGTGATCAAGGACAAGGGAAAGGCATGTTGGGAATATACGGCTCTGCCACCTACCACATCCATGGCTTTCACAAATTTTCATGAACTGTCCATGTCTCGGTTTCCCCATCAGTAGTAAAGGGAATACTAGTGTCTGCATTATGAACTTTCTGTCTCAGTTTTTAAAAAGTATACACAAGCTTTCACTGCCTAATCCTAATTAATATAAAGGTATATTATGGTGATAATCAAAGGACAATTTTGTCATTTGTATTTATTTAGAGTTTGGGTAATTGCTTTGCATTAGCATAGAGAAATAAGGGTCACTCAACTGACATTTCAAAAAATTTTGTTGCATTTGCTTCAAGAATCTGTGATTATTAAGCATTTATAAGCTGGTGAACAATTAAGATAATTATCTTTTAATACTAATAATTAGAATTTTAATATTATCATAAAGAAACAAATAAAATATGTTTTATTTAAGCTTCTTCCTTCTATATATGTTTATTTTTATAGACATGACTTTGGATGTGATCATGTGTGTGACTTATCTTAACCTAGCAACACTGAGTATACCAGTGTCTCATTAAGATTATCAAACAACCGTCCCAGCATTCGTAGTCAAATTTTGTAATGAATGAAAGCGGGCATTTGGATGATAATGAAAGAACAACCCATTTTGGTTTCATCAAAAGACTAAGATACTGCCTTTTCATAAGCCTTGTCACTGAAGAAGCATTTACAGTTCATTGACATAAAAATGATTTTAAAGCCTATTACTTCAGTACATTTTGTAGCAGCATAAAAAGAATATGAACCAAATCAAAATTGAAATAGTAAAGTTATCTCCAGGATAGACATATAGTATTGATATATAAAGGGCTAGGGAAAATATTGTTGTGCGGTGCTGGTCTGTATTCCAACTGCAATCTCACTCAACCTCTTGTCTAAGTCTGGATAAGGTCCTTGTTTATCAGCATTTGATAACGTATATGCGATAATGTTCCCAGGAGTCCTTCCTGGTCTTAGTAAAGCTACTTTTGGCATTACTGAGAGGGACCCAGGAGATGAAGGCTGGAAACCAGTATAACCACAGTGAAATCGGAGGTCACTACCACAGTCCTTTATCTGTCATTTAAATAGCAGTGAGCCCAAATAAAGCAAAAGTAGGGATGTCTTCAAAAACAAAGAAAAAGCCATGTACGTCTTGAAAACCCATTTTGCACTAACAAGATCAAAGCCACAGTAATTTCTTTTAGACTGGCTCACTCTAGTTGTAGAAAATAAACACACTCAGGCATGCGTCTACCGCCCTTAAGTCCTCAAAGAAGAAATCCTGATTTTAAGTAGGACATGAGCAGGGTTGCTCCCATTTCACAGATTTTTAAAAAATAAATAAAGTCCCAAAGGCACAGCCATGAAGTGATACAAGCAGTGTGGAAACTTTAATGTTTATTTAACAAATCAGACCACACTGCTTCTAGAAGAAGCTTTATGGAAACTGTGGCACAAACACGTGTGCTGATCTCCAGTTATGGCTAAAAACCCGCTGTGTGTATGATGCACACTGACCTGAAGAAACTTCTGGTAGAGATGACAATCATTTGTGAATCTCAGAGGAACAAAAGAGTCTATGTGTGTCTTTATTTCTCAACTTTTCTTAACAAATCTGTCATTCCTCAGGTATAGAAATCATTCCTTCCCCTTACAATGAAAAGTGATATATCTCCGTTTCTAACTTGTGTTAGCTTTCTATTGCTGCTGTGACAAACGGCACAAAACTGAATGGCCTAAAACAACACATCTTAGACTTGTGGAGGTTGGAGGTCTGAAATAGGCTTCTCTGGGCTAAACTGCAGGTCTGCATTCTTTCCTAGGTAGGCTCTTGAGAGTCTCTGTTTTTTCTTTACTTGTCCCTCTCAATGTCTGCATTCATAGCCAGCAATAAACAGTTGGGTCTTTCTCCCCTTTGCAATCACTCTGACGCTGCAATCCGCTTCGCTCTTTCACATTTAAGGACCCTTGTCACTACACTGGGTGCAGCTAGAAAACCCAGGAAAATCTCCCTATTTAAAGTTCAACTGATTAGCAATGGTAAGTTCATCTGCAACCTTAATTCCCCTTTGTCACAAAACCTAACATATTCAAAGTTTCCAGATACAAGCAACTTTAGGGGGCCACAAGTTTATATACATTGAAATACTATTGTCTAGTTTCATGTGAGAACCCAACAGAAGAAGCACCCAGACCTCCATTTTGTGTCTGCCCTACAATAAATAAACTTTATGCCGTTGATCCAAAAACCACATAGCCTTTCTGGGTCTCAAGTTTCTTCAACTGGTCATGATTTTAATAGTCCTTAATTCTGAAAACAATTAAATTGAATTTATTTGTGTTATTTGGGCTATTCAATTGTAAATTTTGAATGAATCAGAAAACACGACAATCTTTCAAAAAAGGTCGCATTTCACAGTTTCAGATGCATGCCCTCCACAATGACTGTTCTATTTTATTCATTTTGTTAGCACTGAAAATATTTTTGTGGTCAAGTAATGAGCTTTACTAAATGAGATCTTTAAAAACTTACCTAGAAGTGACTACTCAGTAGATAATATTTCTCGTTTTTTTTACTGAGCACAAGAAACCTCTTCCTACTTGTTAACATATTGGTCCTGTCATTATATAATGTGACCGTCAGAAGTTCAGTTTCTGAGTCAATGCATTAGTATTTTGTCCACATTGCATCAAACCATGAGTAAAAGGAATGAAATAAGTCAAATTTTGCAAAGAATGATATAGCTAAGATGTAGATATACATATAAACATACATATGTTTCCCTTTTCACTTGATACATACCAAAACTGTTCACTTGAAGTAGTTCACTTGTGTTACTTAAATGTATGTGTATACATACATAATTTTCCATTTCAAATGATGGAGAATGATCTGGGTCTCAAATACTAAAAGTATTTTGATAGAGTCAAATTATCTCTTAGTCTTATCCATAATTAAAATAGAAATAATTTTTCTAATATTTAATATATTTTGAAAAAAAAGACTGCTTGGAGAGTTTCTTCTAATAAAAAATAAACAAATTAAATAGATAAGGAGACATTGGTGTCTCGGTCAATGTTCCCCAGTCATGCCTGAAAAGAAAGTTGAGTTTTTTCCAAGGGCAACCCTCAGTGGTCTGTTTTAGACAGAATATAATCTAGCTGGTATAAGAAAACAGGAAAAAATATAGACGTTCCTGTATCTTGGCAGGAAAAGAAAAATATTTAGACATCTACCTCTATACAAGTTGTATCTTTATATTAAAACTTTATTTTCTATTTCATATTTGTATCTTTTATACACAATTCTGATGGGGGGGAAATCTCTTTTTTCCAAAATCATCCCTGAATATACAAAAAAAGGAAAAATATATGTACCAATTCAGCTGAACCAGGACTTTTCAAAGAAATAGGACATAATATTGCCCCATTTGAGAGAGCAAGCATAGAAAAGACATCTCTTACCATGTAATGGATGACTCGTCACCCTTATAATATCTTTCAAGTTAGGACACTAATACATTTTAAGAAGGAAGTCTCTTCTCCAGGATTAAAATGTAAGAATGCATTGGTCAATGATGCCTATGTATACTGTTAAAAATCATAGAGTATTGAGAAACCAAAGGAAGAAAAATAAAACTAAACAAAACAGAAGATATAGCTATTACATTTAAAGTATAAAAATACAGACACAAAATATTCTTTAAAAAGCAATTTATAAAATTGGATCATATAGATACAAAGTATCTTTATAAATGGAAACCATTAGAAAGTTTTCTTCAAGAAATTACTTTAGTAAATAAGAATGATAAAAGTTTTGCTTCTAATTCTGAATAGTTAAATCATTTTCATTATATTTTCAATGACATTTGCCTGTTAACTCTTTCAGAAAAACAGAAAGAAAAGTAGCAATGACTTAATTTTAAATGGAAATTTCTAGCTGTGTTTTAGTTCATTCGGCCTATGGTCCAAGAATTCAACCAGTTGGAAATGTCTGCCTTAGCGGTAAAACAAATCTTGCCCATAAAATGCCACTTCAAATCTTCAGTGACTTCCTCTGGTTTAATTTTAGTACCTTGGTCATTAGGGTCAACGCAATGAGTCAACACTCCTTGGTTCAGCCCTTATTTCAGACTGCCTGCATTGTGTCCTCAATTTTCAGCTCTCAATTTTACCAATCTTTAAGATAGTCTTCTATTT
This sequence comes from Cephalopachus bancanus, assembly GCA_027257055.1. Classification (NCBI taxonomy): domain Eukaryota; kingdom Metazoa; phylum Chordata; class Mammalia; order Primates; family Tarsiidae; genus Cephalopachus; species Cephalopachus bancanus. Next base: position 3,462,439 of record JAPVLO010000136.1, read on the forward strand.
TCTTTAATTTTTGTAGCCTTAGATTTTTTCTAATAGGTGTGGAGGCTTTTAAACAAGCAAAATTTTCTAATTCTATTTCAAAACATTGAAGATTTAAAATAAGTAATAAATATATGGGCATCATATTGCTATATGTTATATATAAATTTACATATATATATTTTAAAAGATTTTCAGAACATTAATTAAATGCATTTTTAAAAAGCAATTTTAGCATACAAGCCCTAAGTTAAATTTTGTTTTTGTTTGATCCTGATTAGTAGTTTTACAAAAATTAATTGCATAAGATTACATGGCTGAGTATTATTAATTATTTATTTAAATATCTTGCTTTCCAGATTAAATTTTTTTTTCTGGCTTAAACTTTCTATAGTTCTCAACAATTTGGTAAAGTATACTCTTGTAAGCAAAAGTAAAACATTCACTTTGTCTTCTTAATCCCTCCAAATTCAGAAACTATCCATGAGTATTCTTACTTTTCATTACAATATGGTTATTTACGTAGTTCAGTAAAAATCTTGTCTCTTTATAACCAGACATAATTTAAAACATCGGTTATTACCAAGGTTTTGACTAAAAGATCCTATTTGAAAATGTCCACAAAATTCCTGGGTTCAAGGGCTCCTTTTTAACTTGACAAAATAATAGTATCATTAAAATTCCACAATCAGTAGTTTCTGCGGGTAACTTGGCAAAGCCTAACCTAAAAGACCCTCTGGTCCACCTCACCAGAAGTGAAAACCTCCCTCATACACTATTGTTCTCTGCTTTTCATTCTCTTCTTTAATTCAACCCAGTCATGAGATACTAAACGACAAAATTACACCATCTATATTATCTATCGGTTTAAAACAGAAAATGTCTGTGCTATTGCTAATGCTGCATACTGTACCTGGATAAATCCCTCTTGGAAACTTAAGACCCACATACGCAAAACAAAACATAGATTACACACTTACCACAAGCCTCACCTAGTTTCCCATGGTCCTTTAAATTACTCAACTGGTTGCCCTTAAGCCTAGGCGTATGGGTCAAACCATTACACGACGCTGAGGTTGCCGTCTAACTTTATACTTCCCCTTTCAACGTTATACCTATTACTTGCTAAATTTCTGCGAAAACACAACTCCTAACAGAATAATACTGGCTCGTCACTTTAAAACGATAATCCAAGTCTATAAAGCAGACAAACTAAGCTTAACAATGAACTCCACCTCCACTTCGCCTCAGAGTTACTTCCTCCAGGCCTCCCTTGCTGCTCAAAGGCGGTTAAGAAGGTCTGGACAATGACCCCTAGTCATCCGTCGCCTCCCTCCAATATGAAACCACTCCAGACCCAACTGGGACAGGTCTGCTCAGACGTCAAAGAACAGTAAAAGTCTAACGAGGAGACCATTGGTCAGCCATGCTTTCAGAGGGGATCTTGATCAAAAGGCGGAAGTGTGAACGTTGTCAGAGTCAAAATGGAGTCACTCAGGTGAGAAACTCTAACAAAAAGAGGCAGGGGAGGCCGTGAAAGAAAGATTCTCGTCACAGATGCCGGTAACGAGAACTGGCACAAAACAGCAAAACACTGCAAAACACGCAGCCTCGCACAAAGGCCATCCCAACTTGCACACACAAATACCTCTGTGGGAACAGCCGTCCAACAACTGCCTGTCCACCGGTCGGACTGTCACCACCCCCTTTATTGATCCTGTAGCCAAGGAGAATTGCCTCAAAGCAATTTTGTAATCTTCGTGTTTTCGTGGAAACATTTGTCTTCCTTGACCTCCCCGAATGCCTGAATGGGCACCTCATTGACTATAACCGTGTATTCCCACCGCGATGCCTATTTCTGAGTAAACATCATTTTGTTCAGCGAGTCTCCCTCTCTCTTTGTGGTTTAGGTTGGTGAGACTGGCACAACAGCAATTAAATTTCAGCGTGGGTTTTGGAGCGAACATCCCAATCATGGAAGAAGAGGCTGACTCCCACGCACCATTTTCTTTCCTGGAGAAATAGGTGGAGAGTGGATGTCAATAGCTGGGTTGGGCTGATCTTCAGTAGAATTTTGTTTCACCCTGAAGAGACAAGGAGAAAAACAAAACCAGGATTTCATAATTTTAATTAAGAACTTTAAGATGAGAGAGGTTTAGGAAACATCCAAGCTACGGTTCTGAGTCACATTATTGAGGCTTCATTGTGATGTCTGCACACCTTGTGATGTCGAGAGACTAATTTAAAAGGTGCCTGTGTTTCTAGAAGGGAACTTCTTCCCCAATGTAATCTAGTGAACGTTGAATTTCAGCTAGATATTTTTTTCTTTTCTTTCCAGCTGCTATCGCTATTAGACTAAACAGATAAAAGTGACTTAAAATAATTAAAAATAGGCTCGATTTATAGAAAAAATACATACTACTAATAATAATTCAAGTGTCCTCAAACCTGGTACTCCCATAAATACTTTCTTAGGGAAAAATGTGCTATAGAAAGATGCTTTACTTCCTATACTTCTGTAAATGTCGACTTCCTCTTTCTTATTGTGAGAAATTGGAAAATAAACTAAAAGAGAATCTTAAGCAGCATTCTAAATGAAGACTATTAATTCAGCTGTTAAGTTGAAAAAACTAAAATGGCTAAAACTATCTTGAAGAGCCCATTGAAAATTTCATCTTAAAGTAAGATTTGTATGTTATTAATTTTATGCTGTTTATTTTCTAGGAATAACATCACTGTTTACTCTACCTTAAAAAAATGTCACCTTTCAAATTTTAAACATTTGGATATCTTACAGGATACTTTATAGAATTAATTTATGAATTAAATAAATCTTTTTTTTTTCGGAGTTGGATTCTCACTCTGTCGTCCAGAATGGAGTACAGTGGCATGCTCACGGCCATCCCAGCATCGACCTGCTGGGCTCCGGCAATTCTTCCGCCTCAGCCTTCCAAGGCCAGAACTACAACTGCACTCTACCACACCCGGCTAATTTTTTGATTTGTATTGTGGAGATGAGGTCTCGCCAAGTTGCCCAGTCTGTACTTGAACCTCAGGCTCAGGCAGTCCACTCACCTCAGCCTCCCAAAGTGCTGGGATTACATGCTGAACCACCATGCCCTACCAAATTAAATACATTTTAATACTTGGGAGGATAAGACATATTTAAAACCTTTATTTTTAATTCACAAATAAAAATTATTGTTTTTTAGAGCAAACTGAACATAAAAGATATCTTAATTTGGATGATGTTTTACTCATCAATATATACCTAAGACAGAGTATAACACACAGCAAACACTAAAAAGTTTTGTTAAGTTAATAACTCAGACAGAAATGTTCATGAGTGCGCATACAAGTTCATTAATCTAAGTTTCATAAACTTGACACATGATTATTCCCCTGTAAAAAAATTCAAATCAGCACCCCCAAATTTATTATATTCCTTTCACTATATTGAAATTTGAAGTCGAAAACACTGCATCTACAAAATAGATTTACTAAAACATTGTTAAAAGCTCAAGTTTTGTTTTTTGGTGCCAGTGGGGAAAAATGCCACTAGTTAGTTTTGAACCAAATTTTATCTTGCACATCTGAATTAAATTATATTTTTCTTGGTTTCAGATGAATAAATGCATTCCACAATGATATTGTGCCCATAGAATAATGCACTGGAATATGTTAATATCCTTAATGACGTCACAGAGTTTTCCTAATAGGCTAATCACATCCAGACAACAAGATTATCATGGTTCCTACATTTAGAAAAAAAGGTACTTTATTCTAGTTTAATGATTACTGAAATTTATATCATAGGGTCCAATTTTTGAATGACACTATTTTCTGCCAGGCTTCTAATTGTTCCTTATTTTCTGTTACTATTTAATCACCAGGTTGGTTTGACATACACTCTTAAAATAACCTTTGGAATTGTACGTCCTTATTTAAAATGTTGGAGAAAAGTACCTATATACATTATTCAGTAATTCAGGTTAAGCTAATGGTATCACATATGTTTTCTGTTATGATATGCTTGCAATTTTACATGTGGAATGCATTTTTTCAACTGTGTTTAGTCACATCCTCTAAAGCTTATACCCCCCGATGCAATCTCATACTAAGAGTACCAAAAGAGTTGAGCCAAAACAATCAGTTCTCTTATTTTTGTCCCATTATATCCACCAGATTTCAATGAACCCATAAATAGGTTAGAATTTGTTAGATTTACATTAAGCAGTAAACAAAGTATCTGCTTTCTGATACTTTATTTCTTTTCACATAAAGTACCTTATATTATTATGAATCAGAAGTTAGTAATTATAAGTCCTATGGTCATAATTATTTGATATCTGTGTGCAAAAAGGGAAAGAAACTTACATTAAAATATTTCGGAGCCAAAATTCAATAGATTTATTCATTTTGACACTCAAGCTGTGTATACATGCAAATTTAATTTATTTCAAATATTTATAAAGCAGCTTATGATTGCTTCTGGATATTAGTCAGCTAGCCAACTCAAAGCTATACTACCTAAAAAAAAATGATGACCAAGGTGACAATCCACAGATATATCATCCCTGAAATTTTGCAATTCTTCGAAAAATTTATTTCATTTTCAGCGTGTTAAACAGATTCAATGACTTGCAGCAAAATCTCTCAAGCATTCCAATGTTTTTTCCAATCTGAGTACTTGTGTAGCTGCTAATTTTTCTACAAGCGAAGAAAGTATTAAGAAGTGAAATCACAGGAATGTCTCTAGAAGAAACTGGTCAGGATAAAGGACCCAAAGAACCAGCATCGAAGGATGTGACAGGCTGATCACCAGCATCGAAGGAGCATGCTGGCTGATATATTCTAGCATTCCATCAGGGTACTTATAATAAACTCAAAAACTTCATGACTGTTCTGCTTTCAGGTTCTTCTCTACTGACTGTGTCAGATATTCATATTAGATTTATCTTTCTTAAGGTACAGAAGAAATTAGAAGGGAAATGAACATTTTCCCACATTTGTTTAAGCAACAGGATGCGTGGTAGATACAACTGAGATTGCTTTTAGTTCCAGGAAGACTTTTTGCATGAAACACTGCTGGTTTCTTAGAGTGGGCATGATTTTGGTATTTCCATTTCCCCTTATACAGATGGAATTACATTAGAGCTACTCATTACCTTCTTACCGATTTAGTTAACAAGGTTCTACAAGTAGCTGATAATTTTTGAGAAATATTCTGGGTGTTGTTTTTAAAAAAAGTCCACAATTCTCAAGTAGATTTTTTGGAAGACATCATACATCATTATGTGGTATTCTAGGGAGTCTGGTTCAGTGCAGAAAACACGGGCCTTGGGACCCTGCAGACTTCTGATCAAATGCCAGCTCTATCCCGTACACTGATTTTCTAATTTGTCAAGCTATTTAATCATACTGAATTTAATTTTCTTATCAGTAAAATGAGAATTGGCTAAGAGAGTATATTAGAAGCTAAACATCTCTCTTGGATCATGGGGCAACATTTTTCTCTCTGTTGTTAATAGGCTAACTTTCTGGAATTTAACTGCTACCCGGATACAGGAAACTAGCATACAGCCTGAATCATACAAGGTACTCAACTGATTTTACTTCCATTCCCTGGGAAGTCATTAAAATTAATGACTTAATTATATCATTATATCATTACCTACTAAGAGTATCAAAATACTAAATCAATGAAGAGCTGGCCAACTTGTCACAGCAGGCTATAATGAGTTTAAAATATATTCATTTAAATGAAATCAATGACGTTGCAAACCGCATTAGGATATTTTCATATACCCTAATTTGCCCAAGACAATTAAGCAGTCAGGTGCTATAAGAGAAGGAAGAAAATGAACTCTGCTTTTACCATTGCATTGGGAAGTTGGGATATATCGAGCATCTCATGACCAGGGATAAGAAAATATTCTCTACAAATGTGATAGAATCAACAGATTCCTAAGCCCGCCCACTGTGTGGTAAAAGACCAATGACAGGGAGACAGCAGGGTTTGCAGCAGAGAAAGTTTAATGACCTCAAGGCACCAAGTGAGGAGATGAGAGGAGGTCCTTAAATCCATCTCCCCAAGGAGTTCTGGAATAGGGATCTTCAGAAGATCCTGGAAGGTGAGGGACTGGAAACTGGAGTCACTGATTGGTCAGAGCTGGGAGAGAAATGTCAGGATGTGGAGACTGCGTTCTTCCGTGAGTCAGCTGCTTGTGGGGACCTGCAGACCCTCTGAGTCAGTGGCTTCATCCGTATGCAGGACCTGAAGGGATACCTCAAAGGGAAAACAACATTTCATAACGTTCAAGCTGCTAACTACGGACCGGTTAAGAGGAACTAGAATCTACAGACTACGTGACTAGGACAGTTGGCCCCAAACAACTGTGAGGAAGCAGGTCAGAGAGCAAGCTGACCGCACGAAGCCTGCTGAACGAGCTGCAAGCTTGGCTTATTTTTGTCCAACCCCTGATTGATTTGATAAAGTTTATAGGGACGGTTTCACAAAGATCAGACCGTCGTCATTTTAGGCTTTACATGGCATAAGGTCTCTGTTGAAACTACTCAACTCTGTCCTCATAACATAAATCAGTCACAGAAAACAGATAAGCAAAGCGATGTGGCTATGTTACAATAAAATTTCATTTACCAAAATTGGTGATGAGCTTGGTTTGACCCACAGCCTGAAGTTTTCCAACTCATGTTGGTCTCATATGATAATCTCTGAACACTTCACTAATGATCACTAGCATTACCTACGTTCCTGACATCTATCAGTTACGACCAGAACTGTATGTAAAGGTTTAGGAAACATATTAAAAGAACAATTATGTATTAAAAATTGTAGAGACACTCTAATCATATTCTTCTTAAAAAAGTTTAGTGGTGAAATATAGAAGCGTGGGCCAACAGAGAGACGACAAAATTTATATCTAACAGTACAACTCCTCACTAACGTAAAGACCTAATAGAATTGTCCAGCCCCACAGATGATAGTTTAAAACCCCAGTCAGTCAAAAAAGTGTTTCAGAGTATTGTTATCACTGTCATTAGCCGGTCAGCCAGTTAAAGTCATGCCAATAACCAGTCAAGAACAATAGAAAGCCATCACTAGGTAAGTGCAGGAGCTGAAGACAGCATGAGAAGTCAAAACAAAATATTTTAAACATATCCACCCACTTGCAATAGGACTAAGCCCAAAAATTATAAATTCCTGGTTCTGCGAATGCAAAAGCATTTTTAGACGTTTGAACAAATGGAGACAAGAACAAAGATACTGCAAAACATTTGGTAAGCCTCCTCCACAAAGCATGTTACAACCACAGAACTTGAAAACAAAATCTAAAAGGGAGAAAGATGATTCTGTGATGACGGTTGATGGTTTTCCTCCATTTCACTAAAGGTCTTTCTGAAGATCAATATGAACACAATCAACTCACGCTTTCATCCTAGTCACACAGTTAGCCCTCTTTTATTATATTGTTAACTCAGAGGCATGAACAATGTATTGTTTACCATTTTTGTAAGTATAAGATATAAATAATACATGTATATTAGCCAAAATCAGTAACTCTTGAGTAAATTATTACTCAATAACACTCAGTGACCTACTATCCCTGAATTTTTTGTTCTACTTTATGTGGGGGGATAATGCTCATTGCATTAAGTCAATAAAATATCCACAAGGTGACTGTGCCAATATGCAGTCGTTTCTCTGCAAGCCAAGTTTTCTTCATCTAAAAATGATCTTCCTCCCAATATCTCTTTGACAATCCATCACTAGAAGAATTTCAAAGCCAGAGTTAGGATGACCATCTCCCTGATGGAGTACAGAAATCACAAAACCCAGTTCTCCAAAAAGCAGGCTATTCCCTGAAAGTGTAAGACTCTATCTTCTGCCTCTAAATGATGTACCTGAGCCCCTCAGCCCTGGAGGAGCAGACTGCTTTCCAGGCCAGGAGAGATGTCACACAGATGTTTTCAACCAAATTTCCAAAAGCTTCACCTTGCTGGGAAAGAATAACTCCATTCAGAGTAAGAATGTTACCAATCGTGTAAGAGTGAACCACAGCAGAAGGTTGGAATTCTCCTCTTTAAAGAAACAACACATACAATGCGCAGCCAGACACATATTCAGGATGTCCAGATGTCTTCACCACGCAAGGGGATAATTTCTAAAACTCCACAGAAATAAGAAAAGGTCCTGGGAGAAGAGGAAGGGCTGCGAACCTGGGAAGTGAGAATACACAGGCCTCTCCTGGTCGCCAATGTGATCAGCTCCTCTCCTTTATGGAAAGATGCTTTAGCCACCGGCATGCCAAAAGGAGGACCCCAAATCTTGCCTGATTTTCAGGTCAAAGGTGAAAGAAAGAAACGCCAGGCAGACAAACGCTTGCAGGAGAAGCCTGCAGAACAAGGCAGTAATGATAGATTTTTATAGATCTGCAACCCAGGAGAAGAAATCAGTGTGGAACAGATCATGTCAGCTTTTGAATTTTAATGCAGATGATGGAACAAGAGGGCATACATAAAAATTAGGGAAAATCTGATTTGAAACAGATGTCAGGCAGCCCTTCATTGCAAAGCATCATAAACGAATGTATGGGATATAAGGCAGAAAAAGCTGTTCAAGTGACTTTCGAAACCGCTTAAAAAAAAGACTGCGTATCATGCCTTGTTAGAAGAGATGACAAAAAATTATGAAGCTTTACTGGATGACTACAAATTTCTTCAACCTCTGAGTACTCGTTACTTTTTATTTAATTATTTTGTAACAACACAAGCATTCAGTAGTGATAAGTGGTGAAAATAAAGCCAAGAATTAACATGTGCTCAGGATTTTAGATTTTTGATTTGGAAGGCTCTATCACGCTACCATCTAGGCATCACAGCCCCACACAGAGAATTTGTTGATTTCCAAGAAACGGAAAATCATTTATTCTGAAGACTAGAGTTCTAGTCTCTTATTTTAGAAAAAAAAAATGAGGAAAACTACTACCTCCATCGTTGCTATATTGTAATTCTAACATTGTGACTCTCGTGAGAAATTTTTTTTTAATTTACTTAATGAACCTGCAATTGAGTACCTGAATTTTTCTTCATGGCTAATGGAAACTTTAGAGCTACCTTTAGCACTCAACTAGAGCAGCGGAGTAACTTTTAACACAAGTATTTCTGACCCTTGCCCAAACTCTCTATTTTATATCATTCCCTCCATTTGCTTTACTTTCTTCTTTGGCTAATGTTTGTATTATATTCTAATTTGCTGGATTTTATATAACCCTTAAAGTTACCTTAAATGATTGGGAACAAAAGGAAGTACAGTTCATTGTTTGAGATTTTCCCTGTAGAATTACACCATATAACATACAAGCCCTTATCACTCTTTTAGTTTATCTCAGTTCATTTAGTATTGGTTTTGCACAAGATGTCCAGAAAAAGTAACTCATTAAGGGTCCAACGCTGTCCTCTTGTTTCAAGTGAGACTATGCAAAGAGGGCAAATGAAACATCAAAGCAAAGCAAGCATCAGACCTCCAGGAGGAATACAGAAACTGAGAATTCTCTGGAAAATTCTGGTCTAGAAAACACCCATGGGTCATGGGGATCCAGAGAGCACCCCTGCCTCTGCAGCTCCCAGCCCAAGGCCCCGGCGATGGGGCCTCCTTTCCACGCTAGGGTGCCGAGCTCCCAGTCCTGTCAGAGTTCACCTGTCAGACATACACCTGTTGACACTGGCGCAGGTAAAGGGTATACCATTTGCCCCGGAATGAAGAGGGAAAAGGAGCCTCTGGCCCCCTCCCCATACTGCTACGAGTGTTTCTTCTCTTGTTTTTGTTCTTCCAGTCCTGGAGGCTCTTCTAGAAAACTCACAGGCGCAAAACAGCCCACAGATCCCCAACGGTAGCCAGTGAATTTTCACTGGCAAACACTTGCTTTTGATTACAAATATTTGGAAAGGGAAAGCAATGATAAAAATATACAGTGATGTCATGGATTCCGAAGCTATCATACACAGTGTCCTGATACCATTCTTATTCCTTGTTTCTCTTGCCTACTAATCTTTTTTTAACACCAAGACATTCGTATTTTTCATCTTTGACCTTATCCCAGAAAAATAAAAGCTACACACGTAGCTTAATAGAAGTAACGACTTCATTGCTGCGTATGTCTGTATTAAACTAAGTTTTCAACAATTTTCAGTTCTCTTTTACTTTTGGAGAGATAAGGCCTCGCTACATTGCCCAGGCTGGTCTCCTACTCCCAGGCACAAGCAATCATCCTGCCTCAGCCTCCCAAAATGCTGGGATTACAAGTATGAGCCACCACACCCAGCCCATAGTTTACTAAATGTATGTCAAATTTCTCATTTGCTCCCCACTTGAGAGAATATGAGTATCTAATGTATCTAATTTTTGTAAACTTCTTGCTAAAAGCAAACTAGAAAGTCAGTAACTCATTGGAAATGAGTCGATTTTTAGACTGAGCTTCCAATTCGTAGCATTCGTAATCTAGCAGATATGAATTCAACACCAAGAGCAATCATTGCACACATTATGTAGCTCTTTATAGTTCATAATGTACTTTAAGGTAATCTCCTATAATCCTTGGAAAAATCTACTTTATTACCTCAAGTTACAGAGGCGAAATATAAAGTTCAGAGAGATTAGATGACTTTTTCCAGGTCATCAAATGCCACTGCCAGGTCTCTGGTTCCTATCCTAGTATTTTTTTCTTCTAATTTATGCAGAAGGATAATGCTCATTGCATTAAGTCAATAAAATATCCACAAGGTGACTCTGCCAATGTGCAGTCGTTTCTCTGCAGGCCAAGTTTTCTTCACTTAAAAATGATCGTGCTTGCAGGGGACGTACGAGAGCCACAGAGCAGACTGAGGATGGCGTGTGTCGGGCTTCTGAGGATCATCAGAGAGAGATGCTGGGATTCTTGTGAAGAAAGAGGAGTGACAGATGCACTTGTGGTTCACATCTAAATGGGCTGCGTCTGCGGTGCCAAGCAAGATTCTTGTGTTCTTTTTAACGTGACATACCATGAAGCGTGTTTTGTTTTGTTTTGTTTGAGCCGGAGTCTCACTCTGTCGCCCAGACTGGAGGGCAGTGGCCGCTCCCGGCCACCGCAGCCTCGATCCGCTGGGCTCCAGCGATCCTTCCGCCTCAGCTTTCCGAGTAGCCGGAATGACAGGCGCGCGCTACCACGCCCGGCTCATTTTTTGATTTATTGTAGAGATGAGGTCTCGCCAAGTTGCCCAGGTGGGTCTCGAACCCGCAGGCTCAGGCAATCCACTCACCTCAGCCTCCCAACGCGCTGGAATGTCAGGCTGAGCCACCGAGCCCAGGTAATAAACTGTATTTTTTTTTTTGAGCTGGAGTCTCACTCTGTCGCCCAGACTGGAGTGCAGTGGCCGCTCCCGGCCACCGCAGCCTGGACCTGCTGGGCTCCGGCGATCCTTCCGCCTCAGCCTTCCCAGTAGCAGGAATTACAGGCACGCGCTACCACGCCCGGCTGATTTTTTGATTTATTGTAGAGATGAGGTCTCGCCAAGTTGCCCAGGCGGGTCTCGAACCCGCGGGCTCAAGCGATCCACTCACCTCAGCCTCCCAAAGGCGCGGGGTTACAGGCTGAGCCACTGAGTCCAGCGAAGTGTGTTCTAAACATTGTTAATGAGCTAAAAAGAAAAGCAAATGACCAATATTATGATGGTGTAGCAACCAGAGACCCAGCTGTAAGGTGGATCAGATGTAAGTTGCAGAGACCGACCGAGTCCTGAATGAGTGCACGCTCTTCACAAGCATCAGCTGTTGACGTTGAAGGGTCGTTACTCAGCAGAGGCTCAGGCTTCATTTAAGGCAAATGCATACCTCCTCTGGAAGTTGCTTCTCTCTGGTTCGTGGCAGATTCACCCCCAGAAGTGGCGATTTAAACCAACCTGCAAAATTCAGCGTCAAAATGCATGACTTCGAATGACTCTTTTGTGGATACGAGTGCTCATTCTTGCCCATCAACACTTTAAACTAAGATTTTGTTGGTATTTCAACTTTCTGTGTAATGTGAACTGCACAGCCAGTGCCATCTGGCTCTTGATGGTCAATAGAGAAATTGACCATTAAGAAATTAAAATCGTTGCTCAAATTATGGGAATCAAGGATAGGCTCAAAATTAGAAAAAGACTCGCCGGCCGACGCCATCACAAAATTTAACAAAGTTGTTTCTTCAATGTGTACATTTTAAAGAAGAAAAGGAGGAAGGGAGGGAGGGAGGGAGGGGTCTCAAACTCCTGGCCTCAAGCAGTCCTCCCACCTCGGCCTCCCAAAGTACTGGGATTACAGGGGCATCTGGCCAGGGAGAGAGAGGGGGAAGAGGGAGGAAGGGACAGAGGGGGTGAGGAAGGCATCAGACCACAACAACTTGATGAGCTACATTCTCCTAAATACTTACCAAAAGCCGGGCTCGGTGGCTCAGCCTGTCATCCCGCGCTTTGGGAGGCTGAGGTGAGTGGATGGCCTGAGCCCGCGGGTTCGAGACCTGCCCGGGCAACTTGGTGAGACCTCATCTCTACAATAAAAATTTTAAAAATTAGCCGGGCATGGTAGTGCGCGCCTGTAGTTCCAGCTCCTCGGAAGGCTGAGGCGGAAGGATCGCTGGAGCCCAGCAGGTCGAGGCTGCGGTGGCCGGGAGCGGCCACTGCACTCCAATCTGGGCGACAGAGTGAGACTCCGACTCAAAAAAAAAAAAAACAAAAAAAACAGCTTACCAAACAATCATTTAAAGAATGAGAGTATTTAGGGAAAATAACAACAGCTCTTCAAACTACCAAGTAATAGTCAATGTCCCCAGGCCATTTGTTGATTAATAATTCAGCTATTATCACCAAATTTGCTTAATGATTTCAAGTGTGAAACTCACAAAATGTCATTTTAATTCATTCTCAGAGTGTCGACTTGGCAGTCAGTGGAGAGAATTATAGGATTAAGTGGTCTGGCCACACATAAAACAAAGCAGAAACATATAAATCTCCTCTTCAAATGCTCGACTGATGTCATGATTTTAATGACTCGCATGCTATTGTTCTTCCTTCTTAGGAATGGATTATGTTTCTGGAAACGGACCTGACGGATTAAGCTTCCTCCAGCCTCACTCTGGACTTTGCTGCTGAATGTGATCATTTCTACCACAAGAGCCACGGGAGCCAAGCATCTGCCTTTTACGGTCGCGGCCGTGGCGTTATCGTCCAGTGTGTGAGCCGGTGGGGCCTGGCTGAACGGAGTCCACAACTCAAATCATAAAATCGTGCACACACCAGAGAACGCCTTGGAGGCAACCCAACGGTGAAATGCAATCTCTATCCCAAGGAGCTATTTGCTGCAGTCCCAGGAGGCACAAATGAAGTGGGCTCTGGGAGCGCTGTTTCTCCAAGGGAAGCCCACCAACCAGCTGCCTTGGAATTACCTGCAGTGATGAGTAAAAGATGGACATTCCCGGGCATCTCTTGAGATGCACACAATCATAATATCTAGAGGCAACCCCCAAGCATCTGCACGAGCTCACCTGGTGATTTTTATACACCCTCGTTGGGAGTGGATGTGACGTGGGAGCAGACGAGTACTGTCACTTGTAGCAGGCCTTGAGTAAAGGCCTCAGTGAAGGTAAGGTCTCGCTTGTAAGGCCAAGCTTGGCCTATGGCCAAGCTCATAGGCCGGTCTTGCCTGGAAGCTCTGTATCCTAGCCAAAGGCAGGTTGAGAGGGATGCAGCCTGTGACACGAAACGGTGCCCACACATCCGGGTGCACATAGCATAAATAAAGCCTTAGCCACAACAAGATAACTGCAAAACAACTCGCCTTTAGGTAGCAATAAATTCCATTATGGTTCCCTCACAGACCTTGATCCCTTCCAACTTTCTTTGTGCTTAATTATAAAATAAACATGCTGAGCCAGTTCGGGGTCACTTCTCCAACAGAGGAAAGTATCCCACCTGGCCCCAGCTTTTCTCAATGTCTTTGTGTCTGTGTCTTTCTTAATCTCTCGCCGGTCTCTCTTGGGACCCCGCCGGACAGCCTCATGGGCCACGGCACACCTTAAAGTTTTTAAAAGCCACTGATCTAATTTTTCTCTCACTGTTTTCAAGTCTCGAGTTCATACACCTTTCAGATGCCAATAGAGTTCTCCTGAAAAAGACTTACAAAACATTTTTTTTTGAAGTGGACCAATTTCTTATGATAGACTGTCATGGAACCCAAATAAATGGGTAGGGTGAGGAATGTGTAGAGACTGGAAAAATGTTTCCCCCCTCCAGGTTTTATGCCAAACATAAAACGTAAAATAAAGAAAGAAATTCTTGTTGCATCAAGAAAAATCAAGGGGTAGGGTTTTTCCAAAAAAAAATGTTACAACATAAAATATGGGTTTAAGAATTATTATCGACATTTCTTTCTCAAACTAGATTACAGTACCGATGACATGGTGTTGACACACATACATAGGAGGTCCGACAGGCCTGTGGACCATCCTAGAAAAAGTGCTCCATAAGTCTGTGCTGAACATCACTACGGTCACCTTTGAAGTACTCCCCCTGGGAAGCTGTGCACCAACACCAGCGCCTGATCCACCCATCAAAGAAATTTTGGGATCCTTTTTCTGGAATGGCCGTCAAGGCTGTTGCCATGATTTGCTGAGGTCTGACAGTTAAGTTCGTGAACTTGCCACCGTGCACTTAAGATTGGCAGGACTGTGCAACCTACTCACCTGAGCTGACCCCCAATGACCTTTCCTTTACCCGAAGGTAAAGGAAAGGAAGACATCTGATGACCTTCAGGACATCAGGAGTGATACGGCGACGGCTCTGATGGCCATTCCAGAAAAAGAGTTCCAAAACTGCTTTGACCAGTGGATCAGGCACTGGCATGGGTGCATAACTTCCCAAGGGGAAGACTTCAAAGGTGACCGTAGTGATATTCAGCAGTGAAGGATGAGCACTTTTTCTAGGATGATTTTGCAAACTCAATTGTTAGACCTCCTACAGCACACAGGTGGGAGCATGTGGCAGAAAGACAGCCTCTGTCCCTGCCACATCCACACTTGCCACGTATGCTGGAACTTACAGACATTCTGTGGACGTGCTTAGACGGTTCTCGGTGTGCTTGCTCCTCCTCGGGAAAATCCACTACCCTCTCAATGAGGAAGCATTCAGTTACCAAGCTATTCCTGGTTCAAAAGTCATGTGCACGCTTTGCCTTGTAAATGCTTACAGACATACCACAGAACTCCCTAGAGTTGCCTTGGAAGCAGCCCAAATGCATCGCAAACATATCGTGACCATGGGAGGTAAATACTGAAACCCTTATTTCAGAGAAACAGTTTTTCTAAACCAGTTGCCTTTCAAACTGAAAGTCAAGGGCTCTGCCTGGGAGGTTGGAAACGCACAAGCGTGTTTGGTGCCGTGGCCAGTGTGGAAGAGGTTTGTAGGCGAGAGGGCCGTCCCCTTCCCACCCGCACAAGCTCTGCAGCCCACCTGCCCCTGCCCTTTGTAATCGGGATAGAATCACCAGAAACGGGGAGCAGAGCTCTGATCCAGGCTTACTCTCACGGACCTGCCACCTCCCTTCAATAGTTTCTCCCCAGCTGGCATTGGCAGTCTGTGGCTCATGGGCAAGATTTCCTGCAGTTGATTTTGTTGTGGTGGTGGTTAGTTTTTTCATGGAATTATATTACATACAATTTTCTGAAACATCTTGCTGTTCCCAACCAAGCGATACCCCATGGATCTTCCAAGTCTGCTCTTAGAGCCCCAATGTATCACACTTTCTTTTATTTACTTTTTTTGTTTGTTTAATGAGTTGGAGTCTCACTCTGTCGCTCAGGCTGGAGTACAATGGCATACTCCCAGCCACCGCAGCCTCAACCCGCTGGGCCCCAGCAATCCTTCCACCCCAGCCTTCCAACGAGCTGGCACTGCAGACATGTGCCACCACACCTGGCTAACTTTTTGATTTATTGTAGAGATGAGGTCTCACAAGTTGCCCAGGTGGGTCTCAAACCCACGGACTCAGGCAATCCACTCGCCTCAGCCTCCCAAAGTGCTGGGATTATAGGCTGAGTCACCAAGCTCAGCCTTATTTGCTTACTTTATTATTTATTCTTCATTTTTATATATTTTATTTTAGAGTTATGGGGTCCATGTGAGGATTTGCTACACAAGTAAGTTGCATGCAGGTGAGGTTTGGGCATCTAACAGGCTCTCTCTCTCCCAGACAGTAGACCTGGCACCCCGTGTATGGCTGTGTGCCCCTTGTCCCTTCTCTGTCACACCTTCCTTTAGCAGTGCCCAGTGTCTGCCAATCCAACCCCTGTGCTCAGGAGACCAGAGATCAGGGCTTGCTTATGAATGGGAACATGCAGTGTTCAGTTTTTTGTTTGTATGACAGTTCACTTCATATGATGGTCTCCAGCTGCGTCCATTTTGCTGCAAAAGACATTTTTTTTCTTTTTCATGAATGAATAATATTCCATCACGTATATGCAACCATCTTCCCTTTTTCCAGTCCACTTTCAGTAGGCACCTGGGTTGGTTCCATGTTTCTGCTTTTATGAATAGTGCTACAGTGAACATACATGTGCAGGTGTCTTTTTGATAGAGCAATTTGTGTTCCTCAGGGTATATTTCCAGGAGCAGGATGACTGGATCGACAGAAGCTCAATAACTTTTGTAAACAAACTTTTATTGGGACGCAGCCATGCCCACTTGTTTACATAATGGCTGCTTTCCCTGCTAACTCAGAGTTGAGTAGTGGCAAAGACCTTGTGGCCTGCAAAGCCAAAAGTATTTGCTATCTGAACCTTTACAGGAAGTTTGTCTACTGCAGACCTAGACACCACTCACAGCTGGTTCACCTTATCACAAATAGGTAGGTAGAGGCAGGGGTGGCGGCTGCCCGGTGTGAGAAAGAGGACGGTTTATGTTAATATGATGGCAGGAAAAGCAGACAGCTTGATCATCAAAAGTGAAAAATACCAGCCCAAGCGACTTGGCGAGGTCTCGTCTCTAAAATTAAAAAAAATAAAAAGAGATTAGCCAGGTATGGTAGCACATGCCTGTAGTTCCAGCTACTTGGAAGGCTGAGGCAGAAGGATCGCCGGAGCCCAGCAGATCAATGCTGGGGTGGCGGTGAGCGTGCCCCTGCACTCCAGCCTGGGTGATGGAGTGAGACTCCAACTCAAAAAAAGAAGAAAAAACAAAAATGCCTATTCCTCTTAAACGAAATAATTTCTTCCAAAAGTGAGGATTTCATTGAATTGCTATTTTGAGAAACAGGACAGGAATAACCAAGATAAAACAATGGCTATGGAAGCAGTTTCTCAACAGCCTGTTCCTCTTTGGGTTTTTTTTTTTTTCCCCCTGTATGTTTGATTTTGACAAATATGTAATCATCCACCTAATTTCCCCAGACAAGCACCCGCAGTGATTTCTTCTTACTTTCCTACGTTCTCTCATTCTTTCAGTCACTTAGCAATTCCTTAGTGAGTTCCCATGCGAGGCCCTTAGGATACAGCAATGAACAAATAAAGTTGGATCTATTTTCACGGGCCATGCAACCTAATGTAGATGTTATATGCTTTGCTGTCCATGGATTTTCCACCGCATGAGATTTTTTTAAGTAGTCTAAGCCACATTGTTATTGAAATCTTTGGCAACTCTTCTTCCAGAGCTCAACGAGAAGGAGATTCAGACAACACAGAGTGGTGAGTTTAGGAGAGAGGAAAAATGGCGTGCAAGGGGAGGGAGGGTGCCTCATGAAACGCCTTCCAGGTAAAGTGACACCTGCAGTCAGACCTGAAGAAGACGGTGGAAAATTTTTTAAAGAGAAAATGAAAAGAGAACGGAGAAGGGACACCACGCCGGACCACACACGGCCATGCTGACCACATCATAGAATTTGGCTGCTGTTTTTGCTTTTTCTGTTGAGACAAATGGGACACAATCAGAAGTTTCAAACAAGAAGCGGAAAGATTAACATTTTTCTTCAGAAAGACTACTCGAGCTGGAGAACAAAGTCCAGGGGTGCCAAGACCGCTTGGAAAGCCAGGCTCGAAAGGCAAGGAAGGGATGACAGGGGCTGATATGTGGCAACGTCAATGGAATGAAATGCCGTCAAGAGATTCAAAGGGCATTCAAATCAATAGAGAATAACAAGTTACCAGAATCAGGGGCTGAGGAAAATAAGGGACTAAATCGAAAGTGACTTTTAATTTTTTGCCTCAGCCGTGGCAACATTGGCGATGATCGGGACTGCAGAGGGGGCGTGGGGAAGGCAGAAAAAACGATGTTAGTTCAGTTTGGAATATATGGAGTGACTAGCAGCTGAGGACTGTCCTGATGACACGTAGAACATCAGGCGGGTGGGCACACCTGATGCCCAGGAGACCAGAGACAAGGAGGACCACTCAGTCTAGCAACAAAAAGCTGGAGTGGATGAGATTACCCAGGGTGCACAGTTAGAATGAGAGAGGAAAGGCCTAGAACAGAATCCACCAGGTAGAACATGAGAATTCTGGGGGGAGAAACGTTAAGAAGGTGTGGCTTCAGTAAATAGGAGAAAGTCAATTGAGTGTTGGCTCATGAGAGTCAAAAGAGAGGGCTTCATAAAGAAAAGAATAATCAGTTACATCACACATTTTTGAGAAAAGAAAGCATGATATGACCTACAATGTGTTTCTTAGCTTTATTGTCATCGCAGATTGTGGTGATGGAGGTTGGGGTCCAGGGAAAAGACCCTCCAGCAGAAGGTTGAGATGTCAGTGAAGAAGCAAAGTGGAGCAACAGATTCGGGCAAGGCTTTTTCTACACTCAATTCTGAGGGGAAAAGAGAGATAGGGTAGTAACTGGAGAGGAATTTCCAAAGGCAGGTGTAGCCAGGAAAGCACATAGACACAGCTTCTAGAAAGCCACCCATGTTCTATTTTTTAACCCCTCAGATGGTCATAGGGTTGTTTATATTTCAAATAATAAATGGAAGCTTTTCAAATAAGAAGCTAAGCTTTATGTTTGATGCACTTTTTGTCTGTTTATATTATTTTCCAGTTAAAAATATGAAAAAATATATCATTTTAAGCCTGTCAAAAAATGTAAAAGAATAAATCTAGCAAAAAAACTGTGTGAAAATGAACCTAAAAAAGGTTAACTCCTCATTGAAAGACATTTTTTAAAAGCTACTTTTCTTGAAAAGGTAGATCATGCTTTTATATAGGAACACCAAGAATCACTGATATGCATATTTTCTCAATTGTATCTAAAGCTTAAATGAAATGTCAGTAAAAATTCAAATAGAATGTTCTTATGAAACATTAAGAAAGTAACTCTAAATTTCATGTAACATTCCAAAGGCTTAAAAACAGCAGAAACATAACTAAAATATAAAAAGGTGAGATGACTTTCCTTGCCAAATGTCAAGACTTAGTACAATGTATCATAAAACAACAAAGAAGAGGTATAGAGATAAATAAATATTATAAGTGAATAAAGATAGAAAGAGTAGAATACACCCAAACATATATAAATGAGTTATAACTGAGCTGACATTGCAGGTTGGTGAGGAAAGGGCTGTCTTTTCAATAAAAATGAGTTGCTATTCATATTTTTTTTAATGGGGGGAGGATTTTTACCTCACATTCTGCACAAATCTTAAATTCCTGATGTATTAAGTACTTTCTTTTATAAAATAAAAATCTATAAACCTTTACGTTGACAATTAGAATAGTATCCTAATAAGCTTCAAGTAAGAAAAGATTTGTTAACAAGACACAAAAGGTTCAAGCATAAAGAAAAAGATTGATAAATTCAGCTGCATTAAAATAGAGAACTTCAGTTCCTTATAACACATCATAATGAGATGCTACCACCTTAAATAAAACATCTGCAGTATCTGTAAACAAAGATTAGTATTCAGGTTACAAAAAAGTTCTTAGTAGTCCATAAGAAAAAGACAAATGATCCAAAGTGAAAATTGCAAAAGACATACACAAGTGTTCAACAAAAGAAGAAAGACAAATGAACCATAAATATGTTAAAACGGGCATCCTTATCTGTAACCAGGAAAGACACAATTTCATGCAAAATTTTTCAAGTGAGTCAATGTCAATTTTAGCAAAAATTGGGGACAAGAGGAACTCTTGGCCACTGTGGGTGTAGATGTAAATTGGTACAACCACTTTGAAAACTATTTGTCATGTAGAGATGGACAGGTGCCTATGTGGCAGCCTGGTAATTCTGTGGCTAAGACAGAAACTTCTGTTTATCTACTGGGAGGCTTATACAGGAACATGCAAACCAGCATTGTTCCTCATAGCAGCAATCATGAATGAGTATCAAAACAGATGCTCAACATATGTATTATGTTATTGTCTTCATGCAGTTAGGTGTGATATGAGGAGTGGAGAAATAAATTATAGTATATTCATATACTGAAATGCTCTGGAGCAAGGAAGAAGAATGATGTAGCACTACACTCATCAATAAAAAATGAATCTCAAACGATGCTGAGCAAAAGATGGAAGGCATGGAAGACATATACTACAGGTTATGATTCCGTTTTCTTAAAGTTCAATACCAATAGGTTAAACAGACTGTTAGGGTACACACATGGAGTTGATACAAAACACAGAAGGGAAAAAGAATATGCCCTGGGAGCGATACACCATCATCATGCTTTATTCATTAAGCTGGATGCTGGGCACATGGGTGTTGATTTTATCTGTTATAATTTTACGCTATGTGTATGACTCTTATACACTCCTCTGTATGACTCATGTATTTTCTAAATCTCTTTAAGGTCAATACCATGTGCCTTTAAAATATGGAGTATTTGATGAGAGAAAAATTAACCAATAAATTTTATCTAATCCCTTGAACATTTTGAATGGATTTTTTAAAATCTCTCAACATAAGGTAAGAAAGTCATAAACAGTCACTGAGAAAGAAAAGAAAGAAGAGTAAACTATTTTGAGGGCAGAAATGCCCCAAGACAATAGGACTCTAAATGGGAAACGGATTAAATGACCCTAAAAGTAGAAGCATGGGTGGAGAGGAATGAGAAACTACAGGCCAAAGTGTTCAAGAAAAGTAGCACCCAGCTCTCTGCACGCCACTTTATTTATGGGGCCTCCAAAATAGAAGGAGTTAAAGATTCAAAAACCACAGATGAAGTGGAAATAATTATTTTTCTAGAAAAATCAGAGAGAAAAAAAAACTAGCTTCACTTTGTAAGTACTCAGGTGGGAGAAAATTTACCTGCTGTTTTCCTGTTGTGTTCCATTTGTGTGGAAAATAGGCAAGAAGAAAAGAATATGCCAACATGAATGCATTTAAAAGGTTGCCAGTCCTGTACTAGTGTCGGGTAACAAACAAACACATACACAGCGATGTGCCTTCATAAAAGACTGATTCCTTGTGTGTGTCGCAAGTCTCAGAGGGCTCAGGCATTATTTTTTTGGTGATATCATGTATTTTATTCCAAAGAGGTAGCTGAATGCTTGGAGAAACTAGAAAGGGTATGGAAGGTCCTTTGCACTTGAATTCCCCCACTTTGAACCTTGTCCAAGCAGTGAATGAGTCATAACCAAATATTTGCACAACCTGCTAGACACTCAGTGATCTTTGAGCCATAGGCTGATGGTTTTCCATCATTCTTTGGTAGGCAGGTGTCACCACCACTAACTAGGCTTTTGCTGAAAGTCTGCTAGGGAGCCAGGGAGCAGGGAAGCCTGGAGACTGAACAGCCCATTCACAGCCTGCAAGGGCCCTATCCGGGCAGGCGCTGAGGCTGCAGGCCAAGCCAGCTGGTAAAGGTAGATATGTCTCGCGCGATAAGAAGAGGGGTCTCACCTTGTAGAGCTGTCCATTTGGCGCCCCCAGCGGCACTCAGACGGCAGGGCCAATTTTAAAAATGCAGGGCCTTTGATGAGCAAGCCTTTGTCGGCATCAGCCATTCTGAAAATCTCCGCCCCATAAACTTCACAAGTGACATTTCACATGATCGGTCAGGGTATATTCTGGTCGAAAATCGATCAGCCACAGAGCAGAAGAACCTGAGGGTAGGTCGATCGGCAGGGTGTGCCTCTGGTTTCCACACAGATGCGGTCCTAGGAACGAGCCAGAAAATAACATTCTCAAAATAAAGATAATACCCTCCATTTCTATAGAATTTTACAAGTTTCCAGTGATTTCAGTTTTAATTTCAGAAGTCAAAAACATTTTCCCAAGCTCACACAGGCAGCACAGGACCGAGCTAAGACACGTTCTGAGCGTAAGTGACAGTCGAGTGTCAGCTCCACCACACCACAGATGCCCAAACCAAGTGACAGAACTAACAGCAGCAGCCGCCATCTTTAGCAAGCACCTAGCAATTATGGGGTGTTGTGCTGTGGACTTTATACTTCTGTGTCTAGATTTAAAATATTGAATTCTATTTCAATGCAGAGCAAGAACTGTCTATGTTGAATTCTTGGATTACAGTGCAGATTACCGGTCTTATAAGTTTCAACACCCATGTTTTGCTCTCTTTAACTGCAGCATAACTGTATTGAGTTTATAGACATATATAAAATTAGATATATGATTATATTTCTAATTTGATGCATATTTGCACATAATTATTATCCTTTATATAATATGAATTTTGTCATAATATATTTTCTTTTTATATGGTTATATAGTTACATATTTCAAATATATATTTTATCATTTTATATTTTGTTTTAATAATTATTATTTAAGCATACATAACTCTATGTGATTTTATATGTTTCATGCATATGAAATATATATTCTATATATCTTAAAGTATATTTTATAATGATATCACAATTAATCAAAATAACTATTAGGTAATTACACATTATATAATAATTCTCTGTCTTGGTATATGTAACTATCTACATGTATCTGAAATTAGCTATAAGAACAATATTACAGGTTAACAGCTGATCATTTTACTAAGCTTTAAAAGAAGCATTTGCAAGATTAATATTTAAAACTAAAGTTTTTCTTAGGAATTATTTTTATTTTATTTTTTACCCTTAGTATCAGATTTTTTAAAAATTAAGTTTGGTTTAAAAGTGCAAATAGGCAAAACTATCTCTAAAACCAAAGTGTTATTCTTTGTTCTTTATGATGTTATTTTACCAAAACCATCATAATTACCCTTAAGGGCTCTACTTAGCAGACAGTTATTGAAAATCTGCTGTGTTGTGAAAGCGGGAACCATACAAAGAGGGATCAAACAGGATCTTTAAGAACTTTACTATCTACCGAGAAGAATAAGAAACACACAAGTAGAAGCTATAAAAGTTGACCAGAATCAAATATTTGTGTTTTCTAAGTTCTTCTCAATAGAAAAAAAGAGATGACATTTAAAACTCATATAAAATAGACTTAAATTAATATTTCAGCAGTGGTCGTCCTCTAAGTCCCCTAAAGTAAACTCAACATCAATTCAACATGGTGTAAAATTATTGAGTCACAAAACTGACCTCTAAGAATAAAGAGGGCAGGGGATAGGTGGTGGTGTCTCCTCCTTGTTCCTGACTTATTTCAGCACAGTGAACCATCCTTTTGTCATTGGCAGAAAATGTTGCATTCTTGTAGGTTGCATTCACTACAAAAGCCTGCAAAAAGGCACTGAAGGGCAGAGTTAAGGAACTAAAATCTCCAGTTTCAAGTGCAATATCTGAAAAGGAGACTCTCACGTCATGAGCCCACATAAACATTCCCCTTCATTTCCGTCCTAAGCTCCCTCTATCCCTGACCCCCTCACACTAACACACACACACACACACACACACACACACACACACACACACACACCCCACTGCACACCTCAATCAGTTATCCATACAGATGACAACCTCCCCCCTCCCCCGTACCTTTAAGTTCATCTCTACTTTAACCCCGTCCAGAACATTATTACTGATAAACAGAATATAGAACATGACAATTTAGGATGAATCCTTTGGACACAACCTCCTATGCTAGAGGAGCAGAGAAAGAAGAGGATGCAGCCTTCGGAATCTCCCTCTGGCTCAGAAACCTTATCGCGCAAGAATCAGAGGCACGCTCAGAACCCAAATAAAGAGACCACTGGCTGGAGAGAGCCATCGGCTGGATCCTGGCACTGCAGATGCCAAAGCCTAGCCAGGAAGATTAGCTTTCAGCTCCAGCCCTGCAGAGGAAGCTCCCCGAGGATGAAAGGGCCCTCGGCAGAGCGAGATGCTTTCGGGGCCCAGGTCCTCTTTGGTCACTTTCATCTGTGCGAGGCCTGGAAGACGGGCCGCTTTCCTGCCAGCTCTTGGCACTGCGACCAGGGAGAGGCATCAAGAGCGGCCAGGGGAGGCCGCACCAAAGGGGAAGGGGTTCCCCTTCCAAAGGAAAAAGGCTCTGGCAGGGGACGTGAACAAGGAAGACGCCTGGTCCTCCACTGCGAAGAGAATGAACTCGGCCTCCTAATCAGGCCGCAAGGCACAGTGAGGAAGGCTGCATGCAAAGCGGAGAAGCCTTCCAATTACTGCAGAGACGTCCCCCTTAATCCTCAGGGCACTGGCGACAAAACTTCTATTCAACGCCCCCTCGATGTGTCCAGTCTAATGGGAACCGTATTATGTCTGACACGGAGGGTCATTGCCTCATGAGAATTTCACACGCAGAGAAGGCAAGTCTTTAATTTTCTGCAGGTGTCTTGGACACATTCTGCACAATTCTTGGCCCCCAAACGAGGTGCACACTCCTCTTCTGCAGACCGGCTCTCAGGTTGCCGTGGCTTGCATTTGAGGACTCCAAGGAGCGGTTGTTTATCTCAGCCATTAGGCAAAGCAGTGGGGTATGTTTCCTCGGCCACGCCACAAATGCCATTAACGTCTTCTGCAAAGCCAAAAACATCTCTCTGTATCCACGCTCATATACACACACGTCTTGTTATTCCGCTCCTCTGGGTCATCCCCATCAGCACCAGATAGGTAGCTGGGAGCCCTACTGTGCACACGAGTTATGAGTGTGCCAACCAGACCATAAATCTGCAGGGAGGCACTTAACTGTTTATTCCTACCCTTTTATGAAACGTATAAGCAACAGGAATTGCACAAGAAAGAGGGTAAGTGGAGAGGACAGTCCCTAGGCTGCTTTCTTTCCCCAAATAATTATACATGTAGCATGTCTTGTTGATTTATTCTTAAGTAAAGACACAACAGCCAAACATGGGTTACATTTTTTGCTGAGTTACACAAATCAGTTTTATTATTTGCACTCCACATCCCTTTTGTATGACAAAGAAAGCATCATATGACAAAGAATATGCTTAATATGCTTCATAAAACATGCACCGGGAACGAAAAACTCTTTTAAAAAAAAAGTTTTTCAACGACGGAGCAGTCGAGAGTATAGAAACAGCCTGCAATGTGGCACACTTTGTTCAAATTAGTGGGGAAATAACATCTCTTGGCGTTGATGGCTTGAATACTGAGTCATCATTACACAATCCAATAACAAAGATGAACTGATTTTTTTCTACTAGAAAGTAGATTATATGATCAAAATCATATCACTTGGTGTCATACATGTTCTTTAGGACCTGGTGTTATCTTTAAAATCCACATTGTTTACTAGAAAACAAGGGCACTTAAGAAACCACAACAAGGCTCATGGAAACAGAGATGTCTGAACCTTTTTATTAATGAATTAGTTCTACTTCCAAAACGGGGCTGATTTTACAATCCAGACCCCGTACCCGCATGGAGAATCAGATTCTTCCCTGCAGTACGCCTTTCACCAGCACTTTCTGGTGTTCAGGGACTCATAAATAGCCCAAACTAGTTGTTTCTTCTTCTCCAGGTGTCTCAGACACTGAAGGACATTTCGATTGTGTACAGAAGATTCCCAGAAAACCTGACCATAGCTAATACATTTTAAAATTACAGTTCAATTTAAGCAAAAACAAACATGTCCTTGAGAGTAAGTTATCTCTGATTTTCCTTTGAAATTGGGACATGGAACTTTAATGAATTATTCCGAGGCTGTGTTGTCTTATATTTGAGGCCCAGGACATCCCTTCAGAGAAAGCAGACTAAGGGTGTGCTTACGTTCTACTCCCTCCTCTCTCCTGTGAAAATCCCAGGACATGCAACCATCAGTGCTTCTGGTAATTGCAAAGGACACGCTGCCCTTGGCTTTCATTACTTCCCAGTTTATTCAGGCAGGCCAAGACATCCATCAAGGCTTCAACTTACAGGCATCCTGTAAAACTTTCCCGAAAGTCTCCCGAGACTGAACAGACTGTAAAAACTTGACCTGGAAACTCCTATAACTTGACTGCTAACCTGCAACTCAATAAGAAGGATGGCCTTGCGAACGCACGGTCGGTCTCATTTTCTGAGATAAATGTCACAGGCAGAGGGGAAGGGGCTGGCCGCCATCTGCCACATCTCTCTGCCGGCAGGAAGACACCGCGACGTGCTATGCTTGTCTCTTACAGGAAGGGCGAAAAGGACTTGATTATCAGTTTGCTTTTCTGTTAACAGACAGAAAATGGTTCTTTATCAAACCTTTGTGTACAGATTCTACCTTTCCCTCTGTGAACTTGCTATGGCCATCAAACGCTGCAATCATACGATTCTCCTGTACATTCTTGAAGAACCACCAACTCTCTAATTAAACAATGCTAGTCAACACTAAGACCAGATGAACCTAAATCTGAAAGATAATTCAGCATAAAATATTCAAAGAAGAACACTTTTCACTAATACCCATAATGCTCTTTTTTTTTTTTTTTTTTTTTTGCATAAAGAGTTTTTCAAATATCTAAACCCTTGGCAATTCAGAACAGATTCAGGAAAGAACATTACTTCTTACTCAAGAATTAGTTCCAAACTAATACAGATGATGGAACAAGAAAGCATACATGGGAAATAAAATTTGAAACAGATGGCAGGAAGTCCTATATGAAGAATTATACATGCATAGATGATTCAGCCAAAGAAAATGATCCTGGTATAAACACTGGGTCCATTCAAGGATGGTCAAGAAGGATGGAGTGAAACAGCCCAACCAACACGTAGTCATCACGGGACAAGAAGTATCTTTGAGATGTGCTATTTGTGATGTAAGCACACTAAGGAGTCTGGTCTTGTAGGTCCTTAATATGATATTAAAAAAAGAATGAACGTTATTTATCCTTATTCGCATGTAGCAATTTCTGTAAAAATGTACAGAAAAGAACATGGCCGGGCACAGTGGCTCACGCTTGTAATCCCAGTCCCTTGGGAGGCAAAAGGATGGCCAGAGCCATGGGTTCGAGACCAGCCTGGACAACTTGGCAAAATCTCGTCTCTACAGTAAATCAAAAAACTAGCTGGGCATGGTGGCATGTGCCTGTAGTTACTGCTACTTGGAAGGTGAAAGGATCGCCTGAGCCCAGAGGTCAGGGCTGTGGTGGCTGTGATAGTGCCACTGCACTCCAGTCTGAGTGACAGAGTGAGACTCCAACCTTCCCCCAAAAACAGCGTGCAAAAAGAATATGCAAACTAGATTAGAATAACCTGCTCCCAGTGTTCTGATTTTTGTTTTTTAACTGATTTTTTGTTAAAAACTGTACAAAAGAGCCAGGCACCATGGTTTGCACCTGTGATCCCAGAACATTGGGAAGACAATGTGAGAGGAAAGGTTGAACCCAGGAGTTAGAGGCCAGTCTGGGCAACATAGTGAAACCTCAGCTCTACCAAAAAAAAAATCAAAAAATTACCCAGGCATGGCGGTGCGCACCTGTAGTGCCAGCTACTCGGGAGGCTAAGGCAGAAGGATTGCCTGAGTCCAGGAAGCTGAGGCCGCGATGGCTGTGATTATGCCACTGCACTCCCGCCTGGCTTGACTCAAAAACAAAAACAAAAAACAAAGCTGTCCAAATGAAAGGTTTCGCATGTAGTGACTCATCATTTCATCCTTAAATCTTCCTTAAATCGCCTATTATCCCTATTTTGCAGATGAGGAAATTAAGGAAGCTTGCCATATCCATACCTCAAGTTGCAGAGCTGAGAACAAAACACATCCCCAAAATTCACTCCTGAACTGCTGCACTCTACTATTTTTCTATATCTGGCACGTCCATAACTAGTGGATTCACCAGTTCATCTGGGGAGATTCTTTCAACACATTTGCCCATTTCTTGATGGGCGATTTTTCACCAAAAACGGCATGACCCCCGTGCCCCTCCTTCCCTATTCACCCAATCTCACCTGAGCAACATTTTTTGGTTGTTTCCCAGATGAAATAAAAAGTCCTCAAAGGGAATCATTTTGCCAATGTGGAAGAGATCAAACAAACAAACAAAAAAAAAATGGCAGAAGCACTAAAAGGCATCACAATTGAGGAGTTCAAAAACTATTTTGAGTGGTGGGAAAAGCATCTTGATAGGTGTATTGCATCCAACGGAGAGTACTTTGAAGGTGACTGAAGTTTAAACATGTCAGAATAAAGACAATTTTTTATGAATAAATTCTGGGTTTTGGAGGGTCCCTTTCATAATGGCAAACAGGGCATGGCTCCTCAGGAAGCTTACAGTCTTCTAGGGAAAAAGAGCAGTCATCAATTAGATTACAAGACTCCATAACCAGCATCAAGTACCGTGGGAAACTCCACATCTCTCCGTGAGACCAGGGCACAAGGCTTAACATGAAGTGCAATCGAGCTACCCGCAGCGTGGTGTGAGGATGAAGAGGCATGATGGAAAGCCCAATTCCAGCATGGTTTTGCAATGATACATGCCTGCATAGAGTGTTCTTGTTTTCTCTTACCACAGACGCATCATTCTAACTGTAATCACTCTGGATATCATAGGTGATGTGACTGCGACCAGAGACAGTTAGCGAGCACTGCGGCAGAGAGAATGACGGCTCCCCCAAAGTCTCCACATCCCAATCTCTGGAATCTGTGACGTTGACTCCCATGCCCAAAAGGACTTTCTTGGCAGATGTGATTGAGTCAAGATTTTGAGATGATCTGGGCAGGCCCCACAGCGGCAGACAGGAGAGCCCAAGAAGGAGGGCGGGGAGGATAGCTAGAGGAAGCAGAGTTCAGTGTCGCCAGGGAGCGGCCCCGGGACCGAGAATGTGGGCCAGCCCTGGAAGCTGGGAGAAGCAAGCGAATGAATTCTCCCCGTGAACACCTTGACCTCCGTGCCATGACCATGTACTTTGCATGAATGAGATCATGGCAGCCTCATTATCATGAGTCAGGAACTGCCACAGTTTTAGACGATATTCAGCCCTCACTGCGACCCGACTCTGTAGGTTCCAGCTCTCTTTCCTTTTTGGAAGAGTGGAAACCAAGACATGAAAGTTCAACTCATTTGCCCAAAAGCATATGCGTAATCACTGACAAAGTCTGAACCTGAACCCTGGCAATCTAGGGTGCCTCTGATCTGAAGGGTCCTTTTTCACATTCATACACACTTATTAAGTGTCAAACACAGCGTCTTAATCTTCGTTCTCCTCAAAAAGCAGAGTCTAAAAAATGATTTGCGTACAGGTAGCCGATTTTGAGTACTGATCCTAAGAAGCAGAAACAGAGGGCTAGGAAGAACCAAAGACCAAAGAAGGACTTGTTGTTATCAAGCTGTGCTCTCTGGTAACGAGTGTGGCTTCAGAGCACTACTTAATCTCCAAGCTGCGTGGAGAAGGCGCCGTGGGATTGTCTACTCAAGGGACAAAAGAGAGAAATATTATCCGCCAGCTCTTGTCCCCATGGATCCAAGGTCCCCCACTCAGTTTTAAGGCCTCACACTTTCAGGGCTGTGCATACACCGGCAGAGATGAGTGGGTTTCTGCAGGTCTGCAACCTAGAGGCAGCCAAGAAGCATCGTGATGACAGATGCTCATATGAGCCAAGGTCAGGTTCTGTCCGATTGCACCTGCCCCAGTTGATTGTTGCTATAGGAACTGCCAGAGAAATTGCTTGAGTGTAAAGAATGCAAGTCTGGACATAAGAAGAGCCTTACACAGCCGGTCCTTTGACCCCAAATTCCGGATTCTTTCCATTGCATCATATGTATCTCCTCAAGTCATCACCTGTTTTTGCCTTGATAAGATCTGATGTTTTGAAAGATTAGGATTCTATGAGAATGGTTGACCAACAAATTATACTCTTACTAAATATCCCATGAGAGGTGGACTCTGCTGTTTTATATAGATTGCTTTTGCCTTATTAAATGAATATTAAATTCCTAGGTGTAGTAACATTTACCACTTTTTTTCACAATGCCTAATTCAAGAATGGACTCAAAACAGAAACTCAAAAAAATGTACGATTAATGTTCATGTGAATTTCAACCTCTCAGATATTAGTTTTTCATTAGTATTTTCTGCTGGAATGTAAATAGTCCCACCAGGGATTTTTAGAAATAGTTTTCTTCATATTTCCATGTGTCTTTCAAATCTGTTTGTTATTCTTTTTTATTTTAATTTTAATAGCTTGATATTTTTCACCCAAATATAGCACATAATTTAACTTCTACTATTAGACAGCAGAATCACCAAGGACCAAACCTGGAAATCCTGAAAGACTTTTTTCCCAGATGGATTATAATTCAAGTTGAACAAAGTAAAGCTTAAAACATTTCTGAATATAATATTATTTTTATACATGTGCCACTTATAAAGAACATTTTTTGTCTCAACTGGACAACATGTATACTACAACAGACCATACAAATATAACAGCATTAGAAAGTAGGTTATGTCATGACTGTCAGTCATTAACTTGAGGCCAATTATACAAGTGCAATGAAAACTGCATAAATTATGATATATTACTGCATATCTGGCCAGTAAGTGAAATACAGTCAAATATTTTGTACATTGGTGGCATAGGACTTGGGTCCCAGCACTCTTTACTTACCTTATTTCTAAGACAAAAATATTCCCATGAAGAAATAGCATTAGCCTAATCAAAGAAATACAGAAAGGAAACATTGCTAAAATTGTGTGAACTTGCTGAAGAATTTTCTTTCTTGCTTGCTTGCTTGCTTTTGATTACATCTGTGAAAACGTTGCTTTAGTTTTTGGATAATATAAGGCAAAAAGGTCTCACTAAGAATCATTGTCATGTGCGACTACAATAGTTAAACTTAAGTAATATGCTAAAAATTTTTATCATTTGGAAGACACTAATCTGAATAACTGGCTAAAGCCACATTGAAAACATATTCTTCAGTATGGTTTTATCTGCTGAGTAGTTGCATATAAACAAATTTCCATACACCTATATCATACGTGCAAGTTACTTTTGGTAATTACTATTTTAAAATAATTTAAAGTTATTGGCATAGAAAAAAGAATATTTTAAACTTTTTATGCATGTAATAGAAATGTTTCTCATAGCATAATTTTGGGAAAGCATTAAAAATAAAGTTAAGCTTTTTGAGTAATTAACACTCGGTAATGATAAATCATATACTTAGGATTTTGGAGGCGCTAGGATTTTGTGAGACTCATTAATCATGATCGAGTACACCTTGGAAAAAAATCCTATGCCAATGAAAAGGACCATTCAACTATGGTAATAAATCATCAATTCACAAGGAAACGTGGGGCCTCAGTTTTTATGGGCTCATCAGAAAGACCTGCATACCATAAGCACACGTATTTGGTAGTGGTCTTAACTGCTTTCAAAATATAGAGAACAGACAAAAAAATGTTGTCTGCCAAACCAAAAGACTAATCCAAGATTCTACATTTTAAAAACCATAGGTTCATAAGCTTCTTGAGAACAGGCATGTATCTCTAAGGAAGGATCTTTGGAGCCCTCATACAAATGACAGAGAATAGAAATTTGAAATCCATTTGCAAAAGTGATACATTTTAAAATTAAAATTAATTTTTAATTAAAACTAATTTTGATTTTTTTTAATTTTAAAATTAAACATGTTTTTCATGTTTCAACGGGAGAAAGGAGGCTATCGCACTGCAACTGTCAAGTTGCAATTCTGTACGCCGAAGTTTTCTTTTCATACTGATGTTACTTTTCTTCACCCACTTCTTAGCGCCTGCTATAGTGCGAATGTGTCTCGTGAGAAGCATGTGTTAAAAACTTAGTCCCCAGTGCAACTTCGAGGAGAGGGGATCAGGCCACGGGGGCTCCATTCTCACAAACAGATCGATGCCATTGGTGCAAGAGTGGGTCTGTTATACGAGAGCGAGCTTGGTTCTCTACTCTCTCTCTCTCTCGTCCTGCCTTGGCCCTGGAAGTCACAGCAGGAAGGTCCTCACCACACACCAGTGCCTTGATCTTTGACCTTTCCAGCCTCCAGAACTGTGAGGCCACACATTTCTGCACACCATAAATGACCTGGTCTCGGGTCTTCTGTTAGGGCAGCAGAAAACAGATTAAGATGGCATTTCACATTTCCCATGTTTTTCGAGTTGAGTTTTGGAGAATGGCTTCTGATTTCTGAACACTAGTGAGCAGGTACTGGAGACCATGACTCAGTAGAGTTTCTGAAATGCTGGGAATACCAGGTGAATGTTGAAAAGACAACATACAGCAATGCATCCTGTACTGGCCCATCTATGGCTGGTTGATACTACGGCCTGTAATTTATCTTGCAGGAATACAGCACTGTTTGGATCATCTGTGCCAAATCATCCAAGTGTCTAGCAGCAGTCAAAGGTATGCACGTAATACTGGGAATGATATCAGAGACGGAGGAGCCTGAGGTCTGCTGTGTTGGGAAACTAGACGGAGTGGAGAAATCAAGACCCAGGGAAATGTAGAACAGAAATCTTCACACAACATGAAGCCTCAGCCATCCGACCCCCCATCCAATAATTAAAATAAACAAAGCAGCCATTTTTCATGTTGCAGCACTTGGAATTCTTACTGGAATGATTTCTGACTATGCTCCGAGAAATTTTCTTTGTTCACTCACACTAAATCATCCCAAACCAGATGTATGCTGATCAGCCTGGCATAGGTAGAAGATTTTGTTCCCATTAACCTGCTAACAGGTAAACATGTCATAGTGCCATGTAGCACCCTTTGACTTAAGGGAATGGAAAGACATGTTTCTTCAATTTTAAGAATTCCCCAGCACATATCATTTGTTCTTCTTAAAACTTCATCTCAATACAGATATCCTTTCATCGCATACTTTTCTACCAAAATGCACTTGAGCGTGCTTTGTTTTTTCCAACTTCCTACGATGATTATAATATGTGTGTTCTCAGCCAAGTGGTGTGTCGAAATCCCAGAAGGAAAAACAAAACAGGGAAAAGCAAAAGAGAGTGGGACAGAGCCAAGTATAAGAGAGAAACTGTGCTTTAATGCTAACCCCCATGAAGTTGGCCATCGGCTCAAATAAAAAATGTACAAAATAGCGTTATAAACTAAGCTCAAACTGGCGCCTTCACTGGCTAAGAAACACGGTAGCAGGACTCAATAAGCCACATTTGCTTAGCATCCTCTCCTTTTCACAGGCTTCTGTTACTGACCACAGCCAGGCAGGTAGGAAATGGCATGGGTGCTGTTACTCAGAACACACGAGGAGAAAGCCCAACTTAACGTGGCCTCTGCAACAAGGGTTAATGGTCAAGTCCATCATGAGTCTGTATGTGCGCTCTAGATGAAATCTGGAAAATAAGGACCAAATTTTAGGTGAAGGGTTTGAAATGTTGGTTAGACCTCAAGAGTGGGCATGGCCCAGTTCCTAGAGAGAGAGCCCCTATAGCCATCATGGTCAGAGCGGTCTGGGTACTGGTGCTGACCTGGAAGGGATGAGCATCCAGACCCAATCATGGCTGATTTCTTCCACTGAAAGAAAGGAAAAGTGAGGAACCCAGAGGCAGGTTGACTAAGGTTCACCTTGATCTCAGGACGCTTAAGCCTCCTCACCTGCACAGACCCCTTCGAAAGACATCAGAAGAAGCCTGGCAATGTGTTCCCTGTGATCAGAGGTTTCTGGAATTTCTGCCAATATAAAATAAAATTATTCTGACATCACAAGAAATTTGGAAACATTCCTAACCTAGCTCTCAGGTTAGGAATGTCTAAATAAATCAAGTGAGAAAAAAGGACTCCTGAGATGAAAAAATACTCTTTTTTTGCCATTTCTAAATTTATTTTTAAAACTGTCTCTATTTTTTGGAAGTATAAACCTGTGATAATGATTTGTCTTGGTTTGACAGCAATCTTAAAAATTGATGAAAGATTACAAATAGTGAGTTGTACAAATAAAAGAGACTTTTAAAAACTATCGGTAATACAGCATTTCTAAACTTTCAGTGTGAACTACTGGCAGCCTAGAAACCCCTTTTTCAGATTATTTATAACATATACACATACACACATATGTACATATACACACGATAAACGACGCCAGAGGAAATGTTGAATTACCCTTCTATTTTCTCTGTGGCAAATACAACAAAATTATTTTTTTTAAAGCACCTGCAGGCAAAAAAATGCAAGACACCATCTATAGAGGTATGACAGGAGGTTGATTAAAAATATGTTATATTTATGAATTTTGTGATAATTGTATTATTTGTCCATTTTCTTAAGCTAGTATTTTTTGTGATTTCCTTTTTTTATTCTAATAATCACTTTATTTCTAATTTTTAAATTTGTAATGTCATTTTTTTGTTTTGTTTTGTTCTGGGAGAGAGAGAGAGAATTACCTCAGTGGCATAGCTTTGGCTCCATAGACTCAGGAATTTGAGATGTCTGAGTGGACATTCCATGACTAGTTCTGTGAGGCAGTGTCACGGAAGTTCCTCTGAGTTTAGGTCACTGGCGGGTAAACCCTTTTTAAAAAATAGATCCCAGAACACTGAGCCCTCAATTTCCAGTTTCATTTTCTAAGTAGAATGAACATTGAAAGATTCTTACAAAACCACTCGCAGGCAATGCCTTCTGTGTTTTTATGACACTTCCCAACCATTTATAATAGTGGGTTCCATATGAAATTGACAGTTTTCAACCACTTGCTGACCTATGAAGATGGCGACTTTATAAAGATTATTTGTGACCTACGGAAACAGCAAGTTCTATATACCTTGCATCTAATTTAATTCTTAACACCTTGATCTTGTAGTCTTTAAAACACACAATAAAACTACGTTTCTTAGGAAAAAAACTGATCTCTTTCTAAAAGTATCTTTCATAGATATTCAAGAGTTTAGCTAAAAATCTGACAGCCTCTATGAAGGGGCTTAGTGGAATCTATGACGTGCCGCCTGGATGCCCTTAGGACGAGAAGGCCTTCTCTCCATGTGCAGGGAACACTACACAGACAGCAATCAGCCATCTGCCCCCCTTGGGAAGCTGCTTCCTGGGGCAGCCCACAGCCAACGACTGCTCGACACGGGAGAATGAAAAAGTCCAACTCCGGAGCCCCCAGCTCAGGGCATTAAAACATCATCCTAGGTCCAGAGCTTTGGAAGGAGGGGGAACGAGGCTTTTCTGACACTGGCTCGTGTCCGCCCCTCCCTCCCTCACCCGATACAGGTTTTGAAGGAAGAACACCGCCTCAGAAACTTCCAGAACTCTCATCTCTGCCTCAGAATCTGCTTCTCAAACAGCTTAGCTGCAAATAAAGCGACTGGCTCTTTATAAGTACACACACTGGAGAAGTAGAGGAGAAAAGGTACACAGGCGTATCAGAGAGCAGCCAGCTTGGAGGGAAGCTCGTGTGTGGGCTGGGCCGCAGTCGGAGTTTTGCAGAGGACGTTGGTTCCTTGACAGGTTGGTTAAAGGATCAAGGAAGGGGTCCACTGACAGACAGGATGCCCTCCTGCCCCCAGGAGATGGAGCCCAGCTGGCAAGTGTTTTCTGTTTCCAATTCATTTGGGGTAGGAAGGCGGAGATTGAGTTTCACAAAGGCCAAACAGTGGAATCAATTAATGTGACTCCCTCATTCAATGAGTCGTATCATCCATGTCATCCACACAGTCATCCAGCTCACCTCTGAGGTGCTGTGATCATTAAGGGTGGGTGGGGCCACTCCTCAGTGACCCACGGAGAGCCTAGCTCGTTCTGATGTGACCCTCACCATCTCTATCTCTCTCTTTTCTCTCTCTCTCTCTCCCTATTTCTCTCTTTCTCTCTCTCTCTCTTTCTTTTCTCTCTCTCTCTCCCTCTCTCTTTCTCTCTCTATTTCTCTCTTTCTCTCTCTCTCTCTCTCTCTCTCTCTCTCATCAGGGTCTCACATGATCTGCAGTGGCATAATCACGGCTCACTGCAGCCTTGACTTCCTGGACTCAAGCGATCCTTCTGCCTCAGCCTCTCAAGTAGCTGAGTCTATAAGTGTGCACCACAATGCCCAGATAATTTGGGGATTTGGGGTAGAGACAAGGTCTCTCTATGTTGCCTACTTTGGTCTCAACCTCCTGGACTCCAGCAATCCTTCTGCCTTAGCCTCCCAACGTTCTGGGATTACAGGCATGAGCCACCATGCCTGGCTGAGCACTTCTCTTTATAAGTGAAGAATTGAAAAGTACAAGGCATAACATTATGTTGAAGAGCATTCTAACTCAAAAAAGTGTAGAAAGTTCAGGGCACTTGAAGAGTTTTTACTTTCATGATTGATCCATTTAATTGCATGTGTACTTAGATCCCTTAGTAAGAAGAAACGAGGGTTGAGACACAGTTTTGCTATTTCCACATAGTTCTAATCCGTTCCCATTGCTCTTGGAAGAGTGGGCATAGCAACTCCATCACAAGAGCTTGGCTGTCTAGCTGAGCAGGGGGATTCCCAAGGCTGAAGCCTGGTCTTACGACAAGCACTACGGAAAGAACAAATCAGTTCAATCTACATTTTGCTGTAGGGTCAGAGTTGAAAGCCACTGCCATCCAAATCCTCAGAGCCGTCTTTTCTGTTTTTGCCAGGAAGCAGAAACATCTCTGAGTCTAGGCCCTCAAGGTGTGAGCACATCATAGTTTAAAACTCTGGCAGAATCTCTATTTGTCTATAAGAAACAAATAAACCTCAGAAACCAAATAAATATACCAATAGTGTTGCATTACATACTTAACTTTGAAACAGACCGCAGGCACTGCCCTCAGACTCTGTCTACAAGACTAAGGTGGGAATCTTGAAGAAACAGACCATTATCGCATATTTTTATTTAGTTGAACAAAGCAGGCTTCCTAAAATCATACAACGCATAAGAACTAACAAGGATTTTGGAAAAGAAATTCCCCCGGGGTTCAACTAATGACTACCTTAAAACAACTGCCTATATTCAGATGCCGATGGACAGATTAAACCAGTGGGTAGGCTGTATCATTTGTCTCTGAAGTCCACACTGTGCCTGTGGTTACCGTCCTCACAGCGGGAGACACGCACCCCGTGGAGCGTTCTGTAGAGGCTGAGGTTTTGAGGAAATACAGCTGCTTTCAGGGGGGAAAAGCCCGCAGATTAAAATGTCGCAGTGTTTCCCTTTGAGTCATTTTGTCCTTGTGAGCGGAGAGTTCAGTCTCTTAGGCTCTCCCTCCACACACAAGCACAGGCACACACTTCACGCTGACGCGGTCATGACCAAATCGTGCTGAGTGTGGTGTCTGCAAGTCAGATGTTGCGTTGACTCGTGACAATTCGGATGACTGAAATAAACAGAGACAACCGCTTGACACCACAAAGGGGGGGACAAGCTTTTATATCTGTTTTACCACCATGCGCAAGCGAAGTGTCTGAGGACAGTGCCTGCGGTCTGTATCAAAGTTAAATGTACAATGCAACACTATTGGTATATTTATTTGGTTTCTGGGGTTCATTTGTTTCTTACAGACAAATAGAAATTCTGACAGATTTTTAAATTATGGTGTGCTTACACCCTGAGGGCCTAGACTCCAGAGACGTTTCTGCTTGCTGGCAAAAACAGAAAAGATGGCGCTGAGAATTTGGATGGCAGTGAATGCATAGCCGGGTGGCAACGTTTTCCACATAGGAGCCTTAACTTTACTTTTTATTATTCTTTTTTCCTTTTCTTTTTGGTGAGTCGAGGTCTCACTCTTGTCACCCAAGTTGGAGTGCAGTGATACAAGCGAGGCTCGCCGCAGCCTCAAACCCCTGGGCTCAGGAGATCTTTCCACCTCAGCCTTCATAGTAGCTGGGACCACAGGTGGACCCCCCCCGCCTGGCCTTTTCAAAAACTTTTTGTCGAGACAAGCTCTCGCGATGTGTTCCAGGCTGGCCTCGAACTCCTGGGCTCAGGCAATCCTCTTGCATCAGTCTCCCACAGTGCTGGGATTGCAGGCATGAGCCACTGCACCCCGCCTGCCTTCACTTTATTTCAAAATAAGAATAAGCCTTTCTCAAGCAGAGGAAGGGAAGAAGGCCTCTGTAGCAGATGGGACAGGAAATGCAAACACAGGCATGCAACCGCACCAGCATATCCAGAGAGCTGCTGTGCCTCGTCCCCTTGCGAGGCCAGCGAGCTGGTCTGCGGCATCCCGCCTCCCCACTACCCTGACAAGCAGGCGTCAGTCATCCCCGTGCCCGTCTGCCACCAGGGTCAACCTGTCAGCTTAAAGTTGAAGCTGACATCCCAAAACATCTTCCCGAAGGGAGGTTTCAAAAATAAACTACGTGACCGAAAGCATCAAGCATTCTAAACATAGGCCACAACAGAACGGGACAGTTTCTACCTTCTACACCCCGTGTCTCCCACTCAGTTCCACAGCAGAGCCCCGCTGTGCCACCCCTGGTGCCTCCCCTTCCGCTGGGAATCGTCCTCCTCTTGAGCTGCGACCCGCGAAGGCCCTGTCTTCTCTGTGCCGCCTGCTCTGGCGAATCCTTCCTTGCCTCCACTCTTTCATCTTCAGGCAACCAAGACCTGCCACTCCTGACGCTGCCCTGCAACTTCTAGTGGTCATCTTCTGTTTTCCTCTAATCCTGGCTCTCTGCCTCCCAGGTTCTGAGGTTTTAAAGGGCACAGAAGGATATGGATTCCTTTTCCATCCCTGGTACTTAGCACAGTCCCCCGCAGACAGCAGATCTCCCATGGAGAAAGGCCAAGGAGTAGCCTCCAGGCTTGCGGGCCTTGTTCTTGGGGTGCTTTTCCTTTTATTCCGATTTGGGAAAGCAGACGTCTCCCTTGATGAGGGTGATGAGGCTTCCTGACAGAGAGAACGCACCTCCTGCCGCTTCTGCTCCAGCAGAAAGGGTTGATTTGTAAGTGACTGGGTTCTCTTCTCTAGCGCATAGCTGGCAGAAGCCTCTGGAATTGTCCCGCCAGGAGTGCCCTGGGAGTGATTTTTCTGCATGGAGTCAAGTTTTGCTTTCACTTCTAATTCTTACCATCCTTCTGGATGAAAAGAGGAACATTTAAAGTGAATTTCACCATAGATTGCTTCAGAAAACATATCTATTGTCTAAATGGTTTTTTTATCCTTTTCAAAGGGACATAAAAACCTATGCATGCATTCAAACGCGCACACACACACACACACACACACACACACACACACACACACTCGTTCTTTGAGTTAAAGAGTAAGTGACATCAGTAAAATTCAGTCCCAGAACACAAGCTGGGTTCCATAAATAAGTATCAAAGTGACAAGGAGGTTTTTTTCCCTTCTCAGATGGGAAATCTGTTCCTTTAGCATAAAGGGACGTCAATTCAGGGATTGTTTTCTTTACATTGTATATTTTCCTAACAGTTTTACATATTCATACTTTGAGTTTCATAGTACCTGCATAATTTCATCTTCGTTCATTCATTCCACGACTCAATTTTAACGAATAGCTAATAGAAACCGCGATGAAAGGGCATTCTAAACAAAATCCCTGACCTTCTGGCCTTCGCCGATGTTTTTGTTAGCACCACACTGACCCTAGGTGTCCAGGCTTTCAGTAATCTTAGTTCTGGCTTTAGCTAAAGTATCTTACTCTGTTTACTCAGAATGAAGCTCTCCATCTGAACTGAATCCCTCCCTGAGTTTTGCATAGTGAGTCCTAAGATGTCAGATAAATGGCTTCTCAGAAACATTCTCAGAATGTCGGGTCCCTGAGTTTGGCTACTGAAGGGCCTTGGACACAACCCAAGGCAAGCGTGCAGCGGCGCCCGACGGCAGCGCAACAGATGGAATAGAACAGCGTTCGGGGCACAGACCCCCGAAGCCAGACTGCCAGACTCTAGAGCCCTAGGCAAGTTGCTTAACACTTAGTTTCCTCATCTACAAAATGGTGGTGATAACAATACTACCAACTTCATAGGGCTGTGGTGAGGATTCAATGAGAGTATACGTACATAAAATATTCACACTGGTCCTGGTCACAGGGCAAGCACTAAGTATTTACTATTATAAATATAATTGTTATCAATAATATTCCCACCAAAACTACGAGTAGGTCCCAAGCCTCTGAGTCAAAAATTATTTAAGCTAAGGGCTCAGCCTCACTCATCATCAGAGAAATGCAAATCCAACCCACATTGAAATACCACCTGACCCCAGTAAGAATGGCCATCATTAAGAAAGCAAACAACAAACAACAGGTGCTGGTGAGGATGTGGAGAAAAAGGAATGCTTCTACACTGCAGGTGGGAAAGCAAAGGAGTGCAACCTCTCTAGAAGACAGTGTGGCGATTTCTGAAAGAACTAGAAATCGACCTTCCATGTGACCCAGCAATTCCCCTATTGGGAATATACCCAGAAGAACTCAAATCATTCTACAAAAAAGATATCTGCACATGCATGTTTGTTGCAACCGTATTCGCAATAGCAAAAACATGGAACCAACCATGCTGCCCATCGAAGCTGGACTGGGTTAAAAAAATGTGATACGTATACACAATGGGATATTATGCAGCCATAAAGAAGAACAAACATATGGACTTGGCAGCAACTTGGATGGATCTGGAGTCGATCATACTCAGTGATCTATCACAGAAACAAAGAACAGAGTTCCATAGGTTCTCACTCATAAGCGGAACTTGAACAATTACAACACTAGAAGAAAGGGTTTGGCAGGAATGGGAAACTGTCAGAGGAGGGAAGGTGGGATTGGCAGTTGAGGGAAACTGCCAGGGGAGGGAGGGGCACACCTCATGAACGTTTGTATACCTAACCCTGAATTGCACCCCACATCTTTAAAATAAAAAAGTTTTTAAACTGGAATGTTAATAGACTTAATAGTGATGTTTTGTGATTGATGGCATCCCTGAATAGTCCATTAATCCAAAGCAGGCCATGTAGTCTACTTAATCTTTAAGCAAGGTGCCACGAGTTTTAAATGTAGAGGAAAAACAATCATGGATAGATGTATACCTAAAATAAATTTGTCCTTCATAATTCTCAAATTAGAGCCGGTCCATCTAACAAATACATATTAAATGCCTGCTGTCCTATCAAGAGCTAAGGATAAAAAGCAACGTGGTATATATGTGTGTTTACTTTTCTCAACAAATGTTGGAGACAACTCAGCAGATAGGAAGAAACCGGTGCAATGGCAATCCTGGCAAAAAGATTGGTGGGGGAAAACTCTAAGGTAATGGAGTGTGCTTGAGTCAAACTTTGACAGTTAGAGAACGTCTAGGTCAGAAAGAAAGAGGAGGAGGCTCCCAGGTGGCAGACAGGCTGGGCAGGAAGTAGGGGAGAGAACGAGTGACAGAGTTCAAGGAGACGTTGCGGAGGCTGGTGGTGCGGTCGCACACCCAGCCCTGGGAAGGAGGTTGGGGCTGGTGTGCCGCCACGTTTCTCTTCGGATTGGAAATGAGCTTTTGCTTTCTATGCCAGAGAAAGAGACGCTTGGATGTATGACACTCTTAAAGAGATGTCAGGGCTCCGTGGCACACCCTCGAATACCATCCAGCTCTCTTCATATCTTGGGCCCTGGCTCCTTTTCTTCCTGGATGTTCAATGACTGCGGACATTTGCATGAAAAGGGGGCCTTTGTTTCTCCAGTTCATCTGCTCCTGTAGCCATGTGTGCCACACTTCATTGTCACTGGTCTCCTCGGCGAAGGGGTGAGGACTTGAGGAGAGAACAGCCCGGGAGCTCAGAGGACCAGAGGCTTCATTGTCATGTAAATCAGGGAAGAGAAGGACAGAGAATGGGTTTTAGAAGCCACTCAATAAAATGATTTCCATGGGGCCAGTGGCTCTTTAATATTTATCAGTGCCACTGAGTTCTTTTGGCAACAGTAATTCATCATCATAAAGCCCATTTCTTCATCCTCTGTCGGGTATTGCAACCACAGGGAGGGGACGCCCCTAAAAACAACACACACGCACAAAAACAAAAACAAAAAAACACTGCTAATGGTTAGCCTGGTTCCAAAATGCTGGACTCACACGAATAGAGAAGACGTGCAAAACAGAAAAATAGATTCCAACAGAAGCATCGCATTTCACCGGAAAAACACATGTTGACTCGTGGGTCACAGTGAGAACTTTCCGTCTTTAAAATGGAATCTTACAATATGCCGTCGATTTCTGGGAAACCATACACACATCAACAAAACAGCAGAGAATGAAATCCGATCCATTCGACCAGAAGTGTCTTTGCACAACAGGAATTTCACTATATTGAAATGGGCAGAAAGGAGACAGGCACAATGGACTGTGAGAAAACGTCCGCTTATCGGTTTTCAAAGGGTTTCATGTGTGATGGTTAACAGAAAGAGTCCTAACAAGTTGCTGTCAGCAGCATCTCATTTGACTGACAGGTTCCTCAGTAAAAGCTAAAGGAGGGAGTGACCCTGGAAGCAACCCCATGCATGCAGCATTGGTTTTAAGTGAGCCCTGGGTAAATCTCACCCGGGGAACTCCTTCTAGTGGTAAACAACCTCGCCCTTGTGTAGTGGGAGAAACATGAAGGGAACCTCGGAACTACTGAGGGATCAAAGGAAGCTGGGAGGAGACAGTGGGAACAGAAAGTCGTTCCGTGTAAGCCACCCTTTGCTTCGGGATCCGGCTCAACCTTTCCCTGAGATTAATAAAAAATGTAGACAAGATGGAAAACAACAGCCATTATCCTACCTTTGGGGACGGTGAGAAAGCAACAAGAGGAAGTCGAAAACAAAGAGAGGGTTTCGTTGGACACTGTTTTGGCCTGGGCACTCCCTCTCACCCTCACTGATGTGCAGGCCAGTGTCTGATGGCATTCACGACGGAGATGGAGACGTAGTTTAAAATGGGTGCACCCCACCCAGCTGTTTCCCAGAGCCAGCTCGAAGGCAAGGAACATCACCATCAGTTGGGGTCTGTCAAGGAACTCCCACCTCCTGTACATTTAAGCTGTGAGAGCTCTGTCCCCGGAGACTTGTTGTTGAGAAAAAGTAGAGACTTGCTGGATTCATCTGGGACCTCGAATAGTGTGTTTCTGTATCACCTTGTTTAATGCAGGGCTTTCCATTACTTGTTTAAACTTCGTAAGCAAAAGGCAATCGCACATCTTTGTGCCTCAGATGCAAGAGAACTGAAACTGGAGGCATACCCTTTCCCCTTCAGATGTGTTTCTCTCCCATGTTCTCTTGCTCAAGAATCGTTACCTTCCTCTGCCCAACTGCCCAGGCTGGAAGCCCAGGGAGTCATGCCATACCTTCCGTCGTGCCCAGCCGGTTGCCCTTTCTTGTTCGTTTTCCTGCCTTGCAATTCTATCTATCCATCTATTTATTATTTCGAGTTGGGGGTCTCACTCTGTCACCCAGGCTGGAGTGCAGTGGC
This sequence comes from Cephalopachus bancanus, assembly GCA_027257055.1. NCBI lineage: Eukaryota > Metazoa > Chordata > Mammalia > Primates > Tarsiidae > Cephalopachus > Cephalopachus bancanus. The sequence goes on from JAPVLO010000136.1 coordinate 3,506,145, forward strand.
ACGATCACAGCTCACCACAGCCTTGCCTCCTGGGATCAGATGATCCCCTCAGCCTCCCACTGCAGGTGCATGCCACCAAGCCTGGCTAATTTTTTTTTTTTTAATAGGGATAAGGTCTTGCTAAGTTGCCCGGTCTGATCTCAAACTCCTGGGCTCCAGCAATCCTCCCGCCTCCGCCTCCCAAAGTGCTGGGATTCCAGGCGTGAGTCACAATTTCTTATAATTAGCCCTCCCCCGAACCCTGCTTCTGCCCACCCCAGTTAAGAACCTTATCTGTCTTCTCCGTTACTCTCCAGGCTTAACCCTATCTATGAAGCCCTCTACGCCGAGGCCAAGGTACTTGTCTGAAAATTCTCTCCGCTGCTCCTCCCTCCCTGTGGCACGAAATGCGAGTCGTCGTTATCAGGTCATCGCCCAACAGTCCCACCTCATACCCCACCCCACCAGCCATGCCCAGCTACTGCTTATTCTCTGAACTTGACCGATTCTGTTTGCCTCTGCACTTGCACAGCTCGTCCCCAGCCTCTTCCTGGCCCACCTGCTCTGCCCTTGCAGCCTCAGACGAGGCGCTGCAACGTGACGCGGTCAGGACTCCCTCCCGCATCACCTCGGGGTACCTTTGCATGTGGACTTCTCATTGCCAAAACCAGAGACTCACACAGGCTGCAGATGAACGGGCATTTGTCAAAAGATGAGAGAACACAGGAGGAAGAAAGACCCCAGCAGAATGCCCAAACACCTCCCCGGCCAGGCCCGGAGAGACAGAATACAGTTTAGGGCGGCATTCAGGACCCAGGGTGGTTCTCATGGTTGGTTCTCCCCAGCACCAAGAGTACGTCACGCCCTCTTCTCATGCCTTGTCGACAGTATCCCACCATGTCTTCCATCTTCTGTTCCCATTATCAACCACCTGACTTTCTCTAGATAGCAAACACAAACTACTTATAAGAGGAGACTTACTCGCCGGGCTCTGCGGCTCAGCCTGTAATCCCGCGCCTTGGGAGGCCGAGGTGAGTGGATTGCCTGAGCCCACGGGTTCAAGACCCACCTGGGCAACTTGGCGAGACCTCATCTCTACAATAAATCAAAAATTAGCCGGGCGTGGTAGCGCCCGCCTGTAGTTCCAGCTACTTGGAAGGCTGAGGTGGAAGGATCGCCGGAGCCCAGCGGGTTGAGGCTGCGGTGGTTGGGAGCGGCCAGTCTGAGCAACAGAGTGAGACTCCAACTCAAAAAAAAAAAAAAGAGACTTACTCAATGCAGTAGAACCAGGGTTTCTGTTGAGGGGTTCCTGCCTCCTATCCCAGCTCGCAGGACACTGTCTCACCCGTAGATAGATGTGTTGTGTAGGGGCAGATCATATCTGCTGGGACCACAGGTGGGCAAGTCCCTTGGTGACCTGTGGTAAAGGAATCCCTGAAAGGGGCCAGGGAGTGCTGGCATTCTGAGATGTGGCATCTCCAACACAACCTTGCGTATAACTTACAATGAAATTCTCACACTGGCTTGCCTTGCTTGCCTGAGTATCTTCTAAAAAGTCTGTGAGCTCTTTGTGAAAAACATCATCCCCAGAGCTCCAGATCTTCTGTGTAATATATAGTGGGTTTGCGATAAATATTTGCTGAGTGAATGAATGTGTAAGAATATATACACATATGTTAAGTCATTTTATTTTGGCATCAAGGAGTTTATTTTATTAGTAAGAGTGTCTTGAGAATCATGCTTTTATATTCGATTTAGCTGCAGCACATTTTCCAAATCTGAACTGCAAGGACCCCAGGAACAGTGGTCCCCAACCTTTTTGGCATGGGTGAGGGGGAGATCATTGAGCATCAGATGCTCATAATAGCAGCCCAGTTCCTGCACATGCACAGTTCGCAATAGGGGGCGGGGTCCCATGAGAATCTAATGCCCACGTTGCTCTGACAGAGGACGGAGCTCTGCTCCATGCCGCTCACCTGTGGCACGTACTGTTGTGCTGGCCGGTTGGATTCAGTGGCCTGTGGTTAGAGACCCGTGTCCAGGAGAGCTATGTAGGGAAAACCTCCTCAAATTATAGACACAGAAAACTGGCCCCCAAAACAGGATTTCTGGGATGTCTAAAAGATTGAGAACCGTGTTTTGGACCCTGTGTCCATCAGGACACACACAAAGGTACGGCTTCCGTGAGTAACAGCGAAGGTGGCCCCACACACCTCTCAGTCTGCGAAAGGGACCACGAGCTCTATTCAGTTGAAGGCATAATGGGATTCGATGTCTCCCTCGAGCTCAGACGCATTTTTCAGTTGAGATACTGGACAACTTTTAGGAAGGAAGTCCAAGCCCTTAGAAGGTAAGTTCTTGTTCAAGGCCACACCTCCCCAATGACACAGCCAGATTCCAGGTCTCGTGATCAGCCCAGAGCTCTTTTCTGGTTCTCTGTTTAGCCCTTCCTCCGTCTCAAAGGCCCAAACTGATATTTTGACCTAAAAGGTCACTTTAACCATTTGGCCGCCAGAAGCAAGAATGAACATAGGTTCGCATATATAGAGAATTCAGCAGTGTGTTTAAGGGACACACCCTTTGCAAACAATGTAGTAAAGGCACAGGAAGGAGCAGAGTTGCGGAAGACACTGTCACTCTAGGAAATTCTTCTGTAGTTCAGTGAACTTACTGTAATTCAGTGAGAGTCAGGAAACTGACTCTTAGGTAAGCTAATTTTTCAAATTGGCTTTTGCATATTGACTTAAAACCAGGACCCAAATACATTGCTGAATAAACACATGCACTTGCGAGCTAGCTCAGAAGTCTCATGTAAGTAATTATCTGTTCCTATAATGTAGCATATAATATAAAATACAATAATGGTCCTTTCCCAGCCTAGTTAATGTTTAGTTGTTTTGTAATTTTAAAAAATACCAGATACCCACTCCATTAATTTAAGCTCATTGTTTTCCAGTCTTTTAAGTTACACAAATTAGCGAGTTTCTGCTCCACACACACTTAGCATCTCGGTGGTAATTGAGAACAGAATTTGGAGACTCACTAACAGAACACAGAAGGAGGAGGCTGTGAAATGCTGGTTGCCCTTGCGGACTAAAACGAGAATCTGCGGTGTCTGAAATGTTCGGTATTTAAACCGAGAGCTGATGAAGATCAACTTCAGAAGAAAAGTTAAATGAATTACCATGGATTACATGTTTATGGGATCCAGAGTAAGAAAACAAGGAAATGCAACTGAAAGATAAAAATTCCCAACAGATTGGCCTTTACTCCATTTAAGATGCATGTGGCTTTTTTTTTTTTTTTGTGGCTAAGCTTAGTTATTACTTTCTTAAGTCACCAAGCTAAAAGCTAAGTGTATACCACTTATCACTATGGGACTATGCATATGCATTAAGTATAAATATACATGATTGCAAATGAGAATCAAATCAAGATCAAGAAGAAACTCCAGACTGTCTCCCACTCATTCTAACTTGCAAAGTTTGGGAAGATCCAGTCCTGTCCAGATCTCCCCTGTGACTCCTGAAAAGCCAATGGGAGAGAAGGTAGAGGAAAAGACGGAACCGAATAAAAACCAGCCCAGGCATGTTAGCATTTTCTGCCTCATTCCCTCACTTCCAGTTACCACTCAGCGTTCCCCAACGATGGTTGTTGTTGTTCTTTCCCTTATAAAACTGCCGTGTCTGAGAGCCAGCTTCTGTTTCTCTGCTCCTAATCCACAGACTTATTTGCCCCTTGAGAGGAGACAGAGCAGTTCCTTCACCCGAGAGAACACCAGGTCCTTGGCCTCACCCACACTCCTCCCAGGCTGGAGGGGGGCTTTCCTTGAATTCATCCTGGGGCGGCCACACTCTGGCTAGATCCTGCATCTGACTTCTTCGTAGAGAGAGTCTCTTCTGCTCTGGCTCTCAGGATAAAACAGTCCAGGAAGACTCCTTCACCAGGGTCTCCAGAGAACATATGGGTTTCTTATTAAATGTGAATTTTAGATAAACAATGAAAAAAATATATACTGTATAGAGACTATAATAAATAAATATATATACATATATGTGTGTGTGTGTGTGTGTGTGTGTGTGTGTGTGTGTGTGTGTATGTATATATATATATTTTTTTTTTTTTTTTTACTCAGTATCACTCTGTCGCGTAGGCTGGAGTGCAATGACAGTATCACTGGTCACCACAGTCCCCACTCTTTGGACTCAGGCCATCCTTCTGCCTCAGTCTCCCTAGTAGCTGGAACTACAGGCACGTGCCACTACACTTGGCTAATTTCTTCTTTTAATTTTTTGTAAAGACAGGGTCTCACTATGTTGGCCAGGCTGGTCTCGAATTCCTGGGTTCAAGCAATCCTCCTGCCTCAGACTCTTAAAGTGCTGAGGTGTGAGCCACCACACCCAGCCATGATGAACAATTTTTAGGCATAAGTACATAAGTATGCCCTATGCAATAATGCTTGTAATGTTTAAATATTTGCTACTTATTTGTAACTCAAGTTTATTTTTATTTGATAAGTCTGAGATTGCTACTTTGTACCCTTCCCTCATTTTGAAAAAGTTCATTTTATTTTCTCCAGGTAATAGCTCAGACTTATATTCCTCATTGTTTCAAATTCCCTTTGGGGAGTCCTAGACCAAATTCAAATGGCGGTACATGAGCACCTGCGGGCGTGCACCTCTCAGAAAAGTTGAATGTCGGAAACCACAAATACATAGGACTAAAAGATACGGCTGCCTTCCAGGGTCTTCTGATAATTTTCGGTCATAGACAGAAGTTCTTCCTAAATAGTTCTCCCTTCTCTAATTTATGCCACCACAGTTCTTGAGAAGACAAGGCTAGGGAGAAGGCTTTCTTTGGCAAAGCTTACCAGAGTGTGATCTAAACTGATAGCTAGCCCCAACCGTACATCACCATCTATGGAATAGAAATCACCCAGATGTTGACTTGGCATAAAAACTCCCAAACCAAAGCCGGGCTCGGTGGCTCAGCCTGTAATCCCGCGCCTTTGGGAGGCTGAGGTGAGTGGATTGCCTGAGCCCGCGGGTTCGAGACCCGCCTGGGCAGCAAGACCTCATCTCTACAATAAAACAAAAAAATCAGCCGGGCGTGGTAGCGCATGCCTGTAATTCCAGCTACTTGGAAGGCTGAGGCGGAAGGAGCCCAGCAAGCGAGGCTGCGGTGGCCGGAAGCGGCCGCTGCACTCCAGTCTGGGCAACCGAGTGAGACTCCAACTCAAAAACAAAACAAAACAAAAAATTTCACGCAAACCAAATACTCTGTTATAAACATTTTGACCTGGCCAGGCTCGGTGGCTCAGCCTGCAAGCCCAGTACTTGGGGAGGCCAAGGCAAGAGGATTGCCTGAGCCTGCAGGTTCAAGACCCACCCAGGCACCTTGGCGAGATCTCATCTCTACAATAAATCAAAAATTAGCCGGGCGTGGTAGCGTGTGCCAATAGTTATGGCTACTTGGAAGGCTGAGGCGGAAGGATCACTGGAGCCCAGCAGGTTGAGGCTGCGGTGGCCAGGAGCGTGCCACTGCACTCCAGTCTGGGCGACAGAGTGAGACTCCAACTCAAAAAAAAAAAAAATTTTTTGGCCTGCCTAAAATGGTACACATTTTGTCCACCAAGTGTAAGAACAAAGAGAAGCCATTTTGTCTCTCTCAATCACCTTTATTCTTTACTGATGCTTTCTCCATTTGCATTGAAGCTAAAAACAGGAAAAAAATGCTGTGTTATACACACACACAAACACACACAGACACACACAAACACACCATTTCTGCTTTTAAGGAAATAAAATATAGGAAAATATACATTGAAATGTCGATTCACTCAAACTCATCAATAAACCATGGGTTCTCTTAGTGACTGTTTGGATGTAAATGATTTCCTCAAAAACAAATTCTATATCTCAGTCATGTGATGACATATCCTAAAATCAGGAAGCCAAAATGGCCTAGAAATAATGCATAAACTCTTCTTTCTTTCTTCGAAAGACCCAAGATGTTCCAAGACAATGGTGCCTATAATAAGAGCTGCAACCATTGTTCCGTTTTCTGTGGTCAGAATTGTGGGGAAGTTCTTGGAGAAAGGATAGGAAGGTGGTTTTCTTTTCTGTTTTCTCCTAAAAAAAAATCAAAACATCCAAGTGCCTAATGTGTAAAGAGGACACACTGGCACTACGTCCCAGGCAGGGATGTACTTTGAGACTCTGGGACTTGCATTTATTAGATCTAATCTACAATACCACCAAGATGGCAGAACAGAAGGTAACCCACTTATCTCTCCTTCCGCAAGAATTCTGCACTCATTCATAGTCAAAAGTCTCTTGGCAGGAGCCTCGGGAATCAGACAGGGTTTGTGAAAGCTCAGTGAAACCCAAGACCTAGGGAAGTAGTGTCAAGAGTGCAGATCTACAGGTGACTGAACTGCCTGCCAAGGTCACTTATGGGTTCAAGCCCAGAAATAGCCCTATCCCCAAGGGGAAGAGCTACGGCAAATTTGGCCTTGAACCAGGAACCAAAACCAAAGAGAATTGTGCACACCAGAGCTTTGGTAGAAACACCCACCTACTCACCCATATCTGTCTTAGCAGGGAATCTGAAAGCCAGCCCATGGCACTGCTCCAGGCCTCTAGCTGAGGTCCCGGCTCAGAGCTGCTCACACAAGGACCCAGAGAAAGACTCACTTATATCTCCCAGGCGCCAAGTTTAAGCCTCTCAGATGGGCTCATCAACTACTTCCCACAACAGACCCTGAGGGGCCCAGTCCCAGCTCCAGACCCTCCTGCTGCAATCAGGGAACTATCCTGTATGTGCAAGGACTTGCCAAAAGATATTCACTCCTCTGAGTCAACAAGACCCGGCCCTCTAGTCTTGACTCCACAGCAGATCCCAAGGAAGCCAATTCTCAGCTCTGGCCCCTCTTGGTGCAGTTGGAAAACTATCCCATCTGTGCCTAGACCTGCTGGGCGACACACACCTCTCTGAGCCAAGCCTGGGCTCTCCAGCTTCTTTCCTACAGCTGCTCCCAAGGGAGCCCATTTTCAGCTCCAGCACCTTCTGCTGCAGTTGAGAAAGTATCCTCTCTGTGCCGATTCCTGCTGGGAGATAAACACACATTGGAGCCAGCATGGGAGGTCTACCAGCATCCTCCTCACAGCCGGTCCTCTCGCTGGAGTCCAGCCCCTCTCACTATAGTCACTAACCCATCTACCTGTGCAGAGACCGTTGAGAAGAATGCCTATCTAGGCCACCAGAGCAGTCTTCCAGCCTCGGGACCCTAGCCAGTGTTTCTACATAGCCCCAGTCTCCCTCTTAGGTCTTTCCCAGATCCACCTAGATAGGAAAGACATGTCAATTTCAAAGTTCTTGTGAGATATGCAGCAAGCCTGATTTTAGAGTGTCTTTAGTGCTGGATGTCTGCAGTGGTCATAGGTTCAGGGAACACAACAGTCAGTCAACTTAGAATCCTGGAAGACCCTCTTAAGAAGGATAAGCACAAAGAAAGCCAGACTGCAAAATCTAAAGTAAATATCTACCCCTCAATGCACAGACATTGTCGCCCTTCCACAAGCATCAAGAACATTCAGAGAAATAAGAACAAAATAAAGTGCCAGAAACTGATCCTAAAGTGATAGAGATATGTGATCTCTCAGACAAAGAATCCCAAATAATTGTCTTAAAGATGTTCGGTAAACTTCAGGAAAACACAGATGTTTATCAGAGAAATTGAACGGAGAGATTGAAATAATTTGCTAAAAAATCAAACAAATTCTGGAACTGAAAAAGTACAATGAATAAAATGAAAAATTTAACAAATTAATGGCAGAACTAATCAAAAAGATCAAAACATCAGTGTGCACAAAGACAGACTATTTGAAAACACACAGTCAGAGGAGAAAAAAGATTGAAAAAGAATGAACAAAGCTAAAGGGGTCTATGGGACAATATCAAAAGAGCAAATATCCTGGTTACTGAAGTATAAAAAAACGTATTCAAAGAAATAATAGAAAACTTTCCAAACCTGAGGAAAGATATAAATATTCATGCAAAATAAGGTCACAGGTCACCAATTTGATTCAACCCAAATAAGAATACCCATGACATTTATAATCAAATTCTCAAAGGTCAAAGACAAAGACAAGATCCTGACCCAGGAAGATAAAGAAGGAAATAACACATAAGTGCTAGTCTGCCTGGCAGCAGACTTCTTGCAGAAACCTTATAGACTAGAAGGGATTGGGATGATATTTTCAGAGTGCTGAAGGAAAAAAATATTATCAAGCAAGAATATTGTACCAAGCAAAGCTATTCCTCAGAATACAAGCAATCAAAAAACCAGAACACAGACACAGAAGCTAAGGAAATTTGTTAATAACATACCTATCCTACAAGAAATGACACAGGAAGTTTATCAACTAAAAGAAAGGATGTTAATATGATTTTCATACTAATATTGCAATCGTGGTGTTTAAACCCCTTTTATTAAGAAGACTAAAAAACAGATTTTTTAAAAATAATAACTGCAATGATTTGTTAAGATATAAGATGTATAGAAATGCAAATTGTAATATCAAAAAGTTCAAAATATAAAAGGAAAAGACAGTTAATGTGTTCTGGTTTTTTGATTGCCTGTTTTGCCTTATTTGATTTTTCTGTTTTTGTTATCAAAGTTAAGTTGATACTAGTTTTTAATATTAACTATAACTATAGAATGTTTTTTGTAAGATTCTTGTAAACCATAAACCAAAAACCTATAATAGGTACACTACAAATAAAAAACAAAAACTAAAACATAACACCAGAGAAAATCCCTTAAACACAAAGGAAGACAGTAAGAAAGAAAGATAGGAGCTACACAACTGGAAAACAAGAAACAAAGAGACAGCAGTAAGGCTTTACCTATCAATAATAATATTGAATATAGCCAGATATAGTGGCTCATGCCTATCGTTCCAACACTTTGGGAGGCCAAGACAGGCAGTATAGCCCAGGAGTTCCGGACTGGCCTGGTAACACAGCCAAACTTCATCTCTACAAAGAAATCAAAAATTTAGCTGGGCATGGTGGCACGTGCCTATAGTCCTAGCTACTCAGGAGGTTGACATGGAGGGACTGCCTGAGCCCAGGAGGACAAGGATACTGTGAGCTGTGTTCATTGTGATCATGCCACTGCACTTCAGCCTGGGTGACAGAGTAAGGTCCACGCACAAAAATATATATATATTGAATGTAAATGGTCTTAATTATCCAATTAAAAGACAGAGAGGCTGCATGGATTAAAAAACAAGACCCAATTATATGATGCCTACAAGAAACTCACTTCACCTTTAAAAAAAATGCATAGACGGAAAATGAAGAGATGGAAAAAAAATACTCTATGCAAATATAACCCAAAAAATAGAATAAATAATTATATTCAGATAAAATAGACTTTAAGTCAAACACTGTAAAACAAGACTAAGAAAGTTATTATATAAACAACAAAGTGGTCAATTCAGCAAAAGAATATAACAAGAATAAATATATATGCACCCAACACCAGAGCATTTAAATATATAAAGCAAATGTTAATAAATCTAATGGGAGAGATAGACTACAATATAATTGCATTAGGACATTTCAACACTCCACTCTCAGCAACAGATCATCTAGGCAGAAAGTCAACAAAGAAACATCAGAGTCAGACCATACTCTAGACCACATGGACATAACAGACATTTACAAAACACTTCATCACACATATGAAATACACATTTTTCTCATCAGCACATGAAACATTCTCCAGGATAGACCATATGCTAGAACACAAAACAAGTCTCAACAAATTCAAAAAAGTCAAAATCATGCCACATATTTTTTCTGATCACAATGAAATAAAACTGGAAATCAGTAACGAGAAGAACTTTGAACACTGTGTATATACATGAAAATTAAACAACATGCTCCTGAATGACAAACACTTCAGTGAAGAAGTTTAGAAGGAAATTTTTTAAATCATTGAAACAAATAAAAGTGACAACCCAACAGACCAGGACAAATGATGCTAAGTGGGTAGTTTATAGCAATAAATGTCTACATTAAAAAGTAGAAAAGCTACAAATAAGCAACCAAAGAATGCACCTTAAGAAACTAAGGAAGTAAGAAAAAAGGAAACTCAAAATTAGTAAGAAAAGGAATAATAAAGAACAAGAAGAAACAAATGAAAAATGAAATTGAAACTAAAAAAAATGCAAAAGATGAGCAAAATGAAAAGTTGATTTTATTAAAAAGATAAACAAGTCAACAAACTTTTAGCTAGACTGAGAAAAAGAGACAAGACCCAAATAAGCAAAATAACAAGATGAAAAGGAAACATTACAACTGATACCATAGAACTACAAGGGATTATTAGAGACTATTATGAACAACTATGCATCAACAAATTGGAAAACATCAAGTCGATAAATTCCTGAACATATACAACCTACCAAGACTGAATCACGAAAAAGTAGAAAATCTGTGCAGATCAGTAATTAGTAATGACATTGAAGCCATAATTTAAAACTCTGTTATCAAAGAAAAGCCTATGACTTCATAGATTTACTGCTGAATTTCACTAAACATTAAAAAAAAAAAAAACTAACACCAATTCTATACAATTTCAAAAAAATAAAAATAAGAGAAGGAACTACTTCCAAATATATTCTACAAGGACACCATTACCCATTACCCTGATACCAAAGCCAGACAAAGATAGAACAGAAAAAAATAAAGGAAAAAGAAAAGAAAGAAAGAAAACTGTAAGCCAATATCTTTGATGAATATAGATACAAAATCCTCAGCAAAATACTAGCAAACCAAATTTAATTCAACAACACCTTTTAAAAAATATCATTCATCACCATCAAGCAAGATTCATCCCACAGACGCAAGAATGGCTCAGTATATGAAGATTAATAAACACAATATATCACATTAACAAAATCAAGGGCAAAAACTATATGATTATTTCAATAGGTGCCAAAAAAAGCATTTCATAGAATTCAATATCCCTTCATGATAAAACCTTCAACAAATTGGGTATGGAAGGAACGTACCTCAATATACTAAAGGTCATATCTGAAAAGTCCACCACTAATATCCTATGACTGGAGAAAAATTGAAAGCCTTTCCACTGTAAGACAAGGATGCCCAATTTCACCACTTTTATTCAACATAGTATTGATGGAAGTTCCAGTCAGAGCCATTAGGCAAGAGAAATTAATAAAGGCCATTCCATTTGAAAGGGAAGAAGTCGCACTGTCATTGTTAGCAAACAACAGGGCCGTATAATTTTTAAAAGCCTACAGATTTCACTCCAAAAACCCCCAAAACTCTTAAAACTGATAAATGAACTTAGCAAAGTTTCAGGATACAAAATCAACATAGATTTTTATCTAACTTGTCTCACGAGAATAGTGACTTGAGAAAAAACTCTGTGTAGACAATATAAATCTCAGGTCACAAGCTCAGTTCTATAAAAAATAATCAACATTTATAGAAAGCAACTTAATTCACAATGTAAGTTGTCACCCCGTGAGCCAGTGTGATGGGAAACATGCTCGGGCATAAGGAGCACCCCACAGTCCGTGCCAAAGTTTGGGGGTTCTGTAAGCAGCATCAAGGTTTTGGGGGCTATGGCTACCCATACAGTTTACCTTTCAACAACAGGAGTTTGAACAGTATGGTTCGTTTATATCCAGATTTTTTAAGCCAAACGCAGATAGAAAATGTAGTATTCCTGGGTTGCAAAATCCACCTTTATGGAAGACCAATTCTTCCCATATGTGAGTTATGCAGGTCCAACTTTGGGAATCAGTATAGCAGATTTGGGTATGGGAGTTGGATTCTCGGAACCAATCTTTTTTTGTATACCAAGAGATGACTGTAGTAACCATTACCCAATAGTCAGCGTTTGGTGGGTCTGGTGCACAGAAACACCAAGGGGTCTAGTGACCCATTCAACCTAACTTCGCCATGCCCAGTAGCCCTCCGATGGCATCTTTCATGCGTGGAAAGCTTTTTCAAGGTTGCCTATAGTCCTGCCAACCGAGATGGCCCACGAAGCCCGACTACCTTAGATTTAATCACGATGCTTCCCATAGTAAGGGACAGGTCCTGTGTGCTCTGGGGACCTCTGTCTCACCTCTCCCCTTCTCTCAGGAAATATTAAAGATATGTTCGAGGGAAAATCCTTTCTATCTCATGATCTTTTTAAACAATTATTTTTTGAGGGGGACCCAAAACAAACCAGAATTATCTTTTTGGAGGCTGGGCCTCTTGTAGTGTGAGCTTTCCCCACTAGGTAAGTATTTTAGGGACACATCGGCATCCGCGTCCCAGCTGGCGTTCAGTGAATTTTTTTTGGAGATGATTTCACATGTTTGCTCGTTTCACGATGGGTAATTTACAAGCACAACCTGCCCATGTTGCGCTGAGTGTTCGGCACTTTTTGACCCAAGACAGCATGGTCCCCGTGCCCCACCCTCCCTATTCACCTGATTTCACACCAAGAGACCTTTTTGTGTCTTCCCAGATGAAACAGATCCTCAAAGGGAAACGTCCACCAGTGTGGAAGAGGTGAAACAAAAAAATGGCAGAAACACTAAAAAGGCGTTAAAATGGATAAGTTCAAAAACTGTTTGGAGCAGTGGAAAAAGTATCTCAAAAGGTATATTGCATCAAGTGAAGTACTTTGAAGGCAATTGAAGTTCAAACATTTAAGAATAAATGCACAATCTTTTCTAAATAAATTCCAAGTTTTGGGGGATCCTTCTCACACAGCCAGTCATTGCCATCCCTTAAGCCTTTAAGCCTTGCAGTTTATTTCTATTTTCTGTTCTCTCACAGGCCTCCCTGAGGGAAGGCATTATACAACCACTGTCTACTGGAAGGATTAGGATGAAAAAAGAAAATGAAGAGGAAAAATACAGACTAATTCTCAAGATATCACAGAAGCAGATATCTAAATTCAAGCTCAGCTCATAATTCCCAGTTTTAAAAGAGCCAAAACAACCTATTAATGGTCTAAAGTCAAGGCTTTAGCTTCCATGTCTCTCTAACAGGCATGACCTCAAAAAAGTCTACACAGGTCCTTCCCTTATCCTCAGGGAATGCATTCCAAGCTCCCCAGTGGGTGTCTGAAACCACAGATAGGACCAACCCCTATACGTACTGTGTTTTCTCCTACACAAACATATCCACAGTGAAGTTTAACTTACAAATGAGGTAGAGTAAGAGATTAACAACAATAACTAATAATAAAACGGAAGAATGATAACAAGATGTCGACACACTTCTCTCACACTTTGGGGTCATTAGTAAGTGAAATAAGGGTCACTTCAGTACCAGCTTCGATGCCGTGAAGGTGGATCTGATAACCTGGGGGAACTCCTGTATGACTAGCGGGTGGGCAGCCTATACAGTGTGGATGATCTGGACGGAGGAATGATTTGCGAACGGGTGGATGGAGGGCGTGAGATCTCAGAACGTTAACCAGAACAGGGCGCAATTTAAAACTTATGACTTGTTTATTTCTGGAATTATTTCAGACCGCAGCTGACCATGGGTAACTGGAAGTGTGGAAAGTGAAACAGCAGATAGGGGCCTACAGTATAGAATATGTGACTTTAGCACCAAAGGGAATATTTTCAGAGTCCAGCGGTTGACCAAGAGATAAGCTAGAGGAATACATGAGAGTAGAAAGTGCATATTCTTTTCGTAAGTGAGTGATATTGACATGCAAAGGACTCCTATATCAAAGGAAAGTCTTACGTCAATAGTCGAAGTTAAATGTAGAACTGCCTGTTGTTATGGGCACTGGTGAGCAGAACTGGAATGTTCTCTTCTGCTAAGGGCAGAAATGGTGGTCAGTGTGAAAACAGCACTTCATTCTTTACATTCTGGCAGATTTACAAACCAATAAACATCACCGGTGTTCTTTTTAGTGCATGCTTACTGGTGGATTTTTGTTCCAACAGATGTATCTCTTTTGACTCTAATATAAAAATTGTCCAAGCAAATCACATTAGGGCAGGAAGAAGCTGTCGATTTTTGAAGTGTGAGGTGAAGCATTTTAGACTTTCGTAAAGATAGAGAAATAGACCCTTCTTTCTAAAGAGCTTTATGTTGGCCACCCAGGATAGGACAGCTTTCCAAAGCGTAGTTCCCAGGGACTGTTTGCAGAGGAAGGAACGTGACCAAGCAACTTTGTGCTGGGTGTGCAAGTGGACCCCAGGGACACACAAGGCTTCCCACTGGCCCCGCAGGGCTACCCGGATGACACACCACTCCGTGGGTCCATGCTCTCTGACCACCTGGAAAGTGGCACAGTTCAAATACAAGCTCCCCTGATGTACTTTGCTGAAAATTTCAACAGCTTGTTTTTGCCTGGCTTTCAGACATTCTAGAACATAAAATGTGATTCAATTCAACATCAGGAGAAGGAAAATGAAAAGTGAAAAAGAAAAATCTCAAAAGAATGAATGATGGATTCCTCCCCCTGAAAAAGATTTCACAGACCTCAGACGAGATGAAGAGAGATCCTGAGAGGAGAGGGAAGAGTTATTTAGCATGAGCTGTTTGAATCTCAGTTCAGCAACAAGGTTAGAGCGCTTGGGTATGGAGGAACACAACCCTGGCAGCAGGATGCTCAAGGTGACCTCAGGGCCTCTTGAATTCTTCCCATGTTCAAAGTCCTGAGTGTCCGGGGTGTGTCCACAGGGCTGGAGCATGTGAGACGGGAAGAGTGAGCATTGCCTTGCCCCACATATACTTGTGGAAGCCCACGTCTGAAGATCACGAATCTCTCTCTTTTTTTTTTTGAGTCGGAGTCTCACGGGGTCGCCCAGACTGGAGTGCAGTGGCCGCTCCGGGCCACCGCAGCCTCGACCCACCGGGCTCCAGCGATCCTTCCGCCTCCGCCTTCCGAGGAGCCGGAATTACAGGCGCGCGCTACCACGCCCGGCTGATTTTTTGATTTATTGTAGAGATGAGGTCTCGCCAAGTTGCCCAGGCGGGTCTCGAACCCGCGGGCTCAGGCCATCCACTCGCCTCAGCCTCCCAAAGGCGCGGGATGACAGGCTGAGCCACCGAGCCGGCTTGAATCTCTATTTTTAAAATGTGAAATTGACAATGTATTTGACCCCTAATTCCACTTTGGAAGTCTGACTTTTTTTTCATTCCAGCCAGCATATTCATGTTAATTCCTGGTATATTTCCAAGGAAATAAAGAGAGAGAGAGAGAAAAAGATTGAGACAGAAGAGTGTTTTATCATTAGCCGAAGCTCCTGGAAAGGAGAGTCAGGGGCATGGTTAGTGATTATTAATGCAGGCACAAATTACATAATTAGAATCAAAGTGGGTTTTTTTTCTTCAGATGTTTTCAAGATGATTTTGTAATGGGCTGCTCTGTTGGAAAGTTGACCTGAGAATTAGTTCACCGTGCTGTAGCCCACAGGCAAATAGGATCAGGTAGGCACGTGCTCTGCCTTTCGGTGTAACCCTTCTACAGGCCCGTAGTGGCCTTCCAGCAATTCTTCCTGCATTCAGTGTCATCTGCTGCCAAGCATTTCTTCACATTGCAGCCACAGTACTCGTTTTAAAAATGCATACCTGGCTGGTCGCCGTGGCTCACATTGTAATCCCTGCAATTTGTGAGTCCAAGGCGGGAAGATCCCCTGAGCCTGGAAATTTGAGACCAGCCTGGGCAACATAGTGAGACCTCATCTCTACAAAAAAATCTTTTAAGAAATTAGCCAAGAGTGGTGTCAGCGCCTGTAGTCCCAGCTACTCAGGAGACTGAGATGGAAGGATCGCCTGAGCCCAGGAGGTCGATGCTATGACAAACCATGATTGTGCCACTGCGCTCCAACCTGGCCATGGAGTGAGACCCCAACTCAAAATAAAATGCATACTTTAACAGAACACCCATTGCTGGCTCCAGAAACTGCCTTTTCCATGACTCTAAGTGTGAAACCCACCATGAGTCTGCAACATGCATCTGGCCAAGACCTACCTCCCTGCCTCATGCTGCCTTTGGACAAAGGCAAATAGACCAATGTGCCTCAAATGTGCCTTCTTTTAGTCTTTCCAACTTCATACTAATTTCAATTATGTATTTATCTGAGAGTGTATTCTTTTAATATCTGTGTTTGCCACTAGTCTCGGGAAAGATCCCTTAAGCTACTCGAAAGCAAAACAAAAATTTGATCCTAGTGATGGCTTTCTCCAAGATGAGTTGGTTGAGGGACCATGTTTTTTTTATTTCCAGATTCCTTGTCCTGTTCCATTGGTCTGTTTGGCTAGTCCTGTACCGATACCATGCCATCTTGGTTACTGTTGCCTTGTAATACAGTTTAAAGTCTGGAAGTGTGGCACCTCCAGCATTCTTCCACTTGCTGAGGATCTCTTTGGTTATTTGTGTTCTCTTTTGCTTCCATATGTCTTTTCTAGGTCTGTGAAAATGATATTGGCAATTTGATGGGTATTGTATTAAATCTGTAGATCAAAAAAGGTACGCTTCTACACTGTTGGTAGGAATTAAGCTAGTTCAACCTCTGTGGAAAGCAGTATAACAACACTTCAAAAAACTAAACACTGAGTTTCCATACAATCCAGCACTCCCTCTCCTGGGAACATTTCTGATGGAGCACAAATTGCACTACCGAAAAGACACCTGCACACACATTTAATGCAACTTTATTCACGATAGCAAAAACTGGAGCTAACCTAGATGCCCATCAAAAGTGGATTACATAAAGAACATGTGGCAGACATACACAATGGACTATTAGGCAGCCATAAAGAAGAACAAAATCATGGCTTTTCGCAGCAACTTGGATGTAGCTGGAGACCATCATACTAAGTGAACCATCACAGAAACAAAGAGCCGAATACCACATGTTCTCATTCATAAGCAGTCCCTGAACACTAGTCACGCTAGCCCAAGGGTGGGACTGGCATATGCTGGGCACTGCTAGGGTGGGAGAAAGGGAAGACAGAGGGGGCGTGTGGCCACACCAAGGGTACCTGGTCCTCTACCGGGGGAGAGAGGGCCCAGTAGAAGCCCAAACATCACCGGCACTTAACACTTATACAGTAAATCCTCACTGGTACCCCACAACTCTAAAATTAAAAAAATACATACATAAATGCATAAATACTAAAAGATCAATTTGCCCCTAGGTTTCCTGCCATCAGCACCCTTGCACTTTTCACTCTGTCCTCTCTCCTTCGGTCTCCCTAAATCAGTTCCGAAACCTCGTGTGCCTTGGGCAGCATAGTCTCCGGATGAATTCCCCAGATCCTCAGCCTTTGTCCTGGTCTCGCCAATCCGCCAACTTTCTCACAAATCAGGCTCCTCTACCTCCTCTCCTCTTCCCATGATCTTCTCATGACTTTGAGCATCACAGAGCGTTCACGGCTGGGTTGGTCCTTCCCTTCTCTTCCAAGCCCTCACTGTGCCCTTCTTTGAATTTTCACAGCATATTTGCTAGTTTGATGCTACATGACATCTTAGTTTTGCACAGATATTTATTCTCACTTCTCGTCTCCATTGGAAGCTGCGTCAAGATGGAGTCGGTGAAGTCTTGTCATATGGACACCCCACGACCCCTAGCACGGTGCTGAGCAGTATATGCTTGGCTGGTTTCAGGACAGGCCTTTCTAGAAGTGACCGAGCTCCTCTCACTTCTCACCCCAAAGAGCAGAGCTTCTCATAACTCAGGCAAATCTTTCGTCCTGAAAAACACATGCCTCTTTTTACAAGGCACCATCCATGTGCCTTTGAGTTCTCCGAGCTCAAAGGAAAGGATGCATCTAGCATGCTGGGCTCTCAGAAGTTTCCTTTGAACAAAAATACTCTGGATTTTGAGTTCCACAGTATGTCTTGCCTAAAGCTCAAATAATAGGAAATAAAAGAGAAGAAACACCATTGCTAAGGAATCTGACAATATTTTATATAGGTCATCTGTCCAAATACTACATCTGCTTTCTGAGGAACACACACCTAGGAATGACACTATAGGATTCTGAGAAACAATCTCATGATGGGTCTCAGTATATCTGAAGTGTTTGTTTTATAAATTTTTGGAAATCAAATTCAGATTTTTCTGGTTCTCATCCACAATAATAATGCAGTTTCCAAATGACAGTCTCCCATAAGAATTATTCTGGTTGCCAGGCTCGGTGGCTCAGCCTGTAATCCCGCACCCTTGGGAGGCTGAGGTGAGTGAATTGCCTGAGCCTGCGGGTTTGAGACCCGCCTAAGCAACTTGGTGAGACCTCATCCCTACAATAAATCAAAAAATCAGTCGGGTGTGGTAGCACGCGTCTGTAGTTCCAGCTACTTGGAAGGCTGAGGCGGAAGGATCGCCGGAGTCCAGCAGGTCGAGGCTGCGGTGGCCGGGAGAGGCCACTGCACTCCAGTCTGGGCAACAGAGTGAGACTCCAACTCAAAAAATTAAAAAAAGAATTATTCTGGTTGAGAAGTACTTTAAAAATTTTCCCCTAACAATCTGGATGAACAGTTTATGGCATCAAGTGTCAGACTGTCATTACGTGGGCCTTCAATGCCACTGTACTGACGAAGACTCAAGTTACCACTGCCTAGCTGAATGGCAGGTACGCTATAACCAACCAAGTGTTAGCCTGTAAAGAGCTGTTTATCTAAGAAATTTCCCAAAGAGAAACAATGAGAAGAAAAGCAATAGCAGCATCCGTTTCTACCCAGAATGCAGACATTTTAAGTAAACTATTTTTAATACTCATAGGTATGCAATGAAGTATAGATATTATTCTTAATTTACTGTCAAAAAAAAAACAGGTTCAAAGAAGTCAAATAACTTGACAGGAAAAAAAAGCAGTCACAATCTGAAGACTCAAAATCCAATGTTCTTTCTACCACAAAAAGCTAGCACTTGATAGCTCTGGAGAATTCAGAAAGCTTTCAAGGGCCAAGTAGGTACTCTTGGTGACCTTGCCTTCGATTGCCAAAAGGTCAACAGAGGGCAGAACGTGCCACAACATATGTTGCAAATAAATGAAGGACTCCAAAAGTTGAAGTTTTTTCGTTGTAAGAAATGTTCTTCTCTTTTAGTCACAACAAAAACTGGTATATATTTACACCCACTGACGTAATCTATGCAGAGACAAACAGAATGTATTCAGCAGAGCAATCCAGCTTTTATTTTAAGTAGTTATTACCCTGTGATGGCCGATCTTACTTGTGAGGAGACAATGTATTTTCATTCCACTGACCTTAGGAGGGACTACATGGCTGCCCGAGGCAACACGGCATAAATAGAATTGTCACTGGTTCCATGAGGCTGGAAGCCTTGGGAACCAGCATGCACTCTGCCATCCTTGTTCCCCCCTTAGTCGTGAGACAACTCATATTCTAGATGGCAGCCTGAGTCCTGCAGTAAAGACACCGCGAGGCAGAGCTGCCGCCAACCCTCAACAGACGTGCAGCATGAGCATACTATAAACCTCGTGGTTATAAGCCACAGAGAGATCATGACTGTTGTCCTGGCATGACCCAGTCCATCCTGACTGACACATCTGTGAATTACTCTGCCCAACCAATTCCCGGCGCCTATGATTTCGGTTGCATAATGTTGCAGAGTGATCAATGCCAAAACACAGTGCCTTACACAAAACAAGTCATCATTTCTCGATGACGGGTCTGAAGGTCACCTGTCGTTCCGCTCTTGGTTGGGATACTCTGGAACCACAGATCATGGTTTGGGTTCTAGGACCGTTCTGTTCTCTCTGTCTTCTTCAGGGTTGGCACCATCTGAGGCACTTTCTTGTCATGGCAGATCATAGATGCACAAAAGCCATTCAAACGGCACAAGCAAATGTAAACCCTCTTGTCCCACACTACTAAAAAAGCATGTTCCATGGCCAAGGTCAAAGTCAATGATTACTCCACCGAGGGATGTTGCAAGATAGCATGGTACAGGGACTGAGTGAAAACTGAGAACAAGTATCCAATCTACCACAGCCTAGCCACTGGGTCGCACATATTTACGCTCTCGCACAGGAAAAGCTCACCACTCCAAGACATTCCAGAAAGGAGCATCTCGTAACAGCACTGCACACAAAGTCCCACATCTGGTGACCTATATTGGATCCAGAAGACGGTGCTCTAGAGCTCAAGACCTGTGAACTACAGACAAGCTTTGTGCATCCTTTCCCCGGCCCAGAAGACCCAACATGAATGGTGGGACAGGGACAGGATCACTGTAGCAAGCACAACTATTTTAAAAAGGGACAACTGGGAGGCAAATGGCAGTCATTGCTTTAGCCACTCTAAATCACTCTGGACAGATCCCTTACGCTGGTGATCAAAGTGTCTCATGATTCGGCCAGAGTCCCACTTCCCAGAAGAAACTTCCCCGTCCATAGTTCTCCTTGGCTATTTACTTCATTCTCTGGGACGTCTTTCCTTTTTCCATCCTCCCTGGCCATATCTTAAGAGGGCTTTGGAGAAAATACCATCACTGGTTGATGAGCAGCTTCCTCTCAGCCTGTTCCTGGCAGTAGAAAGTTGGAGAAATAAATGGTGCTTTTAAGTCTCAAACTGTCACTGTCTTCTGTAATGTATGCTGAGGGCCCTTTGTAGCTCTCTCAACAAATCTTTCTTTCTCTTTCCTGTATCAGATTGCACCGAAATACATCAGGTAAAAGTCATACAATAGTTCTGTTTGAGAAATGATTCTCTCTAGACTCCTCTGAGGCAACGGTGGCAATTTGGTAAAGTTACCTCTTTTAAGTGTTGCAATCAGAGGGAACGAAACCGTTGAGGATCTCTAAGGAAGGTTACAAGGTTTGAGTCAGATACATCAAATAATCTGATCTGTCATCTTCAGATTAACCTAATGTCAATTTCCACCCTCGTTTTTAAACGTAACCTGGATCCCTTCCCTTTTCCTAAAATAATTTGTCATTTTACTTTTAATATGATTATGACTTAAATATGATTATGACTATATAGTTTAATATATTTGGGTTTGTCTGTTTCATCTTGTTTTACTGTTTTTAATAGACCGTGTCTTATTTATTTAAATTGTAAGACCATAATAACATTGTAAAATAAAAAGGATGGTAGTAATAAAACATATGGAATCTGCTGAAGAGGAAAGTACAGCTCCCAAGAAGCACAATAGGATCATGCAAGATATGAGGGAGGATCTTTAGGGGACCTCTGTACACAAGACAGCAGCTACCAGGGACAGAAGCTCCTTGCATTATTAATATGAATGTTTAAACATTTTATCAGTGTAGAGGTCCTAAAACTGTACCTGAACAATATCATATGATAAATAAATCATTACCTATGCAATTAGCTAAGACAATAATTTTAACATTATTTGAATAATTTATCATCATTATATTTTCCAGGCTTTGTTTTTTTTTCCTTTCAGTTTGCTTAAACTATCTTCTAGCACAGTACTTCTTTTAGAGTATGTCTGTGGTTAGTATATATTCTAAGCTTTTTCAAATCTGAAAAAATATATACGACTTTTAAACCCATCCCAAAATTTATAAGCAAGCTCAAGAGTGTATAGAAGTATGAATGTAGCATTATTTCCGTATAAACTCTAATATTTCTCCACTTCCTTCTAGCCTCTAATGTTGCCAATGAGAAGTCTGATGTCAATCTGATTCCAATTTCTCATTAGAGATGTTTTTTGCTTTCAGAGTCTTTAGAATTTTATATATTTTTTGTCTTTAGACTTAAATACAATATATGTAAATGTATGTGAGTCTTTTTTCATTCACTTAGCTCATCCTTTATAGGACACCTGAAATCTCATGTTTATCTTCATCCCTGGATTTTTTTTTCCTATCATTTCTTTGATTATCTCTCACTCTCAGAAACTTCTAAAGCATTGATAATTAAACTTGTTTATCTCTTATTTTTTTCATCTTTTTGTACTATATTGTAGAATTATTTAGCTTAGTTCTGCAGTTCACTAATCACACCTGGGTGGTGTCAAGCTGACACTAATCTACCCATTTAATTTTTTAATCAATGATATCATTTCTTTACCTCCAGGAATCTTTGTTTTATGGATGACACATAGTTTTGCATCCCACTAGGCGTATTATTTATATTTACTTTATGGCTTTTCTCTGCAGGTTCCCCTGGCTCTCTTTTTTCAGACGTTATGTTGATTCCGGTCATTGTCCCTAATGCATGATTCTCAGTTTTATGCTTATGCCTCCATTACTAACCCTTAGTCACCTATTTGTGAACATTGTTTCTATTTACTATAGTCTGTATCTCACCACCACTGGAAAGAGGTTGGACAAGGTGCCAACAAGGAGGTCCCAGCAGATCATTTTACAAGTGCAAAGTCTTTCTGTCCCACCTGGTTTTCATAAACCACCAAGGGCTAACCCTCTTCTCTGACCCAAATACTCACCACTCAAGGAAAAAACAAAATCAGTGGCTTGGAACTTTGGAATTGATTGTGGAGCAATTCGCCCATGGTCCCTGCATGGCACACCAGTGAACCGCCCAGACTTCTCCTCAGAGATTGCTTCTGTCCCTGGTAGCTGCAGTCTTGTGTACAGAGGGCCCCTACAGATCCTCTCTCATATCTTGCATGATTCTATTGTGCTTCTTGGGAGCTGTACTTTCCTTTTCGACAGATTCCATGTGTTTTATTACAGCCATCCTTTTTATTTTACAATGTTATTATGGACTTACAATTTTTTAAATAAAAAAACATTTTCTCTGCTTAATTTAGGGATTTGGGATGGCGGGGAGGCAGGATTGTATGCTCGTTTCTCCATCTTGACTCAATCTCCTCTACAGTTTCATTTCGTTTACACTATTAGCCTCCTAATTTTATGAATTATCTTCGACATATTGTACAAAGATAAATATTATATCCACCCGAGTCAAACTAACACAAAGCATGAACCAGCAGTTAAAATGAATGAGATGTTACTGCTGATAAATGAGACTTTGCCTATACAACACCCAAACAAACCTGTCAACTCAAGGGAAAAACATAAGCAGCAGAACTGATTATGAACGAGAACGCTTTGATTTTAAATAGTTGCAATGGTGCCATGGAGACACAAAATGAGTTGCACTTGACCTGTGAGGTAACTGAAGCAATTAGAAATGATGTGATGTTCTTTAGATAACACAGCCAAGTAGTCATTTGGTCAGGAAGAGCCCCCAATGAGTACTTGCCCTCTGCAGATCCTTTTGGATTTCTTTTTCAGCTCGTTCTGTCAATTGATAACTTTGTGGGAGAGCCAAGACAATGCATCCTGCACCACCCTGTGAACTAGGGGACATTCAGTTCGTGTGCCCTCCAGCTCTTGCACTAGCAAGAAACAGTGACACCATAGCACAAATTATCTGCAATCACATTAATTCTCCCTAATATATAACATGTGGCCAGGCAATGTGACCCTTCCAAGGCTGTGTTTTCTAGAACACTGTGCTTATTAAACTCTTCTCTAAGAACACAGAATGAATAATCAATGACAATCAGCTTCACATGCTCGGATGTAGAATACAATCTTAGCCAGAAATGCCTCTTCATTTCAAGTATTAGCCAAAAAGAGGTTTTACTGTTGTTTGTAATCATATCTTCAGTTTTGATACCAGAAGGTAAAAAACTATTTTGAAAATAATGTTTCTGGGCTGGTGTGGTGGACACGTGTGGCTTCAACATCTGTGCTGGAGGCAGGATCTTAGCACGGACAGAAAGGTAATATCCTAGGATTCAGTTAGATACATCAGGATTGTTGATGAAAAGAAGCAATTCCTTCAATAGCAAAGGCTGTTCTTCTTCTTTCAAATAACAGCATGAAAGCAATTCCTTTCCCAGAGAATTTGGCCATATTACTGTCATACTCACAAAAGCTATTCTTACCCAGCATCCAAAGAAGAGAGCTCCTTCCCCCCACCAACTAGTAAAACAATTCATGGATTCTTTCTACAAAGCTTTCCAAATTAAAAGTGATTTCTTCTGAGGAAATATAAGAAGAACTGTGGAATGCAAGAGAACGCGTTTTGGAGAAAAGAGGCAGCTCTATACCACATGGGAGGATCTCATGGCACTAATGGCGCCAAGCGTGTTTGCGACACAGGGTGTTTTCTGCCACCCAACGAGATAGTACAGCCAGGGGAAGACGTCAGAATGTCGTTTCATGAGCATTTTATTTTTTGTAATGCTCATATATTGAAACTTTAATCAGGTCTTATAACCCAATTGTCTCATTTGTAACCCTGAATGGCAATAGAAAACATGTGTGAACTAAACCTCTTTTCTGTATATATCAGCAGCATGAGTTTGCACAGACACATGCTCCTGCTTGAAATTACTTTCCTTTTGTGAATGAACAAGACCACTCTGATTAGCAACCTATTTATTTTTAGTGCTAACCTCAATGGGGAGGGACTGCATCTAATTGCGTGGTAAACTACACTCCCTATGAGATATACAATATGGAAACAAGATGGAAAAATGTGAAACAGAGTCTCCTGCACCTATGTTAACCCCTCATATAAGTTAATGAACTTGTAAGTTCCGTTCCACAAAGATACTTTCCATTGTCTACCAGACCAACTAGAACAATGCCAAGTTTTAAAAGCATGTGCATCTTCAGAAGTGTCACAGCAACACCCAAAGCTGCCTAAGTGACTAAGATAGTACCAGAAGAATCTCTGTCCGTAAATAGCAGTCCACATTCAGGTGTCTAAAAATTCTCACTTCAAAGTTTGCTTTTTCGACATTGTCTAACACTCTCTCATGGAAGATGAAGTAGACATACATTAGTTTTCCTTCCTGAACTCAGCTCTCTCCACCCATCCCTTTTCTGTTCATTCAAATCGCCTCCTCACGTGAAAGCTTCCTTTGAACTCCATTTATCTTCCTTTGCATAGATGGCTGAAACCTAATCACATGGCTTCTGGGTCTACACGTGCTTGCGTTTGCCACAGCTTGTACTTTAAAGAGTTTAGGAATGTTTTCAACTAAAGTCAAAGAACCACAATAATCTACGGAAAACCACCTTCACTGATGAATATATACATATATTAGATTTCTATTTTGACACCAAATTTGCACATCAGTTTCCATCATATTTCCCCAATGCTTAAGACATTTAAGTTTAGTAGTAAGCTACTTGTTCATAAAGACTCTTGCTACTGCTAGGCCACTCTTGGATAGCAGGAAATCTGATGCTTCAGAAATTTCAGAATCAGCCTCCTAAATGGCATTTGGAAGTTCCTATATGAACCCAAATACATAAAAATCAAATGGAAACGAAGACCGGAAATGAACAAACAAGTGTATCCAGTACAACAGGCGTAAAGAACATCTACAGCTGATGTCATGAAAGAGCCTTGTGTGATGGGAGGTAAAGTCTCCACCCTTTTGTCAGTTAGGGCTAAGAAGAGTGGGATTTAAGAACGGGCTTAATTGAAAAATAATGTACAGAGGACGACTGAGAAACCAGAGATCAAGAGGCACAAGAAGGATCAAAGGAACAGGAACAAGATTTCATGAGAAAACGTGACCCACAGGTGAGTTTCTGCAAATTGGCTCACCCCACTATGGCGTCTGAACAACTTGCCAGACACAACAGGCATCGGAAGCCTCTTCTTAATTTTTAAACATACTAGATCAATAGCATATTTTAATTCTCAGTTGAGGACAATGTTTTCACTGTATATGCTTTCATTATTATTAATGTTCACTCAATTCTACGAGCAGATGCAAGAAAAAGAAGCCTGACCTTTATTCTAATGATAAATACTCTACTGATTACTTGAAAGCACGGGTTCCTAGAGAGAGTGCTTCCAAAGTCATTCTTTAGACATTATTCACAGTGAAAAGAATCAACTAGGTCTGGCTCCAGGTCTGCCTTATACTCCGGTGTCCATGTTTTCTTATCTAAAATGTATGTGTAAGATTATTGATTCATCGCCTTTTTAAGGCCTGTTACAAACTACAGGACTTCAATTTTAGGAATGCAAAACACACATCTCCTCCCCAAGCCAAATCACAGCAGCGTACTGGTGGAGACCAGACCCATCCTCAGAACATACGATGATTACAATCTGGCAACGTTGAAGCTTGCTGTGAGGGTGCTTTTCTCAGACATGCATGTTTTCAAGGCTAATGGAAATATAATGCACGAGATTTGCAAACTCCTTTACTGTGCATGAATACATCTCCAAGCATAGGAACCCAAGTGGCAAGACAGATAAATTGGAGCAAAGCTGTTCCTTGGGACATTACTGGAGTACTTTAACTCCAAGTTCTAAAAAGGAAATTCCATCCATCAGTCAACAAAACCTATGCTCAGAAAACTGGCAGCAGGTCAATGACATTCTCACATGCAGTCCAGCTTTAAACTCTACAGAGTATGGACAGACCAGCGGAGGCACAGGACGCTTAAACTGTTGAAAATATGTCTCTCACACAAAAAAAAAACAAGCTTGGAAAAGCACCAAATTTTCATTCTCCAATAAGAACAGACACTTTGCCTCTTGTGTTTGCAAGCTGAAGAAGATTTTGAAAAACTTACCCCTCAGTTCTGATTAGAAAAGTAGAAAAAATAAAACTCAATCTTATAAGAGATTCAAAGTTAGGAAAATACCAGGGACAGTCAGTTCATGACTGCTCTCGGGGAACTTCAAGTTTCAGGAGAAGAGACTATACATAACCCCTTCACTGTTTTTGTTTAGTAAACCAGGAAGCTATTTCTTGTCGTCTTGAAACTTAGAAGAGTATGTCTCCAGCACTCCCCCTCCTTCCCTTCATTCCTTGAAAGAAGGGTGAGCCCCACACATCTCAGTAAAAATGGAAATTCTGGCAAGTTTAGGATGATAGCGCCCTTCACACTGATATAAAGATATGTATCTTTCTCAAACATCCTAAACGTTGAGCCCCCTTCATACTGTCAAGGAGGGTTTCACGTAAAAGATTATCCGTCTTCTCTGTTGTCTGCACCCGACCAGACATCAAGTTCTGTTTCTTCTCTAGGGGACTCCATCTTTGTTTTATCCTTTCTAGTTGCTCTATCACAGACATAGCTGCCTCTCTTCCTCTCCATAGAGTCTGGGATAGCTTCCTGAACTTTCTCTCTACCACGAGTACCTCTCCTCTTTCTGTCTACTTTGTACCATTCCACTGCTGGATTTGCCTTCTCCAGTCCAGCTCTGGTAACCTCATTTCCCTGCTCACAAGTCTTCAACAGTCAGCCCGCTGCTTTGGAAATAAAGTTTGAACACTTTTGCTCGTCACTGAAAGTCTCCGTAATCTTGACCATGACTTTTCCAGGTGTCCTCCCTTTTCTTGTAACCAACATTCTGATCTCCCTGGCACGTGCATTTAGCATAAGCATGCATCATTTTTTCCTGCAATTTTTCCACAGTGGTGGAGCAAGGGAACAGGGTGAATTTCCCATTAATTCTTAACAATTTCTGCTCAGAAATGTTCTGCTGACCAAGGACAACTGCGTGGATGTGCTGATCTTCAAGGAGGTCATGAAGGGCATATGTTCCAGTTGCATGATAAAGGGGGAACAGTAGTTCTGGTGAGCATCTCTAGAGCCCACAGCACTCTAAAACCATCAAACATTACATGGAAGCAGTTTATGTTAAATACTTAGAGATGAATCTTAAAATATTTGCAAGATTTTATGGGTATGCCATAGTTTGCTTCTCTATTTACCTTTGGGTGATATTTCGGACCTTTGAGTTGTGACCAAGTTTTGGTAGTTCTGAGCAATCACATATGAGTATTATGTGAACACATTTTTTAGGGGGGAGGTAAATACCTAAGAGTAGAATTCTGGGTCATAAAGTGAGTATATGTTGCGATTCATAAGAAACCGACAAATTGTTTTCCCAAGTGGCAGTTCCGTTTTGCACTCCTACTAGCCATGTAACACATACATCCACACCGGCACTTAGTATTGTCAGGTTTTTTTTAGGTATTCCGGTAGAAAGTCAATGGTGTCTTGTGGTTTAAATTTGTACTTCTCTAAAGACTGATCATGCCAAGGGTCTTTTTATGTGTTTATTTTCTCTTTGTATAGCTTCTTAAGTGAATTCTTTGTTCAAATCTCTTTCTTTCTCATTCATTTTTTTTTGTCTTTGTGCAATTCTACTGTTAAGTCTTTTATCATTTATGTGTTGCCAATTTTTCCTCTTTGCTGTTTATATCTTAATTTTGAACTGTCTTTTGAAGAGTATGTTTATAATTTTGTTAAATTTAATTTATCATCTATTTAATACCTATTTTAGGCTTTTAAAAAACTAGCACCTTGGAAGGCCAAGGCAAGAGGATTGACTGAGGCCAGGAGGTTCAAGACCAACCTGGGCAATATAGAAAGACTGTATCTCTACAAAAAATAAAAGTAATAATAATAACTAGCTAGGTGTGGTGACACATGCCTGTAGTTCTAGTTGTTCTGGAGCCTGAGGCAGGAGGATTGCTTGAGCCCAGGAGTTGGAGGCTATAGTGAGCTATGACCTGCACCACTGCACTCCAGCCTGAGTGAAAGAGAGGCCCTGTCTCTAAATAACTAAACAAATGCCTAGAGAAATGGAAAGGCGTAGTGTGTTCATTCATTGGGATATTCAGCACTGTTCAAAGATCAGTTCTATTCAAGTTTATCTGTAGGTTGATCACATTCCCAACAAAATTGCAAGATTTTTGTAACAGAAATGTACAAGCGGATTCTGAAACTTTTACAGAACAACAAAGTAACTAATATGGCTAAAACAATTTTGAAAAATTTCACCAAAGTTGGGGGGTCCATTCTACCTGACTTTAATATTGATATACAACTACAGAATTCAAGGTAGTGTGCACATTGTCATGAAGATTAGACGTATAGATGAACAATACAGAATGAGAAGTCTAGATATAGACGCACAGAGATATGGTCACTTTATTTTAGACAATGATGCCAAGAATACCCAGTGAGAAAAGAAAAATCTTTTACGTATATTGCTGGAGCAATTGGGCATTCATATGCCAAAGGGGTGGGGGGAATATCCTTGAAGCTTACCTCCCACCTTATACAAAAATTGACTCCAAATGAAGTCATAGACCTACATGGTAAGGGTTAAAATTATTTTTACATGTGTCATACAAGAAAAAAATGATAAATTAAATCTCACAAAATTATAAACTTACACTCTTCAAAAGACAGTTCAAACTTAAGATATAAACAGCAAAGAGGAGAAATTTGCAACGCATAAATGATAAAAGACAACAGTAGAATACATGGAAAACCTTTCACTAAGACAAAAAAAAAAATATGAATGGGAAAGAAAGAGATTTGAACAAAGAATTGACCCAAGAAGATATACAAAGAGAAAATAAACACATAAAAAGACACTCGGCATGATCAGTCTTTAGAGAAGTACAAATTTAAACCACAAGACACCAGTGACTTTCTACCAGAATACTTAAAAAAAAAAACCTGCCTGACAAGCCGGGCTCGGTGGCTCAGCCTATAATCCCGTGCCTTTGGAAGGATGAGGTGAGTGGATTGCCTGAGCCCGCGGGTTCGAGACCCGCCTGGGCAGCAAGACCTCATCTCTACAATAAATCAAAAAATCAGCCGGGCTTGGTAGCGCATGCCTGTAATTCCAGCTACTCGGAAGGCTGAGGCGGAAGGATCGCCGGAGTCCAGCAGGTCGAGGCTGCGGTGGCCGGGAGCGGCCACGGCACTCCAGTCTGAGCGACAGAGTGAGACTCCAACTCAAAAAAAAAACAAAACCTGACAATACTAAGTGCTGGTGTGGATGTATGTGTTACATGGCTAGTAGGAGTGCAAAATGGAACTGCCACTCGGGAAAACAATTTGTCAGTTTCTTATGAATTACAACATATACTCACCTTATGACCCAGAAATTCTACTGTTAGGTATTTACCTCCCCCCTAAAAAATTTGTTCACATAAATACTCATATGTGATTGCTCAGAACTACCAAAAATTGGTCTCAACTCAAAGGTCCAAAATATCACCCTAAGGTAAACAGAGAAACAAACTATGGTATACCTATAAAATGAAACACTGTTCAGCAATGATAATTTTAAAACTACATGTAATCACATGATTGAGTCTCCAAAGTATTACTTCAAGTGAAAACAGCTAGACAGCAAAAGCTGCATTGTTTATGATTCAATTTGCATAATAATCAGGAAAAGGCAAAACAGTAGGGACAGACATCATATTAGTAGTTTGCAGAAGCTGCGAGAAATGGGAACTGTCTGCACGGTAAAGTCACAAGGGATGTCTTTGAGGTAACAGGAATTTTTTTGGGGGGGAGGTTGTTTTGTTTTGTTTTTGAGTCAGGGTCTCACTCTGTGGCCTAGGCTTGAGCAGTGGCATGATCACGGCTCACCACAGCCTCGACCTCCTGACTCAAGCGACCCTCCTGACTCAGTCTCCCAAATAGCTGGGACTACAAGCTATGGTATACCCATATGCATGCACCATGACATCCAGCTTTTTTTTTTTTTTTTTTGTAGAGATGAGGTCTCCCCATGTTGCCCAGGTTGGTTTTGAACTCCTGGCCTCAAGTATTTTTTCACCTTGGCCCCCTAAAGTGTTGGGATTACAGGCATGAGCCACTGCACCTGGTCATGTACCTCGACTGAAGTGGTGATGACCTGGCACTGTACATTTTCAAAACTTATTAAACTGTATACTTAAGAAGGAAAGTCTTATAATATGTAATTGAAATCTCAATAAAACCAACTTAAATATAAAGCTTTTAAAAAAATCAAAGAGCAAGGCATAATTAATTGTTTGTTCATTAATCCACTGTTGTTATGAATCTGAATCTCACCCACTTTGGAGCTTGGGTTTCACAGTAAAAGACCTAATTCTTTTGACTACTTATTGGAGAAAGCATGGTAATAAGTTTTTTCACAATGATTAGCATCCATATCTCAACTACCCCTTGACAACAGACTGATTCCTTGCACAGAAAGAGCAATTTTCTTTTTCTTTAAAATTCTACAAGTCTTCTTAAAATCCGAATAGAAGCTGCAAGAGAGAAAAAGAAAGTCCATACAAAACCTCTCTTCCTCCTAATATCCCAGCCATAAGGTGTGTCCAAACCAAAGTTGCACTAAGTTTCTCTCACCTTTATCTTCCTTATTTATAATTACTCCTGGATTCAGTAGTTAGGTCAGCTTTTCTGTAGAGTGGGACACATCTAACACTTATGGACGTGAAATCAGGTAATGGGAACTCTAAGGGCACTCACCAAAAGTGCTCTCCTATGAAATAAAATCCACATATCATGTCTTACCAATAAAGATTTATTTAATAAACAGAAAACACATCCCCACTCCATTCCTTCCCCTTAACTTCCATTATCTGTGTATGTTTGGATTCTTATATAGCACATTTTATTTCTTTAATTACACCTTCATTCTTGTAAAATGCATTTTACCTGTTCATGCAGTGGACATGACAACTCCATTTTTGAGGGGTCACTATGCGTTAGACAAGCATTGCTCCAAGCACTCCAACCTTGACAGAAATCTAAAAGGCACATCTTGTTGTCGTGCTTCTGGAGTTGAGGGAATAGAAGTACAGAGAATGTAACCCCTTTGCCCCAAATCACACAGCTGTTGAGTGGAGGAGCCGGAATTTGAACCCTGACAGTCAAGAAAACTATTAATAAGACAAAAACATATTTAAGAGTAAACATTCAATGGACATATACCAAGTGTTGAGTGCCCTTCCAGAGACTGAGGAAAGTAGCAACATGTTAAATAAACACTTCTCTTAACTCGCCAATTTCTAAATTTAAAAAAATTTAAACTGGGAAATGTAAGTATGTTTTCTCTGTGTTTTTGCCGACAACTGGTTTCTGTCTTTAAGTAAATCACTTGATTTATCAGAGCTTTATTTTTTTTTTCTATCCATGGCATGAGGAGTTTACTTCAGAAAGTTCATGAGGGTCAATTCATTTGATCCTGTGACATTAAACGTAAAACCTACAGATTGCAAAATTCTCAGAATTCATAGATTTCAGTATCCTCTCTGTATTTCTAAACCCACATAAATTATGGAGTTTTAAAGGAAGCTATAAACTCAACACATTTAATATTATTTTACACCATAGGTTGTTATTTTTATCATTGACTGCTTGTCCTTTGAAAGGAGAATACTGCAGTACAATTTTTAAAAATTTAAGTCAGATTTTAAATTGTGTTGAATTCTCTTAATGCAAACCAGTAAAAATACTTTTTTAGAAAAAAGGTAAAAAAATTATAAGATATTTTTTAAAATATTTTTAAAACATCTTTTAAAAATATTTTTTAGAAAGAAGGGGGAAGCCGGGCTCGGTGGCTCAGCCTGTAATCCTGCGCCTTTGGGAGGCTGAGGTGAGTGGATTGCCTGAGCCTGCGGGTTCGAGACCCGCCTGGGCAGTGAGACCTCATCTCTACAATAAATCAAAAAAATCAGCCGGGCGTGGTAGCGCATGCCTGTAATTCCAGCTACTTGGAAGGCTGAGGTGGAAGGATCCCCGGAGCCCAGCAGGTCGAGGCTGCGGTGGCCGGGAGCGGCCACTGCACTCCAGTCTGGGTGACAGAGTGAGACTCCAACTCAAAAAAAAAAAAAAAAAAGAAAGAAGGGGGAAATGGAGGAAGGGAGGGAGAGAGAGATAAAGAGAGAAAAACTGTTAAAGCAAGAAACAGAGCTACCTCCAATTTTGCATCGGTTTGCTTTTCACTTTTATTGGGGTGTTGAGGAAGAGGTGGGTTTGGACAGAAAGACAAGATACTTTCTTCTAAAGCTTTCCACATGATGAATGACCGTTTCATCTCTTCAGAGAGGCTGGCTCCTTCCTAGGCAGTGCCAACATCTGCTGGGAGAGACAGAACATCTGCCGGGCAAGTGGAGACATGGGGAGATAAGTTGCTTACTCAGGCAGTTAGGACATGATGAAGAAATCACAATACGCTGGAAAATGAAGATGAGAATGTGGGCATAATTAGCAGTTCTTAATGTGCCAAACAGTGTCGTTCTGAACACATAATTAATGAGGCTGGAAGCTCCCTGGGACTGTCAGCAACTCCAGCTGAGGGTGGCTCAGCCGTCTATTCAGAAATGTGCACTAGATGGCAGGTCACAGGTCCACTCCGGGCTCATGTGCACCTGAGAGCACAGGCCGAGATGTCGTCCAGTTTGCATAAATTCAGGCATAGGCACCCGTGACGCAGGTCGCTGTGCACAGAACAGGAGGATGTTACAGCACCTGGCCCCCAAACCTGGTACAGTGAGAGAGAGAGAGAGAGAGAGAGTGTGTGAGAGAGAGAGAGAGAGAGTGTGTGTGTGTGTGTGTGTGTGTGTTGTGAGTGCAAAGAGAATAATGGTAAGGAACACAAAATTATTCAGGTCCTTGTCATTTTTCAGAGTTTCACCTGCATGATCTTCCCTGTTTCCAACAATCCTGGGAGACACATTGGCCATACAACCTCTCCATTTTTAAATGAGGAGAAAATCTCCAGGTGGTTAAATGGCTTAAGCCAGGCTATACAGGACTCGTAAATAATAATTTCAGACATTTAATTCCGTATAATGCCTTGAATAAACTCACTGAAACATGAAATGGGCAACCCAGAGTTCACATTTTAACACTGAAATATACATTAGAAACATAGCATTAGAGACATAATCTCAAATATCCTCTTTTTTCTCACCACCCCCCACAGCCCCTCTTCCTCACTAACGTACACTTATTTAAAGCCTACAGCTCTTTTGCAGTCTCTGGAAAACTTAAGTTGGAATCCCGATTTCTGATCTTTCCGCTAGACCAGCACTATAATTCTCTTCTCTCAATCAGCTTGAAGAGAGAGAAATTTAATCTGGCATACATTCTTCTTTTCAAATAACTTGTGTGGCTTTCAAGTTCTAAGTTGGAAAAAAAGAGATATTAAAGTATTTACAATTTCAGATGTTTATGTTGATTAAAAAAAAGTGTGTATAAAAGGGGTTGAGTAATTCCAAGAGAACAGACTATAAGGCTGATTAAGGCTAAAATTCTAGGTTTTCGGTAATTCTGAGGCACTTCCCTTTTAGGCTTTAGTGCGGACACATCCAAATGTCAACAGGAAAATATCTAATTTCTTTCCAAGGTGGGCCCAAAGTCAGTTTAGGCGAACAGACTAACTAGTCCAGTTTTAGGCCTGGCTTCTTGTACTCAGAGTAAAGGTGTCATCATGGACTCCACATCCAGTGTTGTCCGGTAACTCCTTCACCTAAACTGATAGCGAACATCTACAAAAGAATTTTGATTAGTCAACCATCTGTTAACCACTTAACAGTTGTCCTGAACTGTTAAATAATGTAGGAGACACAAAAGCCTAAGATATGGTAACTCTTCTCAGGAAGCCTGCACTCCAGTTGGAAGAAAGCTGGCATACGCAAGTCGAGAAGTCCAGACTAATTAAGTCCTAAACAAATTGAAACTCCTCGTAACAGCAGTCTGAGTTCAGAGAAGGACACATCTGTATAATAATTCTCACTGCCCCGAAACAGAATCTATTAGTTTACTGAGCATGACATATAAACTTTACACAGTTTCTCCCTTAACGTTTTCAGTTTATCTGGGTTTGAAGCCCAATATTTACAAGCAGAGGAGGAAAACATCAAGCATTCTATCCCAAACTGAGCTGCATTACATTCCTTGCCATCAGATGTCACAATTGGTTCAAAATTGTGTAAGATAAGTTGATGATTTTACTGATTTTCCCTCAACCTTGGACTCAGTGAACTGGATGGATTGTGGGATATTCTGTGGAGGCCAATACAGATTTTTGGTTACTGATGTTCAAACAAAACTTTTTTTTTTTAATTTTTAATTTTAAAGATGTGGGGTACAATTCAGGGTTAGGTATACAAATGTCCATTATGCAGGTATCTTTGTTGATGTGTCTCCCCCCATCCCTGGCTGTTTCCCACAATTGCCAATCCCACCCCCCACCCTCACCCCCCACCCCAGAGTTTCCCGCTACTACCTTTCTTATAATATTATGATAATTATTCAAGTTCCGCTTATGAGTGAGAACATGTGACACTCAGTTCTTTGTTTCTGGGATAGATCACTCAGTGATATAGACTCTAAGTCCATCCAAGTTGCTGCAAAGTTCATAATTTTGTCCTTCTTTATGGTTACCTAATATTCCAGCGTGTATATGCAACACATTTTTTTTTATCCAGTCCTCTTTTGATGCCAGCACAGTTGGTTCCATGTTTTTGCTATTGCGAATAATGCTGCAATAAACATGCATGTGCACCTTTGCCACAGGCAAAGCAGCTCACAAGTTCTCCTGGGGAATCAGCAATTATTTGGAAAGGGGCATAACTTTTGCGTGAATTATCTACTTGGTTTATGCCATAGAAAACAGGGTAGATATTCTCCAAGATTCTGACAATACAGCATAATTGTCATAAACCAGGAATGTCGTCAAGAGAAAATTGATATGGACTTGAAAATATCAGGAAAATGTTTGTTGTCAAGTATTAAGTGAATGAGTACCAACAAGTTGGCATAATTATCCAAGTTTTTATTAGCTCATATAAAACAGATAAGTCTACATGCTTTAGCCCCTCAGGATGCATTTTGCAATTAATTATTCTGAGAACCCGTGCTGAGAAGACATGTGATACCAAATCATCTGTAATATGATGAAATAGATATGTAGGCCAGGCTCAGTGGTTCAGCCTGCCATCCCAGCACTTTGGGAGGCCGAGGCGAGTGGATTGCCTAAGTCCAGGGGTTTGAGACCCACCTGGGCAACTTGGCAAGACCTCGTCTCTACAATAAATCAAAAATTAACCAGGCATGGTAGCGTACGCCTGTAGGTCCAGCTACTTGGAAGGCTGAGGCGGAAGGATCGCCTGAGTCCATCAGGTCGACACTGGGGAGACTGGGAGCGTGTCACTGCCCTCTAGCCTGGGTGACAGAGTGAGACTCAAACTCAAAAAAAAAAAGAAAGAAAGAAAGAGAGATGTTTATTTCTAGTGAAGGTGGGAAACAGCTTACAACTTCTTGGAAGCACTTACAGACCAAAGTCATCTTAACCCTAAGTTAGAGGTGAAACTTTGGAGATCTGAGCCAACTTTCATTCAAATTCTGAAACTAATCATGAGTTTCAGGGTTCTTGAAAGAACTCCTTACTGTGCTCGCAGGTCTTGACGCAGTGCACTCTCAGAGACTTTGCTGTGTCTTCCTCGTACATGGCCTGTATATGTGCCATTAGCACATTCATGTGCACCGATTCAGTGAATTCTCACAATGACAAAACAAGGATCCCTGGACCAATTTAATGGACAAAAACATCATAGCAGTCACTTACATCCGATCCCGAGGCTATTGTTTTTTTCTAACTAAAGCAGGATACCTTCCTGAACAGCACTAGTAGATTTGGCATACTGACTTCCTGTGTATGTTATGAATCAATGTTCGGCAAAGCGTTTTGGCGACCTCCAGAATTTTGGGTTTGCTCCAACCCACTATTGTTCATTACAATCATGAACCAAGGTTTAAAAAAAAATTCTAGAAACACACATACGAGGGGGGATCCCCAAAAATCTGGAATTTATTTATTAAAAATTGTGTGTTTATTCTTACATGTTTAAGCTTCAGTCACCTTCAAAGTCCTCTCCGTTGGATGCAATACACCTGTCAAGACATGTATTCCTCTGCTTGAAATGGTTTGTGAACTTGTCAAATTTGATGCCTTTTAGTGCTTCTGCCGTTTTTTTGTTTTACCTCTTTTGTATCGGCAAAATGTTTCCCTTTAAGGACTTTTTCCTTCGGGGAAACAAAGCTGCTCAGGCGAGACCAGGTGAATAGGGAGGTTGGGGCATGCGGGTCATGTCGTTTTAGGTCAAAAACTGCTGAACACTCAGCGTGGTGTGGGCAAGTGCGCTCATAAATCACCCATCATGAAATGAACGAAAGCAATGAAATAATCTCAAAAAAAAAGTTCACTGAAACCGAACGCAGCCTCTCACAACAACTATATGTGTGTGTGTGTGTGTGTGTGTGTGTGTGTGTATACGTGTGTATTATATGTGTGTATATGAATATACGTGTGTATGTGTGTGAGCATATATGTATATATGCCTCTAGTTTGTCGTACTGACAGTACTTTGCTAAAACACGTGTTTGGTGCACACTAAGCATCAGAAACACACAGACACACACAGACGTTTTCTGTGGAGAATAATTAAGCTGAAGATGTGCCCTTCCTTGAGGATGAAATGCAGATTACTCATTAAATGTCAAATCTTTCCTTTCAAAAGGCAGAATAAAATGTTCCTTTTTTAAAAACCCCCAGATGGCTAAATGTATGCTTTGGAAATGTTTCTGCTTGAAGACGTCCTTTTTGCCTCCCAATTCCCCCGAGACTCTTCCCTCGCCCCGTACTCTTCACTGTCTTTTCTCAGTCCTCAAACACTCTGTGGCATTCAGCGCGGGTGGCCACTCTCTTTGCCTCCCAAGTCCCTCTTTCGCCGGTCTCCTCAGTGGCCCTCCCTCCCCTCTGACGGCTCTGTGGTCGGCTCACACACCGGAACTCCAGGGAGCCAGCCCCGTCTTCCCTCTCGGCACTTGCACCATCCACGTGTCTTTGGAGACACGAATGACATGGCTTCTGGCCCTTGGTCATGACAGCATGTTCCTGAATCAAATTGTACCTCCTCCCTTCATTTCTTCAGCATTTAGGTACAGGAGTGACAAACACAAAGGCAAATCTACCTGACCACTCACCCTCACCTCCCGCATGAAGGTGGACATCACCGTACTCTATGGAGGTCATTCACATGCAGTAACCAAAGAGCCAGAGATCTCAGCAGCAGGGCAATCAGTGTTCTGAAAAGCGGAGTGTTTGTGAGGAGGGGGAGACCTAGTCTAGGGGACAGTAACGCAGTTAAAAATCCTCCAACTTGTAACTAAGGAGACGTCTCTATTTACTTTCAGCCATTTTTCATCAGTAGGTTATTCTCCAAACCATTTTATTATAGACTTTCTACTGAAGACATGGAGTGAGAGATTCTTGAATAAACACACAAGTTCTAAGTTGTTAGCATTATGGGTGTATTGAATGCATCCCATTTGAACTCTGAGTTTCTGAAACATGTAAAAATGTCTAAGCCTGCCTGTGAAGGTGTCTGTCTTGGGAAAGTAGTCAGAAATTCTGATGCTCTCAACTCTCTTGAATTTGTGCAAAGCATTAACCATCACTCTGAAAGATCCACCATTGAACCTTTTTTGCTCTCACATGTGCTTAGCTTTGACTTTGCCAGAAAAGTGGGCATTTTGCCTCCAAAAACAACAAGTGGTCGTATTCTGCATATTCTCATCTCCTCTTGATGACACCCTTGATTGCATCTAACCTGCCAGCAGGGCTGGACTGGAAAACAAGAGCTTTCACTTGGCCAGGAGAACAAAGAACAATTGTTTCTGTTAAGCAGTGAAGTTTCTAATGCAGCCAGAGGTTACAGAAAAGAATCCTCATAAGGGAAGAAGAAAAAAAGTTCCCCATCATGTCAGCACTGTCAGTGACCAAAGCCATACTCCAGTGTATGACCCATGGCCCTCGGAGCAGAGGAATATTTCTTCCTCTATAAAGTGAGTGTTATTTGATTAAATGAATGTTTCTCTAATAAATAGCATACTTAAGGTCTTTCAAAAAGCTCCGAACAACCGTCTTATGTGGAGCCAAATAAAAGATATATTGGCGAAAACAAAACTTTCTTCCAAATTAATCATGTCTTTATATATCCCTGTCCAGAACTGCATTGGCTCAAGAATTGGGAGGCATTTCCCCAGTACTCATTCTCTAACCATCGAGTTTTCTAGCAAAGCCAGCATCCTCTGCCTTGAGGTTCACAGGACCTATATGTGCAGGTGTGTTTTCTTCTGTCCATTACCACCGTGTGACATCCATTAGTCAATCACAAGAGGGCAGG
This sequence comes from Cephalopachus bancanus, assembly GCA_027257055.1. Taxonomy (NCBI): domain Eukaryota; kingdom Metazoa; phylum Chordata; class Mammalia; order Primates; family Tarsiidae; genus Cephalopachus; species Cephalopachus bancanus. The sequence goes on from JAPVLO010000136.1 coordinate 3,545,156, forward strand.
TTATTCCACATGCCAGTACAAAAGCACTCGGGATCCCATTTAAAACTTAAAAAATAAAATACGATATAACTTCGATACAGGATATACTGCCCCCTCCCCACGTCCTTTCTTTAATCTTCACTATTCTCTCCTTTTTGGAGTTGAACTTATCAACAGGGATAGGACAGATTATCTGCCTGTTTTGAAAATGGTGTAAGTAAAAAGGAAAATCCTAGTGACAGATTGGGAGCCTGAATGAGCTGATCACCGTGGGCCGCCACCTTCTGGGCAGTGACCTGGATGTAAACTCACTGCTCTTGTGGGCACTCAGTGGTGTCTTTCTTGATCACCGTTGAAAAGTTAAGCATGCACCTTCCCATTTGAGACTCTCCTGTGTTACCAGATCTCTGGTAACCCGTGCCACAACAACTTGAAAAGTGAACACAAATGTCATAGCATTTACACCATCACAATCCTTCAGTCTTCAATGAGGGCTAATTTCTGTCTGGAAACAAGATATACTGAAACTCACATTCTAATATCAGCTCTACAACTGTAAATTTACTTCCTAAACAATTAGGATCCCAGACTCAGCCTGGGTTTCCCATATCTGGAATGAGCTTCCGATGGAATGCCCCTGTTCCACAGTTATTGGCATGGATCAAATGGTTTACTGAGGAAGAACACAGACAACAGTGAGCTCAGAAACAAGGACAGAGTTTGAAGTGTCAAAGAAAAAGGCCAGAAATTCAATAATAATTCAAATAATAACAGCTATTGTTTACTCTGTGTCTATTCTGTTTATGCCTCTTTTAAGTACTGTAAATCTATTATTTAATATATACAACATCTTTATGAAGCTGTTTTTGTTTGGTTTTCTTTTTTGAGTTAGAGTCTCAATCTGTCACCCAGACTGGAGTGCAGTGGCCGCTCCCAGCCTCAACCCACTGGACGCCGGCAATCCTTCTGCCTCAGCCTTCCGAGTAGCCGGAATTACAGGCGCGTGCTACCACGCCAGGCTGATTGTTTGATTTATTGTAAAAATGAGGTCTCGCCAAATTGCCCAGGTGGGTCTCGAACCTGCGGGCTCAGGCAATCCACTCACCTCAGCCTCCCAAAGCACAGGATTACAGGCTGAGCCACCAAGCCCGGCTTCTTTATGAAGTTTTATTTGCAGGGCATAATCGTGAGGATATAAGCAAGATAAGCAACCGTAATGAAAACAACCAAAATGCAATACCTCAGCCATGACAAAGGTTGTCTTGTCTTTTGGGTAACCTTTCAGAATAGTTTATGGGCCTTGCTGCATGCAGTTGTCCAGGGATTCTACGGTGAGGACAGCTCTGTCTGTCTCTCCTGTGGTTTCCATTTCTGTGTCCAAAGACACTGTTGCAGTGGTGACTGCGATTCAGCCAATATGCACTGGGAAACAGGAAGCTCCAGGAGAAGTGTTCAGGAAGGTAGCACACATCACTTCCTGCAAACAAGCAGGTTCTGAAAATCCGCTGAGACATATTTGCATTGCGTCCTTACCCGCAGGGTTACCACGAATCACAGTGTACTGAAATGCAGGGTTGACATCATTGTCACTTACCTGTGTAATCTTGGGTAAAACACCAAACTTCTCTGGCTCTCTATTTCTTTATATGTATCATTTAAAAGTTCAAAGCCATCATTTCCAAGGTCTTCTAAAACTCAGTGCTATACTTACATTTTACAATATGCCCACAGAAAATAAATCTGATAATGTGATATTGATGAAGCATAGAGAAGGATGTGGTTTTTGTCCGATCTGTCACAGGATGAGATTGGGAGACGCTACCCCTTTTGCTTGAAGTCTACCATTTTATAGCTGTCATTATCCAAAAAGGGTTTCACGTAACATTAGTCCATACAATGCTCTGAGGGAAAAAAAAGTGTGAGGGCGTCTTTTGATTGAAATCCTTCTGGCTATAAGTGGAAAAAATAAGCTAGATTAAGAAAAAAGGAGAATGTTTTTAAGGAAATGGGGTGTGATCTGGAACCTAAATTCAGGAATATGATAAGACTCAGAAACAGCAAGACACAAGGTCTCCAACACTCTTAGAAGTCCTTCTCTGCCTCTCCTCCTTACTTCATTTCTTTTCTTTTTTTTTTGAGTTGGAGTCTCACTCAGTCGCCCAGACTGGAGTGCAGTGGCCACTCCCGGCCACCCCAGCCTCGACCTGCTGGGCTCCAGTGATCCTCCCGCCTCAGCCTTCCGAGTAGTCGGAATTACAGGCATGCGCTACCACGCCCGGCTGATTTTTTGATGTAGTATAGAGATGAGGTCTCGCTGCCCAGGCGGGTCTCGAACTCGTGGGCTCAGGCAATCCACTCACCTCAGCCTCCCAAAGGCGCAGGATGACAGGCTGAGCCACCGAGCCCAGCTCATTTTTTTTTTTTTTGACATGATAAAGACCAGCCTCCTAGATTGTAGAAAGAAAGGCTATCAACAGTGCCTGCTGTTGTAATTTACCCACAATCCAGGCACCCAAGTAAAATTGCCCCAATTCTCTTTCATTTCAAAATCTCTTTCATTTCAAAATTCACAAACCCTGAGGAAGCAATAAGTTTAGCAAAAGGTCAGCCTTCTCCTCGAAATTTTGCTGTGGGAAGACAGCCTCTTTTCATTGGGAACAGCATTTAGTAACAAACCCAATCAAAATAAAGCACTGCCTCTTCCTGAAATAGCAGGTAGTAGAGAACAGTGTGATAAGTGACTCATCACAAGTGCTTTCCCAGCGAATGATCTCAAAAGAAGAAAGGAGAGCTCTCTTCTGGTCTAGGCATGACGGAAAAGCCATGATAAATGAGTGGGGTTTTGTTAGGCAAACATTGGCGGCACCTCTATGGTGGAACTCTGAGATTAGGAAAATTCACGAACAAAGGTCGAAACTTAGAACACGTTGTGGCATAGTTATAGTACACAAATAAATCAGAGCTGGGCACGGAGGTCATGCCTGTCATCCCAGCACTTTGGGAGGCAGAAGTGAGAGGATTACCTGAGCCCATGGGTTCGAGATCAGCCTGGGTAACATGGCGAGACCTTATCTCTACAATAAATCAAAAAACTAGCTGGGAGAGGTGTCGCACGGCTGTAGTTCTGGCTACTTGGAAGGCTGAGGTGGAAGGATCACCTGAGCCCAGCAGGTTGACGCTGGGCTGGCCATGATCGTGCCACTGCACTCCAATCTGGGTGACAGAGTGAGACTCCGACTCAAAAAAGGAAAAGTATCCAAAGGTAACTATAGCAACATCCCCCACCCACCATGGACTTTCTACAATGTGACATTGACATACTTCCCACCTCTCAGTTGGATCTCTGTCCCCTCCCCTTGAAGTGGAGTCGATTTTTGTGAGTGCCTTGTCTGACACAGGACAGCAGACTTGATAGTATGTGACTTCCAAAACTTGACCCAAAATGCCAAGCACTTCCACCTTGCTCCCGAGACAGCAGAAACCTAATTTCCATGCCATGAAGTCCAAATGAATGCAGACCCCATGGGGATGTCCCCGCTCGGTGTAGGTGTTACAGCCAACAGCCCAACTAAGGTCTCCGCGGGCAGCCAGCACCAACTTTCGGATGCATGAGAGGAGATGCCTCTAGATGTCCCAAGATTCTGCTCATAAAAATATCCTCAGTCTTCAAATCTTCCCACCCGAGTCCCCAAACATTGTGAAATAGAAACAAACTAAAACCTCTGCACGATCCGACTAGGCAGTTCCCTGGAGCTGAGTGAAATTCCCAGTGAGAGACAGAGTTGCGGACCATGAACCTGGAAATCCAGCTGGAGAATCCACCACCATCTGCCCCTTGCACGGCTCAGAATGATGCCTTCTCGTGGTAAACCCAAACCCCCGGAAAGAGCTCCCACCGTGTGCTCATTGGTCTTGTTTCCTGGGGAAGCTCACAAGAGAAATGTTGGTGGAATGAGTCACTGTCCCCTCTACTGCAGGTGCTCTGCAGGTCTTCACTGCCACACAGCTTCTGCCTGCCTTCCTGCTGCCCACTCTAAATCACCCTCACCCTCGCCCAGCCCTCTAATCCATGCCAATGCTAGGGGCAGTCCGACAGGCCTCTGCTTTCCAAACAGTCAGGGCATGGAACACACGTTTTCTCCTCCATTCTCTAATGCTCAGCATGAAATCGCATTTCTCTTCCACACAGCCCTGGCAATTTCCGTTGAGACACTAGGAGCACGGACCGGACACTGCCTGGGGTGTGTCCCAGACCTTCGTCTGTGTGTCTGAGCTCCCAGTGACCGTGCTCTTCTCGGCCATGGTCGAGGAGCACGAGAGCACCAGAGATGGCCAAGTAGACCACCTGGAAGCCAAACTTATCCTTCCTCTTCCACATGTCCAGCGGGAGCTTTACCCCTTCCCGATGACCAGGGTCAGACGCCCCTGCCAGCATGACGATGCCATTCTCGCCAGCTGCCTCCTTGCCACAAGGAGCCTGACGTGTTCAAGGGGTCTGCCCAGCACTGTGCTTCTTTCTTATGGGCAGACAAGATATGAGAGATCGTCCTTTACCTTGGAGTGGATGTCACAGCATGCCCCAGTCTGTCATAGTGGATGCTTGAATCTTCATAGGGTTCATTTTTTTTCTTCTGCCTTCAAGACTTCCAATACAGTTGCCACTTTCTGCTTATTTCACACAATTATATCAATGGTATATCAGTAAGATGTCCTGTGGACTGTCCAGACAGGTCAGAGCCTTCGGACTTTTAAATGACAAAAGGCAGGAGAAAGGTTAGAAACATATGATGTTGTTTATGAATGCAAACTCTGATCCTCCTTCTTAATGTTTACGACACTGAGAAAGTCAGTGTGCTCAGTTTTCTCTTCTAAAAAATAAGAAAGAAAGACTGGATGCAGTGGCTCTTGCCTTATATCTCACCTCTTTGGGAGGCCAAGGTGGGAGTTGACCTCAGGAGTTTGAGACCAGCCTGGGCAATGTAACAAGACCCCGTCTCTACAAAAAAAAATTAGCTGGGTACGGTGGTACGTGCTTTTATTTCCAGCTACTCGGGAGGTTGAAGCAGCAAACTCATCTGAACCCAGGAAGTTTGAGGCTGCAGTGAGCCATGATCATGCCCAACTACACTCCTGCCTAGATGAAAGAGTGAGACTCTGATTTTTTTTTTAAAAATTAAAATACGATTTCCTAAGTCACTATGAACATTAACATTTCATTGATATAAAATGCCTAGCATAGCTTCTGATACAAGGTAAGCCCTCCAAGAGTAACTTTTAAAATTAGACTATGCTAGACATTGCCAGTGTCCTCTTTTGTCTCACTCAAAGACAGGTTTGCTTTTTTAACTTGCAGACAGATCGAAGAGATGGATGTCAGTTTGAAGAGAGGCTTTCAACAATCAAGAAGCCTGAAAGCATCTCAGATGACCACTCACGTCCATGTTTTCCATTCCGTGGCCACCTTCACTCTTGGACCTTTTGAAGAAACGCTTCTAAAAAGCACCCATCATGACTCACATATTCTGCATTCAGAGTCGGCTGAGAGTTTTATTTCTTGAAAGGCAGGGTTGTCCCATCTGCTGGCATTCTGAGATGCCTGGGTTTAAGAATTTGTAATAGTCCTCCCACGACATTTCCCTACTAACTGCCTTTGACAAGTCAAGGCCCGGCTTGATACATTACCCAGGCCGTAGAAGTCAGGTGACCTGCTCCCAGGGCAAGCTCTGAGCACTCGGGCTTTCTTGGAGGCTGTAACGGCGGATTCGAGGCGTCTGTTAGCTTACGTCTTCTGGAAGCACATGAAACATTTCACCAACACCCGTCCAATACTTGTTCAGAAGAAAACATTATCTAAAGGGAATGTGGAGTTGTGTGTGCTTGGTTAAGACTTGACTCCACCAGTTAGGTTTTGGGAATGTTGACCACTGCTATCTTTCGTTTCCTCGGATGCAGTGAGGAGTGTGAGGAGATATTGACAGGGTTGCGTTGACTGACCAATTAGCTCATGGAAAGTTACAAACTACACCTCTTCTGTAGTGACTGTGATCATCAACGTCAGCTGACATGATGGCAGCATATACTGCTGAAGTTATTGTTTATTTTCACTCCTCCCATTATAAACTACCTGGATTTTATGTCTTTTCCTTTTGATTGTATGACAGCTTTGTAGAAAATCTGTTCTCCTTGTTAGTTTATGTAATTTATAACTCCCTGCTTAAGAAAGAAAAAAGAATTCTAAAATCCTATGTTATAAGCTGAAGCAATCATACTGTAACATTTACCAAATACTTGGGAAAAAAAAAAAACAAGTAAGTCGTCTCAATTTACACAGGAAACCCATTCACCCTGTTTGCTAAGACTTTTTTCTTCCTGTGTTTCTCAGCACAGAAACTACCACAACTGGGCGGCACATTGGCAGAAGTGAAAGAAGTCTCCCTCGTTCTTAAAGGTTTTGGTGTTTAATTCTTATTTACATTTTCCAAACAATAGGTCTGTAGTTCCTCTGGAGTATTTACCCATTTTCTTGGGCCTCAGTTTGGCCTGCCCTGGTGTTATATCACCAGGTAAGCAACACTCATTCATGTTAATATTAATGACCACCAGACCATCCTCTCTACAGAGTGAGCACATAAAACAAACATTCTCTCCTCCTGCCTCTAAAACTGAGAGTAAGATCTCATTTCTCCTCCATGTTCCCCTGACCATCCTACTGAGATGGTATTGGGTGAATTGGACACATTTGTGGAAATTCTAAAGCTTTGGTAAGCAATGCCTTAACTTCCTTTGTAGAGTTCTTGATCTTGGAAGGCTTATCTAAAACTGATATGTACCCAGGGGGGAAGAAACATTGTATTTTTCTCTTCATGCAAAACAAGAGCAAGCTCTTTAATCTCTTGCCTAGTTCCAATGAAACCTAGCCAAGAAAATATTTCAGTCAGTAAAAATTAGTATGTGAAGGTAGTGTACAGAAAAAATAAGCTTGTTTCCAATTATACTTTTCAAGGTCTGATCAACAATTAGCGGAAAAGTCAGGATTGCTTTATAGAACCTTCTAACCAAAAGGTAAGTTGATTTTTTTTAAATAGATCTGGGGAAATGTTGGCATAAAAATCATTGCTCAGTGAGGAGTTTTATTAAATCCTTGAAGCATTTTTCAACTGTGGAAATACTGTGTTCCATAATAAAGTTTTACTGGATATGTTAAAAATAATACTACCAAAGTGAAACATGGATTCAACATATTCATGATAAGGCTACACCCTGTAGCATTATAAGGAAGGATTCATGTCATTGCAATTGTCCTTTCTATGTTAAGTTTATCTGAGTGATTGCCCAGAACCAGACATATGCATTGTCGATGAATGCTGTGATTAATTCATACATGCACACCCACCATTATAAAACAAGTAAATACACATAAATATACATGAAGAATGGATCATTTTAAAGCCAATTTATATTTGGCCAATATTTAAGTGTCTATAGTTTAATAGGTATTTCTTGAATGAATGGTCTCATCTAATCTTGAACACAAATAGAAGCTTGTCTTCAAGAGCATGGTCTCAAGAACCAGACTGCCTGAGCTGGAAATTTCAGGCCTGTTCGTGACTAGTTGTATGACCTTGAACACACAAGTCACTTATCCTCACTGCGCCTCAAATTTGTCATCTGAAAAATGAGGACCACAGTTTTAACTACTTCATAAGATGGTGGGACTATTAAATATTAATGTATATGTGTAAATTCTCAGTGCAGCGTTCAGAAAACATGAGTTATCGTTACTCATGAGGTGAACATTATCTGTGAACTCTTATACAAGGGGATTAAAGCTCAGTCATCATCTTGTCAACATTTTCTCAGGCATCTATAAAGAAATATGCATTTTTATGCTCCCCAGTTCAAGAAATGAGAGTGTCAGGTGATTGCAAAGTGACCTAATCTGACAGATTACTATGATTGGGTTATTTTGAGTAGATATCAGTAGCTTTACTAGGTCTCCTCACCTGAAGCTTTGCTGTTAAGTAGAACAATTCTATAAATAAATGTTCAGACCAAATCCTGCCACACACACAAACTTTTTAACAATAAAAAGCAGCCGGGCTCGGTGGCTCAGCCTGCAATCCCGCGCTTTGGGAGGCTGAGGTGAGTGGATTGCCTGAGCCCACGGGTTCAAGACCCGCCTGGGCAACTTGGCGAGACCTCATCTCTACAATAAATCAAAAAATTAGCCAGGCGTGGTATCACGCGCCTGTAGTTCCAGCTACTTGGAAGGCTGAGATGGAAGGATCGCCTGAGGCCAGCAGGTCGAGGCTGTAGTGGCCGGGAGCAGCCACTGTACTCGTCTGGGTGACAGAGTAAGACTCCAACTCAAAAAATAAAAAATAAAAATAAAAAGCAACAAAAATGCTAACACAACCCATTCTATAAGCTCAATGAAGTACCAGTTCTCTGTACTTTTAGATATTTAAGATGACCCCGTGTGAAAGGTTAATGCAAAACAGAAAAGACAGAATCCTAGTGGCAGGATTCATCTTCCAGGGTAGAGCCAGGCAAAAAAGTCTCTGATGAGCACACGCATGCCACATGGGCTAGAGACCCTAACCTGAGCGACCATTCTCACAGCATGCGACTATCGAGTTCACTGTCTTCGGGAACTCTGTCCATTCAGGAGCTCCATGTCAAGGTATTTAGTCAAACTCAGAGCCACATCTTGAACATAACTAATTTTGCCAGTGGAAGAGAAAAAAAAAAACCCATTTCTACATCCAACGTGCTAATTACCATGCCATCTGGCGTTGATCTGAGATGAAGAGAGCTGAAAGCTTGGATTAGACACCACCGAAGTGGAGGATTTTTGATTAGAGTCTTTCAAGTACTAGCCAACCACCCCTTCCTTCCAGCATGTGTATTCCATATTTGGTTATTGCGAATTTTAACTAGCCACACCCCACCCCCATTCCACAACTTAAAACTGAACACGCGTGTGTGCACGTGCGCGCATGCATGCACGCGTGCACACACGCGCACACACACACACACACACACACACACAAAACACTGCCTATGCTGAAGTATTTTAAATTATATACGCTGGCATCAGAAGACAGAGAAGGAAGAGAAAACCATGTCTTTTGGTAATACAGCAGTATCTAATAGAATTAATAAATGAATTATTCTTTGAATGTTGACTAAAACTAGTATTTAATCATGAGGGTGTTGCCTAATTGAAGATCTGTGGTGTGGCCATACCGAATGAAACAGGCTGGCAAACTCACAAGATGTCAGTTTAGAAGAATAAATGTCTAGGAAATGAAAAATAGTATGTGGTGTTGTATGTAACTTAAAATACTCATTGAGATCTACGGTCTCTGACTCCTTTTTCTGCTTTTTCTCAAAGAAGTGATGAAGAACGTGGAAGCCAGAGAAAGACCAACCCTGACTAAAAGTACTCAGAATTAAAATGGTTAAGAAACACTACCCATATTTCATTCCAGACCCCATCAATCCTAGCATGATACGATCTCTCCTTCAAGCTGTCCCGACAGGCATAAAGGCCATCAAGTCAGGAGACCGTCTCCCTCCTATTCTCCCTTTTGCAACTCTGCGTCTGTTGCGTTCTCTGACTCCACCCTTTCGTGGATATCCACGGTCTTCTAGGGTCACCCTTCTCCAGTTCTGCTTTCTCCATTCACCATGAATATTCACGTCATCCATTATTTGTCTTCAGTTCAAGTCAACCTGATACACGTGTGTTGTATGCTTCACCCCCCCCCAACCCACAGTTCTCAACTGGGGGAAATTTTGTCCCCCAGGGGACATGTGGCAATGTCTGGAGACACTTGGTTGCCACAGCTGTGAAAGAGGTGCTACTAGCCTCTGGTGGGTAAAGGCCAGGTGATGTTGGGGTGATGGCCCCCCAAAAGAGCCCTCCAAAAAAAAAAAAACATTATTCAGCCCAAATGTCAATACTGCTGTGGTTGAGAAATCTTGTATAACCCATAGCAACCTTGTATCATGAGATTTTATTTGCCGATGCTACAAACAAGGAAATAAGGTCAGAGAATGAAGGATCCAAGACCACCTGGTTAATAAGTAGATTTAACCGGGATTTCAGCTGTCTGATGTCTAAGGGCATAAAGCTATAATTTCATGCCCTTTCCGATGCAGTATGATGCCGCCACTGAAAATAGTTAATAACTATAATTTTAGCTATAAAGATAACTGTGGTATATGATTTTATTGTGTATTGTACAATCATATCCTGTAAAATATAGAAAAGTTTAACGTAATTACAGGTCAATTCCTTCCAGAGTACTATCAAAAATATACGGACTCGCTACATCTTTTTTAAAAATTTGGGATTGTGGTTTTGTATTTCTAGTTAGTTGTGTGTCTTTCTCAATGACCTAATGCAGCTATAAAGTTGTTTATCTGCTAAGCCTGAGGTTACTTAAATGTATGCATATTTGCATGCATTATCTCTAATTCTCAAAAGAATCCTTTTTAAGATAGGTGATTTTTTCGCCCATAATACAGATAATAAAATAACATTTTGTTCCAGTGACTCAATTAGTTGACTGAAAAGCTTGGGGAACAAAAGGCTAACTCTGCTTCTATAATTCTTAAGTTACCACTAATTGCCCAAAGAACTTTCAAACAAAAACTAAAATAATTCAGATCTATCTCTTTTAGATGAAAATCTATTCACTCTTTGATAGTCATGCCAACTTTCCCTATACAAGTATGTTTTTTCATCATGATGAGCTGTAAGCTTCCTCTCCACAGCTGTCCCTCCACTAAAGTTGAGAAATTGTTCAATGGCAAACCATTGATAAGCCTGTGGTTTGACATATAATGCACCCATAAAACAAGTAGAATTTCTCCAAGTAAGGCTAAGGGTACTCTGCTGTAATCAGTACTAACTTTGAACCCTGATGTCGATTATTAAAACTTGCTCAATGTTTTTCATTAAAGGAAGTCATAAAATAATCTCATGTTTAATAAAAACAATACACATGAAACTTCTCGGAATGTATGTACTTGTTACAAGCTGAGAACAAAAAATAGAAATTTTATAATATTGACTTCTATGTTTAGATGCTTTCTCTTAGAAAAATATGTCTCATTATTCAGATATATTTAATTAGTTACATAATTAAAGCAATAAATAGAACCATATTCACATTTAAGCAAACCACAATGTGCATTATCTCTAAATATTCTGATATAGCACACATTTAATTCATCATAAAGATGACTCAAACATATATGCACAAACACATATACATATTTGTAGTATGCATTATTAGTATATATTGATATGTGTATGTTTGTTTTCTGTAATTAATTAAGAAAAAAATAAAGGAACTACTCAACCAATAATTTTTTTAAGCATTTGCTTTCAAGCAGGAAAGGGGACTTTTGCCTTTTACTAACCAGTTCTCAAAAATCCCAAGGATAAAGCACAAGACGACAATAGGAAAATCAACTGAAAATCACACACAAGACTATCCTAAATTACTACTTTTGGACCGTAAGAGTTCTCTTCAAACATGTTAAGTTTGTGGGCTGGGCTCTCCTTGGCCCATTCCTACCTCTCCTGTGCCACCTAGTGTCTCTAGGTGATCACTATGAATCCAGGGTCCAGAGCAACCTGCTAACACTTTAGCTGTCCGTCCAGCTCGTCTGCACATTCGGCCTCAGGCCACCGAGTAACTTAAACTGGGGCTGCAGCAGAGCGGTTTTATGGGGTTATGAAAAATCGCAAATGAATAGGACTTTAATAGCAGAGGAGAAAGCTTTAAAGTTAAGTTCAGGAACCGTGTCTAACAGATGTTGGGGAAATCACGCATAATGGAGCCATTGAGTCTCATTAGAGTCACACACAGGGCAACAGAAGCAGAGTTTTGATCGGAGGCCGCACAGCTGGGTGGGAGAAAATCACAGGAGAGGGGTCCGGGGAGGCAGAGTGACCCTTCCGCACTCACAGTCGGACAGCGCCGTGTGGTTTGGTTACTGTGCCAGGTTGGGTCACAATACCCACTGGTAGAAGTGGCTGTTGCGGCCACCTCATCCCGTCAGAGGGAGACCCTGCTCTTTTTCCTTTTTTTTTTTTAATTTAAGCCTCCCATTAAGGACGTGGGCTCTCTCCACAAAGCCAGGGAAGACTCTTTTCCTGCAAGAACTTCGATTTTAATCCTTTCCCCATCAGACACATTCTCCAGGATACTGTTCCATCAGACACAAACTGCTCAAGACAGCAATGTATAGAAACATTTGATTCTCGATGTGTGCCTGAAATCCCTGATTTGAGAAACATCTCAAATGAATTAATCTTATTAGATGACACATCCCCATATAAATGAGAATAAAATCAGACGCGTAAATAAAGCCTAATGAATTGACTCCATCTTAACTCAATTTAGGATGACGTACAAAAATGAGCCCAGGTCCGTATATTTAGGCCTAATGAAAACAAACGTAATCAACACTAATTAATTGTTCCCACCAAAAAGTGAGTATTCACTGCCGATTCTCATTTGAATGTCTCTTCAGGTCACTTTTGTCTTTTACAAAAATTTTTATTATTGGGGGAAAAAAAGGTCTGCACACAGCTATTTTTGCTCCCTGGCCTTCTGAGACTGTAGTCGAGAGTCCTGAAAAACTATTAGTGTGAGGAGAGCGAGAGTTAACTGTCATGATTAGCCAACACAGTTTGTGGAATAAAACTGGGCTGGACAGCGACTTTTTAACTTTTTCTAAGTATTGACAGTCAATCATTGCATTGATGAATTACTAGTCCGATAACTGTTCTCATTCATGGAGCTTCAAAATGTGCCCAGTCCTATGCTCAGCTCTTTCCATGCGTTATGTCAGCCAGTCCTTACAAGCAACATGTTAGAAAACCGAGGCCTAATTAGGTGAGTACGGTGACTTGCCTGAGGGCACACGAGCTCATAAGCAGCACAGCCCAGTTCATTCCTACCCATCTGACACAAAGGTTTGCGCTCTAACCCACTCTTTGCCCATGACAGAGACACTGACAGTGTCAGAACCCTGAATTTGCATTTCTTTGGCTGGAGCCTCCTGAGTTTTAGAAAGAGAAACATATATATCCACACAAGAGGAATGCTTGAATTTTATCAAAATTTAAGACCGTGCTTTCGAGATGCAATGACACATCTCACTTGCCGTCAGCCCAGTGTGGTTTCCAGTCTGCCATTGTCTTGAGGTCACTTTTTGTCAACACGCTCATAATAATGAGCAAAAAATGTTACCACAGTGACAGCATCTCCGCTCAGAAGCACCTCCTTGCTAACCAGTGAGATCCAACCCTTGCACACAGCCAGTTCCGGGGAACCCATTAAACAAAACTACACAGGATGTAATCCCAAGGCACTAAGTTGACCCCACTAAGGGAAGTTTCAAGCAAAGTCCGTTTGGGTAGACTGACTCCGATTTTAACTATAAGCAAGCCTTTCCGGGCATCACCTGTCTCACCGCTCCCTGTTCGTTTAATAGCACTCAAGGTCAATGCTTAGAATTGCTCACCTATTTTTTTACCCTAAACCCATCACTGAGCGGTTTTACTAAAATAAAATGTATTTTTTATCTTTGGAGGAACAGAGAGTTGCCCTGTTTGGGTCCCCAACGTGTCCACTTTGAATTTTAGTAAAGATTCATCTTCAGACAGATGTGAGTGTCCGATAAACTTTTACCCCCAGAATCCTGTTTCCATCCTATGATAGTCTCCTCCTATCTGGGATTCTTAACTGCCCCTCCTTTCCCTATATTTCCTTGCGCACAAGCTCCAGCTGGGGACTCCTCCATCCTGCTGTGTTGGTCGCCATATGCCTTCCACCAGATTCCACTGTCCGAGATGCTGCGATGGACGGAATCATGTCCTCCCCAAATCCACACGTTGAAGGCTTGTCCTGAATGTGATCGTATTTGGAGATGGGACCTTGGGAAATAATCATGGTTAAATAAGGTCCAGAGAGTGGGTCCTTCTTGATGGGAGTGGCACCCATTTAATAAAAAACAACAGAGAACTTGCTGTTTCTCTCTCCTTTCTCTTTCTCTTTCTCTCCCTCCCTCTTCCCTCACTCTCCCTTTGCATGCTCTCTCTCTCTCTCTCTCTCTCTTTTCATGTGAGGACACACAAGAAGGTAGCTGTCTGCAAGCCAGGAAAAGAGCCCTCATCAGAGCCCTATCATACTGTCAAGCTGATCTCAGACTTCCAGCCTCCAGAGCTGTGAGAAAATAAATTCCTGTTGTTTAGGCCATAGAATTTTTGTTATGGCAGCCTGAGCAGATTAATTAGATGCACGACGCAAATTAATGTATTGAACACACCCACCGTCTGGTTCTGTTTAGTCACATTATCCACCAATGCACATTTTAAGATAATTAAGGCCTGGTTTTAAATAAAGTACTGCCCCATCTGGGGTCCACTTTTAATCCACAATCATTTTGGTAAAGAGGAATGTTTTGCTGCAAACAGGAGTAACTGGAGAGACTGGAGTGAAGGGGTCACATGCACAACAGTCCAACATTGTAAAGAGCTACAAGGAAAAGTCAAAATCTAAAACCAAAGATGCAAGAGAAAAAGGACCATCAAGTAAGTGAAGTGTATACTGATATATGAGTCATGTCAAAGAAATCCATCACTTACTTTCTTTAACAGTCAACTGACCTATCATCCAGCCTTCAGAGCAAAAATCTAACTCTATAAATCTAGGCAAGCTATTAAGAAAGACCCACTCCTGACCACCTGAGGCACCCAATTTTCATCTGAAGAGTAAGAGAGTATGTTGAAGAATTCTTGAGTTTCATATACTTCTGTGAGATCCACTCATGAAACTCAGCATGCTACATTTTGAAATTTTAATTAAAACTCTATAGAAATATGTATTTTTCTATTGAATGCAAAATTATACACACACACACACACACACACACACACACACACATTCTTTTAAGATAATCCAGAGCTTAAACTATAAGAATCTTAGAAAACCCAGGAGACACCCTTATGGAAATTGGAACTGGCCATCAATTCTTATTCAGAACACTAAGTACCCGCACCATAAGAAATAAGATAGACAAGTGGGACCTCATCAAACTGATGAGCTTCTGCAAAGTAAAAGAAACCATCAAGAGAGCAGGGAAACAGACCACAAAATGGGAAAAAATATTTGCCAACTGTATATCTGGCAAAAGCCTAACATCTAGGATCTACAAGGACTCAAATGCACCAAAAGGAAAAAACAAAGAGCCCCATTAAAAAAATGGGCAAAAGACATGAATAGACACTTCTCAAAAGAAGATATATGGGGAGCCAACAGGCACGTGAAAAAGTGCTCAGTCTCACTTATCATCAGAGAAAAACAAATCAAAACCACATTGAGATATCACCTAACCCCAGTAGGAATGGCCATCAACAAACAACAACAGATGCTGGCGAGGTTGCAGAGAAAAAGGAATGCTTCTACACTGATGGTGGGAATGCAAACTAGTGCAATCTCTCTGGAAGACACTATGGTGATTTCTGAAAGAACTAGAAATTGACCTTGCATATGACCCAGCAATTCCCCTCTTGGGAATATACCCGGAGAAACTCAAATCATTCTACAGAAAAGATAGCTGCACACGCATGTTTATTGAAGCTCTATTCACAATAGCAAAAACATGGAACCAACCATGCTGCCCATCGAAACTGGACTAGATAAAAAAATGTGGTACATATACACAATGGAATATTATGCAGTCATCAAGAAGGACAAACATATGCACTTCACAGCAACTTGAGTGGATTTAGAGTCTATCATACTTAGTGATCTTTGGCAGAAACAAAGAACAGAGTACCATATGTTCTCACTCATAAGTGGACCTTTAACAATTATCATAATACTATACGAAAGGGGTTGGCAGTAATGGGAGAGAGGGAAGAGCACACCTCATCAACAAGGGTACCCGCATAATCAACGTTTATATACCTAACCCTGAATTGTACCCCACATCTTTAAAATGAAAATAAAAGAAAATCCAGAGCTTACATTAGCTTCTAGAAAAAAAAAGTCTTTTCTCAAAATGCTTAAGGACAAAGAGAAATTGAGAACTAGAATGCAGTAGACACATGATTTAAGAGAAAAAATTTTCCAACAGCAAAACATTATCCTTGATGAGGTAGTGAGCAAAGTTCCGGCGAAAGGAATAGAAAAGACAAAACCAGGATGGGACTCTTGAAACATCTCAACTAGGAGTGAGAAGGACATTCTCGGAACAGGGAACAGGGCAGAAGCCCAGGCCTATAACTGGGCCAATAGGGAGAAATGGAGGGGAGACTTACAGCTGAGTAACGCAGACCCCAGGATTCACCCCTGAGAGGCAAGACCCAGGGCGGGGTTCCATATCTAAAAACCGCCTGCAGACCTCGTGTCTCTGAGCGTTTATGAACTCTAATTCCCTCCTGCTTGCAAGAAGGTAATTCAAATCATTGATAAAGTCCGCTGCGGCCATGGACTTGACTGAGTCTCAAGGGTTAAAAAAAGAAGCAGGGCGGGGGAGGAACCCCAGCATGTGGCTTTTTTGATGGGCTTCTCACAATTTTCTGCTATTAACAATTTCACTTTATAGATGGTCTTCATTACACAAGAAATAAAGGGTAGCAGCAAAAAACACAAAGCTTTATTCGAAGGGTAGCCCAAACCCCATTCATTTAAAAGTGTCAACGTTTTGTGGTTTCAAGAAAGAGAATAAATTGCACTTGTTTGCGTGAGTTCATTTTTCAAACGTGTGAACACAAATGTCCATTGTCTAAGACGAAACTTCACGCTGGGCGACAAGTGAAGTGTACAACTGAGCTCTTCTCAGCTCAGTTGCGGCCTCTGCCAAGCTGGACATTTTGGTAAGTGGTCCTAAACCTGAAACAGGGGCAAACAATTTTTATTGTTTTCCCAGGGGGAGAAAGTTCTTTTTACAGAGCACAGACCAGTAACGATTTTTTAAAAATTCTTGCAGACATGGGCTTTTTTCCTCCTGTACAAAAGAAGCCGAGGCCCTAATTTTTAACCTCTTTTTGCTAAAACTGCAAAAGTCCTGCTAACCTGTGTCCTTAAAGCTCTGCCTTTATCCTTTGCTCCAGATATCATTAAAATCTTTCTCTGCAGCAACATGAATGCAGCAGGAGACCATCATACTAAGTGAACGATCACAGAAACAAGGCACTAAATCCTGGGTTCTCACTCCTAAGTGAGCCCTGTCACTGGTCATATAGCACATATATAGACACTGGGCTGCTAAAGGAAGGCGGGAAGGAGGCGATAAGGGGCACACACCCCACACAGGGTACCAGGTCCACTACGGGGGAGACAGTGGTCCTAGAAGCCCAACCCTCACCTGCACGCAACTTACGTAGGCAGTAAATCCCCACAGGGACCTCACAGCCCTAAAATAAAAAATTACGTTTAAGTAAAAGAATAATGCTATAATAAATACATGTCAATAATCACCACTTTAAAAAAAAAACAAAAACAGAAAAACTTTCTCTACTCTCTTCTCAGCAATTTCTGCTATCCAAAGCAGCACCACGATTCATTATTTGCTGGTCTTCCTAGAGAACTCCCCAGGGAAATTCGCTCGCCAAACTTCAGGCTTGGTATTAGTGAAGGGTTTAACTTTTCTGTCTTCTTTGCCACTGGGTGTCTTTCAAAACTACTTTAGATGCAAATAGCCTCAGGAAACCTGTTCACAATGGTAAATACATCTTTTGCATACACTCCCCTATCCCTAAAAAATAAATAGCACAAGAGATCCTTGTGGAGCTGTTCTGTATCTTGACCTTGAGGGTGGTCACACAGATATGCACATGCAATAATAAAGCTGAATACACGCCCAAATAAGTCTGTGTCAACTGAAGAATGCAGATGAGACTGATGGGTGTCAGTACCCCAGATGGAATATCATGCAATAGTTATGCCAAACGGTACCTCTGGGGGGAACTGGATGAAGGGTATATGGATCGCTCCATGTTGTTTCTTACCACTGCATGTGAATCTCAAATTATCTCAAAATATAAAGTTTACAGGCGTCATTAACCAGTCGTGCATCTGGGATGTTTTGAATTTTGCCACCAAAAAAGGAATTATCCCTGAAATACCTAGAAGACAAGGAGAATGTTCAAGGTGGCTGATTACAGTCACCTTTACTCTGACCCTTCCTGACGCGTATCAAGTACCCCTGCCAGCGAAGGGTCCCCGCGCCCCTCAGCAGAGCCGGGATATGTCATTTTTAGTTTTCTGACTTGGAAAGGGTCATCTGGTTTTGATTATGAGCCTGAGTGTGGCTGCAACAGGATCTCCGGTTGGCTTCTGAGTGTTCTAGTCATTTTTATTTCGGTTGCATATTCAGAGGTGGCAGGTCACGCCAGGCTGGAGGGAGACCCTGCGTCGGTGTCACTGACCTTGCCTCTCACAAACACAGCTTCGGAGAAACAGCTCAGGAGGGGATGTCTCCACTAGACAGCAAAAGAGAGAGTGCACTTAACATTTGCTCTTGCCTTTACCCAAAATTTATTCTTGTAGTCTGCGCCGTAAGAGCCGGAAAAGTGGATGAATTGAACTAGAAAGACAAAGTCATCATCTAAACTTTCTAGTGCTGCAGTTAGACCCCAGCTTAGTACCATGAAATGAAATTGCTTAAAAATTTCCAATAACCCGAGTCAACTGCCACCCTGGATCCACACTCTCTTAAGCTCTGATATTTGACACAGTCCTATTTCATCTTCAAACTTGAAAAACTCAGGAGCTTAATTTCATCAAAAAACAATCCCGCCACCACCAACCTCGGCACCTTTCAAAATGCAGGGTTGTGAAGGTTTTACTTTTAACCTGATGTTAATGAGAACTGCTCAATCAGAATTGTGTCGGGCTTTTTAAAAAATTGCGGGCTGTGTCTAAATTCTTACGAAATTCATGCAGAAAACATCAGAGAGCTACAAATTCAAGCAAAATAGCCAGCACTTGCAGCTACAGGGACGCTGACGATGTATTCAAATACAGTTCATGGACAATGTGATCCTAACAGATACCCACACAGAGGACCAATTGCAACGTGGGAAGGAAGAAAAATGAGCCTGGAATACGGCTGTTGTCTTCAGTGGAGTCTGCTTTCAAAGGATTACCTCTCCTCTCCAAAGTAGCCCTCGTGAGTCCAGAAATAAGGAGAAAGAAAAATATTATGAGTTCCCAGGAGCTCATGCATCAGGCTGTGCCTTCTCCCTCAATGACCTACAAGTAGCGATTTTTATTACCCACCCACCTCGAAATCATGTGTCAAGATGAAAGCGACAGCAATGCCTCAGATATTGTAAATGCCTAGGATCAAAAAGTCTCAGTCTAGTAAATTTTAACAATGTAAACTAACTAGAGAGAAAATTGACAAGAATTACTGGAAAGACTCGTATAAAGGCTACTTTAAAATAAAGCAAGTAGCAATACTTTTATTCATATAAAACATCCATTTACAACTTAGCTTATACTTATGTTCACATGTTACAGGAAAATTTATAATACGGACTTTGCGGAAAATGCGAAGTCAATTCCTAGTGATGTTCTGGGGATCATTCTCAATTGCTTAGGTTTGTGTCAAATGCCTGATTCAACACTTGCAGAATATGCAGAAAATAAAACAATCCTGTATTTTGATAACTGCAAAGAGGTGACTTTAAATTACCATAACTTTTTATCCTAAGTGGGTTTGTTTACCTCATGTCCATAGAAAAACTGCATTGGATAAACTAGAGGACAATTTGCAAGGAAAAACATGAAAACATTTTGTTCCCGTAAGTAGCTTTAATATTCTTCTCTGTAATTTTGTTTACACTAGTCGTTTTGAAAATTGTTTCTCTCATAGGGCTTCCTCCTACACAGGAAGCTTATTTTCACTCTCACCCCCCCCAACATTTCTTTTCTTCTCTTCTCTTTTTGTTTTCTGAGTTGGAGTCTTACTCCGTCGCCCAGGCTGGAGTGCAGTGGCACGCTCACGGCCACCCCAGCATTGACCCTCTGTGCTCCGTCGATCTTTCCGCCTCAGCCTTCCAAGTGCCGGAACTACAAGTGTGTGCCACCACACCTGGCTAATTTTTTTTATTTATTGTAGAGATGAGGTCTCACCATGTTGCCCAGGCTGGTCTCGAACCCTCAGGTTCAGGCAATCCACTTGCTGCAGCCTCCCAAAGTACTGGGATTACAAACTTGAGCCACTATGCCCGACCCCGACCCTGTTTTTTTTTTTGAGTCAAGATTTCACTCTGTTACCCAGGCTAGAGAGCAGTTGTTGGAGTGACAATAGTTCATTGCAACCTCAAACTCCCAACCTTGAGCAATCCTCCTGCCTCAGCCTCCTGAGTGGCTGGGACTACAGGTACACACAACCATGCCTGGCTAATTTTGCTTTTCTTTATGTAGAGACAGGGTCTCATTACGTTGCCCAGCCTGGTCTTGAGTTCCTGGCTTGAAACGATCCTCCTATGTCTGCTCCCAAAGTTCTAGGATTACAGGCAGGAGCCACTGCCCCTGGCCAAAAGTTTCTAATTATAAAATATCAACAACTTGAGACAGTAGCTTAAACGATAGAATGATGCTGTTTTTCCCTTCATTGTCTCATCCTGGGCATTCAAGGAAGATTCTTGGTTTCCCAGTGCCCCGAATTAGTCTCGATGTCATTTCCTGGAGAGGTTCAGGAGCTGTGCACTCATTCACATGCCAAGGCCAGGATCCGCAGAACTGGCTCATTTCCAGACTCATTTAGAGAGATGCTCAAGAAGGTGTGGTCAACATCTGCCCACAAGATGACGTGTTTGGAAAGGGTTAAAGGCAGGCCATCAGTCTCCTGCCACTGTTTCCAGCATCCACGTCAGTCACGGGAAGTGATGTCACACACCTGCGATGCACATGCGAACTGTGAACACTTCGCCAACACTGAACTCGAGTCCCCATCCAAAATTATGCCCAGCTGCCACACACTGACTTCCTTGGCTGTCAAGTGTGCCATTCTGCATAGCGTTGAGCGTGGATGAGTCTTCCACGAACAGCGGTTCGGTAGGTTCAAGTTCTGTTGCCATCGGGGTGTGTGCGGTTTGGGTTTTTGCTGATCGTTCTTTGCTGTTTCTAGAATGGCAGAGGTGGAAGTGAAAGGAATACTGAAGACTATGCAGCACAGCACTCTCATTTTACAAATAATGAAACCACACCTCTACTATTGTTTCTATTACTTGTCCCCCTGTCTTTCCTTCCCATCATACTCTAGGGCAGGAACCAGGATTTAACCCACTTTTTCCATCCCCAGAGCTTAATACTTAGAAGATACTCAACTTGTTCAACAGATGGATGGATGGACGGACAGACGAATGGGTGGATGGATGGGTGGGTGGATGCTTGGAGAGAAGGGTGGCTTCTTTGAAACCCATTTCATTCAGCTATACTGGATGACTTGAAATAGTAGCTGTGTAGACTTCAACGATTTACTCAACTTCTTAAAAACAGACTTAATTTACCCATAAAATTAAAATGGGGCAAAAAATAATATTTTTCCAAAGGATCACTGTGAGGATTCCTTGAGATAATGCCCTTAAAAAGGTCCATACATTGTAATAAGGATCGCATCAAGATTAGTTTGATATTATTTTAATCGTGGTAAGCAATATCACCACCCTCTACGCCCACTTATCTCTGTCACTCACCAAAATTTGGGTCATGCCATGTGGCTGTCAAGACTCCTTTTCCCTGGCTTGTGGTCTTCACCTCTTTTCCTAGACCTACAGTCATAAATCCATGGTCAGTCTGAGGTGACATCAACATCCATGTGGACACTCATCAAGCTTCTACCTTCGTTTTCACTGATCTTTTCATTTTCTTTTCTTTTTTTTTTTGAGTTGGAGTCTCACTCTGTCGCCCAGACTGGAGTGCAGTGGCCGCTCCCGGCCGGGCTCCGGCGATCCTTCCGCCTCCGCCTTCCAAGTAGCTGGAACTACAGGCACGTGCTACCACGCCTGGCTGATTTTTTTGATTTATTGTAGAGATGAGGTCTCGCTGCCCAGGCGGGTCTCGAACCCGCGGGCTCAGGCAATCCACTCACCTCAGCCTCCCAAAGCGCAAGATTACAGGCTGAGCCACCGAGCTGGCTGACCGTTTCATTTTCAAGGACTGGCAGATTTTCCTTTATGCTATAGCCATTCCATGACCACACACAAACATTCTCTCTGGAATCAATCTCCCTGGATACAAAAGTTGACTCACCGGTAGTTACAGCTATGTCAGCTGCTGTACCTTTTTGGCCTCTCTAAAGACTTCAATCACCTCACTTGTAAAATTGGAATAATAAAATTACTTGACATCACAGTGCTTGGTGTATAGTAATGATTACTGTTAACTCTTATGATTCTCATCACCCAAACTATACCACGCTGAATCATCAAACCCCAACATTAATGGGTAAGGTTTGGACATTTAAGTTGTTCCAACTGTTTTACCATCATAAATAATCTGGAGCAGAAATAATAGGCTAAAATAAGTTAGAAATAAAAAGGACTCGGTGGCTCAGCCTATAACCCCGCGCCTTTGGGAGACTGAGGTGAGTGGATTGCCTGAGCCTGTGGGTTTGAGACCCACCTGGGCAGTGAGACCTCATCTCTACAATAAATCAAAAAGTCAGCCAGGCATGGTAGCGCATGCCTGTAATTCCGGCTACTAGGAAGGCTGAGGTGGAAGGATTCCGGAGCCCAGCAGGCAAGTCTGCGGTGGCCGGGAGCGGCCACTGCACTCCAGTCTGGGCGACCAAGTGAGACTCCAACTCAAAAAAAAAAAAAAGGGAAAAAAGTGGGAAAATGTAGAAGTGCTTAAAGATAATAAAATGGTTGCAAAATAAAATCATTGGGAACCAAAACAATGATAATAAAAATACTAGCTTACATTTATTGATAATATATGCAGTAAACTTAGCATAGTGTGTTGCCCAAAGATTCTAAGTACATTGTGGGACTTATGAGTGCTTACTCTGGACAGGCATAATTTTAGTTCTCTACATGCTGTGTTTTACACGCACAGATGAGGAAAAAATAGACGTTCAGAGAAACTTGGTAACTTCCCCAATTACTATGTCTAGTAAATAGCAGAGCTGGGATTCAAGCCCAGAGATAGAAGGTCAAGTTGACGGTTCCTCTAGACATGGGAGAGCTGGGTCTTGGACCTGGCAGTCTAACCCCGGAGCCTGTGTTCTTAATTATCGTGTCTCTCCATAAATTACTAATACCCGAGAATACAGTGACAATAGCTTATCGTACAAACAAAATATATGCACACATTAGCTCAGCCAAATTTGTACATCAGCCTATCTCATTCCGATCAAATTGCTTCCAGCTAAAGCTTATTCATCCTGCTCCTCGCCACCCCACCCCACCCACACAGCCCTGTCTTTCGGGACCCATGTCAGCCTTTGAGGGAGGGCAGAAAGCCACAGAATTATCTTTTGGAGGGTGGGCCTCTGGTAGTCTAGGCTTTCCCTGCCAGGTAATTGTTCTAGAATCCCATGGGCATCAGTGCACCAGCTAGCATTGCTGTGAGAGGCTGGGTTCCACTTTGATGGATTCTGGGGGGAGAATCTTTCAATCCATTTGCCCACTTCATGACGGTGATTGATGAGTGCACCTGCCCACACCACGCCGAGTCCTCAGTAGTTTTTGATCAAAGATAGCATGATCCCATGCCCCACCCTCCCTGTTCACCTGATCTCACCCCAAGTGACTTTTTTTTGTTTCCTCAGATGAAAAATGCCCTCACAAAGAAGTGTTTTGCCGATGTAGAAGAGATGAAACAAAAAATGGCAGAAGCACTATAAGGCATCAAGATGGACAAGTTCAAAAACTGTTTTGAGCAGTGGAAAAAGCACCTCTGTAGGTGTATTGCGTCAAGTGGGGAGTACTTTGATGGTGCTTGAAGTTTAAACGTGTACAAATAAATGCTCAATTTTTTATAAAAATAAATTCTGGGTTTTTTGGGGGGAGGGTCTCCCTTTGTATGCATGGGGCCCTGACAGGTTTGCTGCAGCCTGCAGAGACCAGGACTGGGCCTTCAGACTCAACTTGGCTCTCCTGTCCTCCACAGCTTTTCGCTTAACTGATGGTCTGAAGCTCTGCGCCCAGATGCCACAGAGGGCATGCAATGTGAGCCAGCAGGTGTTCTGGGCCTCACTCAGCCTCCACTGAGTCAAGCTCCTTCTTACTACAAGGTCTGGTAACAACTATGGAAGAATAAGTTTTTCTCCGAGGTCCCGCTTGCAGATGATCAACTTCAAGGCTTTCCTTCTGGTCCCAGCAGACCCCAGGTTCCCGCCTCCGTAGCCACCTGGCACTTATTTCTTAGATTCATCTCCCTAATTGTCATCGTGGCCACAACGTGAAGGATGCAGGACCTCTTCTCTGGCCACCACACATCCCCAAGTGGAGTTCCCCTGGTAGTGCCAGGCCCCGTCTAGAGCAATGGGTTTCCCGTCCGGGTTACACATCCGTCGGCTGAGGGTGTCTTGGTGATCCACCGTGGGAAGCCAGGTTGGGGATGAGGGTGAGGCAGCATCTCAGTAGTGCTGCTTTGGAGTAGGGTTGGCAGTTGGAACAAAGCCAGGGACACGACGCACTTAGCCTGTAGCTTAGCAAAGCAACAATGATCGTCTTCTTGAACGTTTATGGTCATCGTTTATGAATTCGTTTCCTCTATTTCAACACACAGGGGAGACAAGGACTCAAGAAAAACTTTTTTTCCCCCTTAAGCTGTCTTTTTAAAGTTTCTCCCAACACTTATGGATTATTAAGAAGAAGAGAGGCAGGACACTGTGGCCCACGTCTGTAATCCCAGCACTTTGGGAGACCAAGGCAGGAGGATTGCTTGAGCCCAGGAATTCAAGACTAGTCTGGGCCAACATAATGAGACCTCATTCCTATTTTAAAAAAAAATTAGCTGGGTGTGGTGGCATACACCTGTAGTCTTAGCTCCTTGGAAGGCTGAGGAAGATTGCCTGAGCCCATGAAGTCGAGTCTCCAGAGGGTCATGATCATTGCCGGTGTCCTGCAACCCGGGCAACAGAGTGAGACACCAGCTCAAAAAAATAAAGGAGAAGAAAAGATATTTTCTGTGTATAAAAAATATTCTCATCTATAGATAAGTTAAGAGCAAAAAAAACCATACAATTTCAATTTCAAAATTAAGCCTCTGCTGAACATAACATCAAAGGAATTTTTAAAACACACAAATTACTGAATAAAATGTCTTGCCTTGAAAGCATCAGGATGTGATCTAACTTCATAAATAAAATGAATTATCGGCACAGAACAAACTCGATGAGCAACAAGACATCACTGGAAATTGATCCTCTTTGTCAGTGACTCCTACTCTTTTCTGTCTTGAGTCTTTTGCTCCTTGGAGATTCTTTCATCTGTGTCTGAGGTGGCTCCGAGTGCCTGCTGGAGCAGGGCTCCAAAGACGATGGCAACAATGGCAGAAGCAATAGAGGACCTGAGAAGCATCAGAAAGCGTGTGTTTTCAGGGTGGCATAGACCGCAAAAGCATCGGGGCTTGTTCTTCGCCGCCACATTCCCATGAATACATTGAATTTACTTTTTATTAAATCTTTTTTTATTAAAATGCTGTTTTATCATTAACGAGCTCAGTAACCTTGAGCAAGCCTCTTCATCTTTTTGGATTTGGGTTTTCTCATCTGTACAATAAGGGAATTTCTCCACGTAACTTCAAACTACCCAGCCCTCTGGAGGATCTTCAATAAATGTCTCTTCATTTCACTTTGCCTCCACTGACTCCAAGATCTGCTTGGATCATTTGGAATCAAATGCTAAATCAAACGGATCAAAACTTTCATCAGGTCACAACAGTACATCGGAGACCAAGAGAATACGAAAACATCAGAGTAATTTTGTCAGCAGACGGCACTTTGTTTCGTGGAGAATAATCACCGGTAGTTAAAAGGAATCTGAGATTTTCTGGCTCCCATTCTTCTGGTGTTTGAGGAGATGTCCTGCTATCACCACCAAACTTGAAACCCAGCTCTGCTTGGCAATATTCAAGGTCTGCCCAGAGGCAGCTGAAACACACACACACACACACACACACACACACACACACACACACACATGCATGCACGCACTCACAGAGAGAGGGAGTTCTCCTCTGTCTCTAAACAAATAGTTACTCTATTTTTACTTCTTGTGGAATGCCCTGCTTTGCAGAGCATGGCACAACACATCACACAGCACTGTGAGCTCCTGGCAATGCTTGTCACTGCCAGTCTGAAGCACATGTTCAGATAAAGGGCATTGCACGAATTCCCTGGCTTGACCGTCTCCTTGTGGCTCTCCTGCAACAGTTCCTATTTCTAATTCTTCTCGGTCGACATATCTGCTAGAGTGCAACACCAAACCACAGAAATGTCGAAAACAAGTGTTGGAAATAAGGACTGTAAAGTCCCAACTGCACGTAGGAAAGAAAAAAAATGTGTGTAAAATTGTTTTCCAAGCATTCAAAATATATTTATCCTCAACTTGTAATATTTGGATTCCAGAGGAATTAAGGATGGTAAACTAAAATAATGCATCAGCTGGAGAGCAAAAGTGAGTCATTTGGGGCTCAGCCTGTCATCTGTGAATCAGATCTGTTTTTTAGCTTAGACTAATTTAAGCATAAAATGAAATAGCTCAGAAAAACAAAATGCAGTAATAGTCTCCTGACTCTTTTACTATTATTAGGACACACAGACTCCTTTAACTCTACACAACTGTCCTAACAATTTCCAAAAAGTTAAGTTTTACTTAGCTCTTATGTGTGGAAAGTTTTTAAAGTATTTCAATTTCTAAAATAGTATCTTATAAACTGTGAACATTGCGGAGAACCCAAATTTATATTGACAGGAAATTAATAGGGCCAGAGTGCATCTGGTTGTTTATATTTGAGTTATCTCCTAGGGAAATAAGAACTAACCTTTAGCTTTTTATTATTTCATGACCTAAGAACTTCTCTTTCTTCTTCTAACACCCACTTGAATTTCACCTACTATTAACAGCAATAAGGCAAAGTACTGTCATTTTCAGTTTGAAACGGAAAAAAAAAGCAGCAGCGTTTGTGGGAGACTAATTAAACCTCAGATTCTCACTACCAAACATAGGCCAGTGCGACTCCCAAGTCGGGTAGACCACACTGAAGAAGACGATAAGTGACCCAAGAGTTCCCTCTATCGAAAACAAATAAACATGATTCAACTGCACGAGAACTTCAGCTTCTCAGAAGGAATGGCCAGTGCCAGGGACGGTATCATGAGACATGCTATTCAGCATCTCTGTGAAGTTTCAGGTGGAGAACAAATCTCGGCAAACAGTGCTAACCATCAACAACAATCTTGCCTTCTCAAGGATGCTGAGACTCACTGCCGTGCCTGAAAATGTTTACCCGTGTGACATGCCATGTCTTTCAAAACTTTGTTTCCACCAGGTACCAATTTTTTCCCAAACCTTAAGTTTCATGGAATCCAACGCTTAGAAATAAGAGGACAGACTTTCCCTAACCATTTCTTTTTTGTTCTTTCCACCTCCCTTTCCCTATCTTTGTAATGACTACAATTTTTTCATGGTTTGTCTGTAATAACCATTGAAAATCACTAACAACTTTTAAGGCTTCACCTCACAGAAAATATTAGTCACTGAGTTTAACTATTCTATCATATGGTAAGGGTAGGGAAGCACAGAATAAAGGCGATCAGAGTAAGTTTGTTTCTGTGATCTTCTGGAAGCTGCAATATTAGCTTCCAAGTGCCAGGTGCCTGTTCTATGCCAGGAACTGTGTTGAGTGCTTCCAGTATCTGATTTCATGTTATTCCAATGGCAAGCTTTGGAACCATTATTGAAAGTAAACATAAAGAAGAAGAAACAGCATCAGGAGGGTTAAATAGCCTGAGCAAACTAAGAGCTAGTGATGGACCGGGGTCTCCAACCCCAGTCTGTGTGACTTGGAGATGGCGTTTATTCCGTCTGCCGGAGTCACACAGGCCTGGGTTCCCTTCCAGCTCTGGCCTCGAGGGTCACGCTCAGATCATTTGGAAAGGCAACCGACGAGCTCAAAAAGGTGTGTCGGGGTGAGGATGAGCACAGTCTGTCCAGAGACGTCCCGAGGCCTGGGAATTCCTGGCCTGGTGCCTCAGAGGCTCCTCACTGAAAAGTGCATGTCCTTTTGCTAAGTAAGGTGCAGAGGGTTGGGGAAGACGACTTGGGGGAGTGCCAGTTTGGGGAACTCTACACAGTAAATCACCTTTCAAAACAGCAATTCTACAATGGCCAGAGAGACACGGGGGAAACATCCTGAATTACGCAAACTCCACCAGCAAAGAACTTCCGAAAAGATGGGCTATGTATTTCTTTAAAACAGAGAGTGACTGTCCTCCCTACAAGCCAGGGGGGCTTCTTCACTTGGCATCCTCCCGAGAGTCCCTGAATTGTCAGGAATCTAGGAGACCACCACCATCCAGGGAAAACGCCCAGTGCCCTGCCCTGAAGCCCTGGCTGACGAAAGTTGCGTGCGCAGAGGGTGTGTGTTTGTCTCGGTGGTGACCACAGTGACCTTTCATGGCTGCACATTTGGTCATCCGTCTCGGGTTGGGCCATCCCGGAAAGTATGCTTGGTGTCGCCAGGCAAGCACTGACTCATCTGGTCCAGAATGTCAACACAGTCTCCTCTTCATTACGTTGTTTTTGCCTTTTCTGCCTAAGGTATTAGTCAATTATGAGAGAGAGAATTACCTGATACATATATATATGCCAGATATATATATTCAGTAAATTACTTGATACACATACATATAGTTATATGGTAAATTATATGATGTATAGAATAAATTTTCTGATATACAAGGGAGGACCAAAAAAATAACTAGAATTATCTTTCTGGGAGGTGGCCCCTTGCAGTACAGGCTTCCCCCACTAGGTAAGTGACCTAGGAACCCATCAGCATCTGTGTACCAGTCAGTGTTGTTGCGAGAAGCTACGTTCAGCTTCAGTGAATTTTTTTTTCAAGATTCTTTCAACGTGTTTGCCCATTTCGGGATGGGTGATTTACAAGCACACCTGCCCACACCGCTCTGAGTGTTCAGCAGTTTTTGAGGAAAATATAATACTTTTTGTTTACCCAGATGAAAACTGAAGTTGCTGATGTGGAAAGGGTAACACGAAAAACAGCAGAAGCACTAAAAGGCATCCAAACGGATGAGTTCAAAAACCATTTGAGCAATGGAAAAAGCATCTCCATAGGTGTGTTGCATCCAACAGAGAGTACTTTGAAAGGGACTGAGGTTTAAACATGCAAGAATAAATACACCTATTTTTATAAACAAAGTCCTAGGTTTTTTGTGCCCCCCCTTTCCTCCCATTAGTTAGTTAGTAAATCACCTGCTATATATACACACACATGAACACACATTCCCAGTGGGCCGTGTATATGTACACACACACACACACATACACACACACACATTTCCGATATCCTTTTCCAATGATCCAGCTCAGCTCTTTGCCAGTGTCTTCTTGGGAGAGGACTGGGAGGAGAAGAACAGGGACACTGATGTCAGAGTCCAAGTCCACTGGCCAGGATGCATGGAAAAGTTCACAGAGCACCTGCACAGATGGTGTGGTGGTTCAAACCAATTATTCCCCAACTTCCCAAAAGCAACGTGCATTCTGTTTTCTCCTTTTAATCTATTGGGGAGATATATATATATAGTATTTCAGACAAAGAGAAAAATCCTTGTTAATACAAGTCAGTAAATTTTGTACTTCTCATTCTCCAGCCCAGTCCTGTCCATCTTATCGGGCCTGCTGACAGCTGTCACCTACATTGAGGAAAGTGACATCAGATCTCTCTATTCCACCCTTCCCACATGACAGCTGAGCTGAGCTGGCTTTCAGCAATTATTTAAAAGAAGTTAGTTTTGCTTTTCAGGGATTCAAATGCTCCTCTCACCTAACAAATAAGTCTCAATTCGATCATTGTATCCCAGGTAAAGTCATCAATGAAAGGAAATATTGGTGTTATTCTAAAAAAGAAAAGAGAAAGGAAAAATCAGTCTCTTCATCTCACTCACCTCAGTGCAAACATGTTTCCAAGCCATCCTTTCAGGTTTGTGGGAATAAAACTCTACTTATATATGACATTCATATACACGACGTTTGGCTAAAAAGGAGGCAGCCAAAGATGACGCCAGTGACTCAATTGACCCAAAGTCAAGAAAGAACTCAATGCAGCTTCCATCCATACTTGAGTGCCATGGGCTGTGCCTTTATCTTCTCAAGCAAAATGTGAGGTGGGGGGATAGAAAGAACTTCATTATGCAATATTATGAGACTCAATGTTCAAAAAGTATTCCACACGAAGAGGTGCCCAGAGCATTGATTCAATGTCAAAATGGCGGAGACAGCTTGCTGATTCCCTAAGTCTATGTCATGTTTCTAGGTCCTGTCACACCTGTCAGTGGCCTCAACAACTCTTAGAATTAGGTCCCCAGATCTGCCTGGTATAGGAAAATGCCTTCGTGGCACAACCCAGAGGAAATCTGAGGCTTAAGAAAATAAACATATTCCTATCAAAACAAAGCCACCATAACAGATTTTAAAGGACCTCTTGCCCACCTCAGAATCTCTCAGTAGAATTTGGGAGGGAAATTACCTGTATAAAATTGTGAGCAAGAATGGAATAAATAAGTGTAAGACCTATACTTGCCTCTCATTACAAAAAACTTCAGATTCCGAGACATCCATTCTGTCTACAAGGAAGTGTGTATAACCAGGTCACTAACACCACAGCTTATTCAAAGCACTGGGCAAGAAATATTCTCCAGGATATAATTGCAATGCCAGAATTCTCTCCAACTCAAAAAGAGTTCTTCAAAGTCAAGGGTTCTCGATTCTTGGCCTGAGGTCCATGAATAGGCTTCAGGGGAGTACATAAAACTGTATGTTAAATTGTGTGAGGATATAGATTTTATGTTCTGTAAAGAGAGTGTACGGATTTTATCAATTTTGCAAAGGAGATCATAATTTTAAAACACAAAAAGGTAAGAACAACTGTTTTCGGTCTTGAAACAACAAAGTCTTGTTATTTGATCTAGTTTTTCTGCTTTCGGGATCTCCCCTGAATAAGTCTGACAAGACTGCAAGAGATACCTAAGACATTTGAACATTACCACTCAAGTAGTCACTGACAGCCAAAGGCTTTCCCTCTCATTTATAAGTGGTCTTTGGTAGAATACAATTCAACACATCCCATGGCCATTCTTGGTCACTGCTGGTTGTGACTATTTGAATCCATTGCAGTGACTGAATCTCAGTATTTGATTAGGGTGGGTCATTCCACAGTTATCTAGAATTCTCATTCATTTAGCATCCAACAAACTGACCACAAAATATTTTTCTAAGGCAGCTATTTTTCTCATGTTCTCCCCTTCTTATACTATCAGAAAATAAGAGCTGTGTTTCAGTGGTGTTTCTGGTAGAAGCAATGAGCATCATGATGAACAATCTAGTTTTAACACAAATAATAATAGTTATTATTTTGCTATTTGTTATTAATAGCACTCGAATCTCAAATTGTTCCACATGCTCTCTCTTTTATTATTTTTCCTATTTTTTTTTTTGTTTTGTTTTTGAGTTGGAGTCTCACTCTGTCTCCCAGACTGAAGTGCAGTAGCACACTCCTGGCCACCGCAGCCTCGACCTGCTGGACTCTGGTGATCCTTCTGCCTCAGCCTTC
The DNA here is from genome assembly GCA_027257055.1 of Cephalopachus bancanus. Taxonomy (NCBI): domain Eukaryota; kingdom Metazoa; phylum Chordata; class Mammalia; order Primates; family Tarsiidae; genus Cephalopachus; species Cephalopachus bancanus. The sequence continues at coordinate 3,576,985 of JAPVLO010000136.1, forward strand.
CAAGTAGCGGGAACTATAGGCACATGCTACCATGCCCGGCTAATTTTTTTTATTTATTGTAGAGACAAGGTCTCCCCAAGTTGCCCAGGTGGGTCTCGAACCTGCGAGCTCAGACAATCCACTTGTCTCGGCTTCCCAAAGTGCTGGGATGACAGGCTGAGCCACTGAGCCTGACCATTTCTTCTATTGTTGATGAACAGTGCAATGTTTAACACCTCGGGTGTTACTTGTGTTGTACTTAAGAGCTTTTCTGTATCTTAATTTTCTTAATCCCACTGAACCTTAGTTTTTGTAAATCTGATCTCTGAGTCTAACAATATAGTACCTACATCATAGTTTTCTGGAAAAAGTAAATAATAAAATGGGTATTGCCTGGGTGTGGTCATGCCTGTAATCCCAGCATTTTGGGAAGCTGAGGTGGGAGGACTGTTTGAGCCCAGGAGTTTCAGACCAGCCTGGGCAACAGAGTGAGACCTTATCTCTACAAAAAAATGAAAAATTAAGCCAAGCATGGTGCACACCTGTAGCCCCAATTTCTCCAGAGGCAGAGGTGGAAGGATCGCCTGAGCTCAGGAAGTCGTGACTGCAGTGAGCCTCGACAGTGCCACTGCCCGCCAGCCTGGGCAACAAAGTGAATGAAAACTGGACTCAAAAACAAATTTTAAAAAAAGAAACAAAAAAAATAGGTACACAGCACTGGGCCTGGCATATAGAAATGTTTAGTAAGTGGTCACTAAGTGTTCTGTTTTTAAGTTTAAACATCTTATGTGTTACAACTAAAGAAATATTTAACCCTCAGCAATGCTGGTCTCGTTAAGAAGGCCAGCTCCTAGGATGAAACAGACCCAAAGGAATAGGCCAGCATAACCGCACAGTTTCAACGAGCAGGCAACAGGGGACTGTCCTGCCAGTGGAGTGGACAGCAGGCTGGAGACAGAACCCCAGGGTGGGAGAGACGCCGAGTTCTATGTCACAAGTCACTCTAGGCAGTGGGGACACAGCTCCAGCAGCTAAAGTTCGGGGTCAGCACCGCTGCGACCGCTCTCAAGGACATTCATGAATTCTCAAGTAACCCTGAAGGGCTTTGTTTAGGAAAACAAGACACAGCACCAGACTGTGTCCACCTAAAGGAAGCTTCAACCCTAGTTAACTACCACTGGACTCACAGAAACTCCCTGGCAAAGGCCAAAAGTGGTACAGAAAGCAGAGGTGAGACTGGACCTGCAGGTAGGGTGTTAAGCGGTCCCAGCTGTCAGAGGCAGGAGGCAAGTCGATGATTATTCCATAAGCATTTACTTTGGAACCTCTTCTGCCAAAAAGTAACGGTAAAAATACCTGCACCATGGCCTAACTTCTCCTGGCCTCATGTCACAAATCTGCTATGCTCTCCCACCCATCTCCATCACGGCTTTTCATGCATCAAGTGTGTCCGTTCTGGTCTCTCTCTTCTGTTCCACTGGTTTATTCACCTGTCCTGACACCAATGCCACCAATGTTAATTGTCTTGAGGAGTAAGCCTGAAACTTTTTTTCTTTCTCTGCTATTTTTAATTCATTTCCGCTCTTTACGTTTCCATTTGAATTTTGGGATCGAATTGTCGATGTTTACCTAACTGTGGTCCAACCAATTACATTGACATGTAAGGTTTTATGTTTTGCAGCGGGTAATCAGAAGCATCATTTCTTCATGACGTGTCTCCACAGAAGCTTTTTCATGTGTTCAACCAAACAGCCATTCACCCCTCCTGTGTGTTCATAGCTCACGAGCACTCGTTTGAACCTCTTAGGCTCACAAACACCTATTTGTACTTCTCGGCCCTAAGGTTTTGTGGGCCGTGGTCTTCCCGGTCGTCTCCAAAACCAGATCTTTAGAGAAATCAGGCAATAGGCGTTTGTCGATGCTACTGCCCTCTGTCTTCCAATCCTCTCCCTCTTTCCCCAAAACATATTTGGTTAAAACCCCTGGCTTCATTTTACTGGTTACTTCACCTCTTTTCATACGTCAATGAAAACAGCAGCCAAAAGATTGTTTAGACAAACCTCAAAAGTTTTTCTGAACTCAGAAATAAGAACATCAGAGCCAGGGTCATTTTTCCTCTTCTACAATGTAACTGTGCTGCTTTCTTGAACGAAGATGCCTGCTGTTAGATCACTTTTATCTTTTGCCTTTGACTGAGATTTCGGCTTAAGTCCACACTTACTTCCCAAGGGAAGAGGAGGAAACCACTGACTTTGGAGTTGGAACAACTTGAGTTCGAATCTAGCTTTGATACTCAGTAGCTGTGCTTAGGGCGAGTGTTTGACGGGAGGATTGCACGATATCATATGCTTCTGGCTTCTAGTATGGTGCCTGGGGCTTAGGAGTTTCTTGTTAATTGCTACCTTTTCCTCTATTTGAGTACAGTGTTCTTTCTTAAAGCGTATCTTATAGAAACCATAATCGTTATCTTTTGCTGCCTGACCAACTGTCTTCATTCCTAACCCTAACATCAGTCCCGACCGCGTCTTTACAATTGACACACTATAAAATGTCAACGTAGAATGTTTCATTATTGCTTAATAACTATATTCTCTCTTACTCTTGGTGCTAGTTCTACATGCTTTTGTTGTATGTGAATACATTAATAAATGTTCCCCTTTTTTTTAGTTAGAGTCTCACTCTTGTCACCCAGGCTAGAGTGCAGTGGCACACTCATGCCACCGCAGCCTCGACCTGCTGGGCTGCAGTGATCCTTCCACCTCAGCCTTCCAAGTAGCCGGAGATACAGGTGTGAGCTACCATGGCTGACTAATTTTTTTTATTATTTATTGTAGAGACAAGGTCTTGCCAAGGTGCCCAGGCTGGTCTCAAACCCACAGGCTCAGGCAATTCACTTGCCTCAGCCTCCCAAAATGCTGGGATGACAGGCTGAGCCACCGAGCCTGGCCAAATGTTTCATTTCTTAAACCTTTGTAATTTCGGTTCGCAATCTCTGTTTCTTTTTGGTTTGTTAGTGTTGCAGCTGGATGTCTCTGTTGGTCCTTACGTCTGAAGCCTTGGATTCTCTGCATCTGGTGTGTCCCGGCCAGCCAGCATCCTTTCCACCCCGCAGCCCGGCTTGCCAGTCACCTGTTCTGATACCTCCTGCCCCTACCGGACTTTCCACATCCCAGGGCACCTCTGTGCACACTGGCCACCTCCACCATGTCACAGGAGTCACGCCCTATTTAAGGCTGATTGGGGGAGAGTATGTCTCCTCCCTTTGCTGTAATGTGTCCTGTGATGCAGCCCATTCTAGCCTGCACTGGGTACTCATATCACAAACAGGTTTTAGTGAAAACTGCGCTTCCTATTTTTATTCTGCTTCCAGGAACATATCTCTGAAACAGGTACCCTGACAAACGTCAAAGAACTCCGCGCCTCTGCTGATTGAGGCTATGGCTGGGGGAACTCATCTGGCTGACATTTCCTTCCCTTGGGATGGGCTCTTCTTTCCAAAAAGAATCCTAAATTTTTCTTGCAAACAAGCCCCTGGCAGGAGAATTCCACCACGTTCCCAGAGAGGCTCAGACCTGTCTGCATTTGCGTCGATCCAGCTAGGACTCCATAACACTGTCAAGTATACCAAAAAACTGCCTTTCTATACTATATTTATACACACTGAGTCCAGGAATGTGGCTTCATGGTGTTTTTTTTTCTTCCTAAAATACAGTTGGAGTCCTCTCCCGGTACTACCCTTCTTATAATATACGGGGAAGATGACTTGACCTTTAATAATTTTTCCCTTTCACATTTTATCTGCAGTCATACACATGTACTTATCTGATCTCACTTCACCAAAATATAAATCTCCCAACCATGATTGTGTTTTTAAGACATCTGTATTGTGGATTGAATAAAGAAAATGCATACCGTTTAAGTCTTTCCTCCCTTACGGACCAGCAAAAACAGCCACAAATCCAGGTCATTCCTGCACAGCACGTTTTCTTTCTGGTATCCAGTCTTAGTCTGTGTACTAAGCCCCATGCCTACATCTCCTTTCTCAAACCCTCAAGGTCTCTTAAAGCTCTCTGCTCTCAGCCCAGAAAGGCCGCATGTTCAGATCACACGGGAGACTACAGCAATCAGGAAGTTCAACACTTCAGAATACACATGAGGAAAAAAAGGAAACAAAGAGTTTAAGAGATGTGACCGAGGTCACACAGGTGGAAACACCCTCGGCAACACCATTTTCTTTTCTTGATTTTTGATGCTCAAGACTGATCTCATATTTTTGTATGATCTGCTGCTGTCAAAGCAGAGGCTCGCTCTTTTTTTTTTTTTTTTCTTTTTGGCAAAATTCCCTTCTCTTGAGTCTTCTCCCTAAGCCATCATTTGGTTTTTGGCTCGGGACACAGTTAAAACAAGCACATCTATAAGGCAAATCTGGTTACCCAACGCTATGCAAATCATGAGACAGCCAAAGATGAAGGAGCCTTCCTCGAGGGAAGACACAGAAGCTCAAACCCCATGGAAATCCACCACCTCTCCTAATTCTCCAGCCCTCTCGCTATGCAAATGAGCCCAAGCAGTGAGAGTTTTACCAGAAATTACTGAAATTTATTCATATGGCCATTTTCCTCTTTTATACACAGTCGTGGACTTACTTATAATAAAACTTGACAGTCATAATGATAATTTACACTGGTTAGAACAATTTGTTAAACTGAAAGTAACATTATCACCATTTAGTTTACAGTCAAGACCTTGAGAAAGGCGTGGTCAGGTTGTCACCTTGACCGGTAGTGATTAAGGCAAGGACAAGGATCCCAAATTCACACCCTAAGGCTTTGTTTCACTAGAAGCAGCTACTTTTTCTTTATTCGTTTTTCCCAAGATTACTTACTGCCAATTTACCAGTGTTGTCAAGGATTACATGAAAGTTTATGCTGATAAAAGAGATTTGTTCACAGTTTTCAAACCAGGGGCTTTGTTGGGTTTCTGGATCAAGAATCACCTCATTTTTTTACTTGAGATAATTTTCACATCTTTGTTATATATTCAACCGTCACCTACCTCACTCTTAGTTAGAGAATAGAAAGAAAAAATAACATGTTCAGAGCAAGCCATAAAATAAAGATTAGATAATTCTTCTTTGCTAACATTGAAGGAAAAACACCAAGTGTGAGAGCAGGGCCATGCATTCCAACACTAAGTGAGCGATTTTTTCAAAGCCAAACCTCAGACGGAGACTAAGTAAGCTGCACTTTTCAGTTTATCCTAACAGTGTGAGGAAGGAAGCAAGTATTTGTATCCGTTTAGTGACACTGAGCCCTGAGTTACCATATCAGACAGTTACATTTCTTGTCCCTGAATCCTGGATCTCCAGAACAAAATTCGGATTCATCACAAAGGGCCTTTTAAATCTTTCAAATATTCAAGTCCTTCAATCTTGTCCAAGTAAACACAATTCACCTAATTATCTATTCTAAGAGTTTAGTTTCCTTGGAAAATCGGTGACATGAAGTAATATACACACAGAAAGATTCTCTTAAAAACCTGCTTATTAAAAATTAAATACTTAAAATCGCTTCGAAAATCTAGACTTTTCAATACAAGCAAAACGGGAGCAAATGCTTAACTCCTATTAGGTAGCCCTGAGGTCAGAAGGCGGCAAGTTATAACAGAGAACTGGAAGTTCAGCATTTATCATACCCCCACTGTGATTAGTTTTGTCATTAAGAGCAATTCATTTAATCTCACAAATTGGTAGAGCACCCTGGAATTAAACAATACTAAAGAGAAGTATCTAAACAAAAGTTATAACCAGATTGGACCTAGCGACAGGCGGAATCAATGAAAATAGCTAAAACACAGTCTGGTGTTGGGAGCCAACATCTATAGCTACATGGCTGAGGCCTGTAAAGGCCCATCTGGAAGATCGCCTCTGACATAGGATATCAGTTATACCTATAATATTGGCGTGTGATTAGTGACCAGCGTGCATACATGGCAGTAAAACTTACAAGTAAAATCTCTGTACACCTGAAGAAAGGTTATACAGCAGAATGACCTTGTCCTTTCTAAGTCTTACTTCCTTCTAGATACTTTTTAACTTCTATTTCCTGGTAGACTGGTGAGTCAGCTCTTGTTCCCAAAGGCAGTTTCTCCTAGGATTAAGATTAGAAACTAAATTATCATAATAGTTTTATTGCCCCGCCTTTTAGCCGGGCAGGGCGTTTTTCTTCAGGACTAGTTTTTCTAGTTTCGTTACATGCCGAAACTCTGTTTGCTTCAGCCTGTGGCCATTTCCATAGTAACTGCGCAGTCCATTATCCAAGAGTGCAGACACTATTTGATTTTTAGAATAGACTTGTTCGGATAAAACATTCATTTAAGACGATATAATTTCCATCAGAAAGATTTAAACAGTAATAAGCATTCGTAGAAAACTTTTAGGTTTTGTTTAAGCTTTTTAAGTTTCCTTTTCTCAGATTATGACTTTAGTTCCTGTTCCTGTAGGCCAATTTTAAGATCCTTTGATTAGTATACCGAAACTTTCCCAATGCTGTAGTTTTTGCTTCTAATATGACAATAGGAAATTTTGCACGTAGCCATGTATTAATATACTAGGAAAAAAGATTTAAGTTTTGGGTTAAAGTCATAGTTTTATTAAAATAGAATGAGAATTATAGTGTTATGATTCTAAAATCATACGTCAATGATAATTACAAGATTTGATGATAAGGTATTAGCTTAATGAGATATAGCATAGTATTAAAGCCCAAACACTAGATCATGAAACTCATATAAGTCATGGTAAGAAATAAATTTTGAATTAATTGTTATAGAATTACAGGCCACTATGTTGAATCGTAATAGGTTAATGGAATAAATAAAAATTAAGTCATTTAAGTAAACTTATAAATTATAGTATAGTGTTAAGTTGATAATATCAATCGTTAAAAAATATTAGGAGTCAGTGAACTTGGATTGAACCTAGAGTTAACTAAGAAAGTTTTTGTATTAATCAGGGTTTAGAACAAAGAGTATAATATGAATGATTTGTTGAACACTATGGAAGACACTTTTAAACGAACTGTATTTGTGCACCTGTGACCTTGATGTGAGATTTGTAAGGCACGCCTGCTTGGAGCTTGCAAGTCTCGTGATGGTCTTGTGATGCATAGTTTGTAAAGCGCAATATACATCATGAAGTTTGTACGCCCCCAGCAAGTGATTATCACACTGCTGGAGGGTATGAAAAATGGTATATAAGTTGGAAGGAGTCCGAATAAAATTTGGCTTCAGTCCTGATCAGACTGTTCCCAGAAGAAACTGCCTCAGAGTGGTCTCTTCTCGCCGTCCGGATTCTCTGGAGCGGGTCCTAACCCTTCCCCCTTTGGTCGTGGCTGGCACCCCGACAGTCTGGGAAATAGTGACATAAATAGTAGCTCAGACTCTAGAAGAGGGAAGCAGAAGGGTAAATAAACAATAACCCTTCAAGGGGCCTGTTGGAAGGTCAAAGAAGACGAGAGTTTCTCTGAACTCCTTTGCTATTTGTTATGTGTTCCACAAGTAATGGGTATCATATGCTCTAGGCCAGATGGTTTTACTAGTAAATTCTATCAGACACTTAAGGAAGACATAATACCAATTCTGCATAGATATTTCCAGAAAATAAAAGGTAAGACTTCCCCAGTCATTTGAAAAGGTAGTATCACCCTGACCAAAGTCAGACAAAGATATTACCATGAAAGTATAGACCACTAGGTTTCATAATCACTGGAGGCAAAACAATCACAACAAGGTATCATTAAATGAAATTCAGCAACATATAAAGATGAGAATGCATCCTGACCAAGTGGAGTTTATGCTGGAAATGCAAGGTTGGTTCAACATGTGAAAAAAAAAAACCAGGGATTGGCAGTAGTGGGAAACTGCCAGGAGAGGGTGAACATACCTCATCAACAAGGGTACCTGCATAATGAACATTTGTATAGGTAACCCTGAACTGTACTCTACAAATTTAAAATAAAAAATTTTTAAAAAGAAAATCAAACAATATCATTCATCATATAAACAAACTAAAGAAAAAACAAATTATGATCTAAATAGAGGCAGAAAATAATCATTTTTATAGAATACATAATCCGTGGATAATAAAAGCTCTAAGAAAACTAGGAATAAGAGAGAACACGCTCAACTTGATGAAGAGCATCTACCTGAGCTAAAGTTCTCCTTAATGGGGAAAACTTAAGTAAGACAAGAATGTCCTCACTCCCCAGCCCTAATCAACATCATACTATAGGCCCTAGACATAAAAATAGAATAAAAAATAAATCCAAACATACATGACGAAATAAAAGAAATAAACTTGTCTCCACTCTTAGGAAACATGATTGTCTATTTGTGGAATTTCACAAAGTTTGCAAAAAACACAAATGCAAAGCATATAAATAAAAACTATATATCTACTTGCTAGCAATGAACCATGTGAAATAATAATTTTTTAAAGTATTATTTACAATGACAACATAAAACATGAAATACCTAGATATAAATATAGTATAATATGTGCAAAATGTGTAGGTCAAAAACTATAAAACTTTAATGAGAGCAGAACTGAAAGACTCATACATACACTAACGAGAAACTAATATTTTCTCATTTCAAGACTCATTATGAAGCTACAATATTTATAACAATGTGGTTTTTCCAAATAAATATTTATATCAATTAACTACAATAGAGAGTCCAGAAACAGGTCCACCCAAATATGGTCAATTTTTTTAATGTTCCAAGAAATTCAAGGGAGAGATGGTAGTTAATTGACAAAGGTGCTGGAACAATTGGATATCAAATGCAAATAAAGAAAGAGAAAAACCTTGACCTTGATCTATCTCTTGTACCATTTATAGCGACCTCAATGTCAACCCTAAAAAAAAAACAATAAAGAAAAACTTTTTTTTTCTCCTTACACTATGACCTAATGAGATTTATTCTGGATATGCAAGACTTATTTAGCATTTGAAAATCAATCCATGTAATCTGCCATGTCAATAGACTAAAGAAGTAAAATCATGTAATACAAATTGACACCAAAAAAATTTTTCACAAAATTCAATAATCATGTTATAAAACCTCTCAAGTAAAACTAGTAATAAAAGGTAACTTTGGAGAAAATCTTTGCAATCTTTGATTTAACAAAAGTTTTTTAGAACACTAGAAGAAAATCAATAAATTGAACTTCATCAAAATTGAAAGCACTTGCTCTTCCAAAGATAATGCTAAGAAAATGAAAATACAAACCATAGACTATGAAAAAATATTTACAAAACACATGCCTGAGAAGGTCTAGTATCCAGGATTTTTTTTCCAATCCTCACAACTCAATAATAGGAAAACACAGGACTCAATAAAGAAAATTTTAACAGATACCTCACCAAAGAAAAGGTGATCTATATCATTAATAATTAGAAAATTCCAAATTAAAACCATAATGCAATGATTTTTTTAAAATTATCAGGTACTAGCAAAAATGAAGAGAAACTACAATTCTCATACTTCACTGGTATGAATGCAAAAATGATACAAACACTTTGAAAAGAAAGTTTAATCGTTTTTTATAAAATTAAACATACACTTACCATATGAAGAGAAATAGCACTCCTAAGCATTTGTCCAAGAGAATTGCAAACTTTTGTCCTTAGAAAAAAGCTGCACATGGTCAGCGGAGTGGCTCACACCTGTGATCCCAGCATTTTGGGAGGAAGAGGCAGTAGGATTGCTTGACCCCAGTAGTTTGAGACCAGCTTGGGCAACAGAGCAAGGCCTCATCTCTGCAAAAAAAAAAATTAACTGGGCATGATGGTGCACACCTGCAGTGCCAGCTTCACAGGAGGCTGAGGCAGATGGATCTCCTGAACCCAAGACGTCAAGGCTGCAGTGAGCTGTGATCACGCCACTGCACTCCAGCCTAAGTGACAGAGTGAGACCTCAACTCAAAAATAGATCATCAATAATCAGATAACAATCAAGGTAGTAAAGTAGGAATCTGCAGTTCATACTGAGGGAAGGAAGGAAGGGAAGGATAGGGAATGGGGGAAACAAGGAGACTGAGAGAGGCAAAGCACTACTTTCCATAAATTTTGGCTACTAACTATAGAAGGAATGATAGAATCAGAAAATACCATTTGGCTATCATCTTATAATAATTGACTCAGACAAAAATCAGCATGTAAAACTCTAGGTGCTAAGATTTCACAACTCAAAGATTCTAAAAGTTAGTGAATAAAAGTTGTAGAAGGAACAGAATACTCACTCCGGCTCAAAGTATTTTCCACAAAATGCATGTTAATTATTTATGCATGAGTGCAAATACTGATTAATTAACTACAGGGTAGGAAAACCAGGTATACACTAAGTTAACATAACGAGTGATGGTATAAATGAAGTTACGTGCCATGAAATGAGAGTCCTGTGAAGAAAGCAGTGCTACTTCTATAATATTTTTGCCAGAAAGAAAGGCATATTCTGAGGAAACAGGAAAAGGCCAACTAGGAGGTCTTTTTAAAAATAATTATCTCAGACAATTCTAAAATATCTATGTCAAGAAGCAAAGAAAGGCTGAGAACTGCTCCAGATTTAAAGAGAATGCTGGTAGGTGGCTGTTAAATGAAATTCTTGATCCTGGTTCCTGGACCAGAAAGGAAAGAGGGGAAGTTTGTGTTTGTTTTTGCTGTTTTCTGTGCTTTTCTCCTTCTCTTTCTCCTTTTTTTTTTTTTTTTTTTTTGGTCTATTGCTATAATGGAGATTATTGGAACAATCCCTGCAATTTGCATCGGGCTTATGAGCTATAGGGTAATTTTGTATCAACGATAATTTTCTGATTTTGATATGTATGCATTATGAATGAGCAGAAGGTAGATAGATAGACAGACAGACAGACAGACAAAAAGAAAAAGCAAGTATGCTAAAATGTCAATAGCTGGGGAATTAGAGTGAAGGCTAAACAAGATTTCTTTACTCTGTTCTTTCAACTTTTCTGTAAGTTCAAAAGCATTTCAAAATAAAAGGTTTAAAAACAAGAGCATTATATGTTTTCCATCCTCTCTTTTTTATGTCTTGACTCCCACAAAGATGTAAATGACCAGTCAGAAACATTCATTACTTTATTTTCCCCTTGTGTTCTCCTATAGCTTTTCAAATTAAAAAAAAAAAGCATACTAGTTGCAATATTAAGGAAAAAAGCACTTTGAGAAAGCCATAAAGATTGTACAACTGTGTTTTTTCACGTATGTGATTGTGACAGGATCTTTAACTCAGTCACAGTTCCAAGTTGTAAATACATCCGGCCTTGTGACTTGCCCGTAAAATCTATTGATGAAGGTTTCCCTTGAACAAGAAAGCCTTTTGACTTGACACCCTATACAGCATTGGAATAAAAAATACTCTTCTGGTGAAATATCTGAAAACCCGCAGTCATTTAGCGATACGTGTGTGTATGCTTGAACTGAAAGTATGAGCCTCGCCTGCATGAGGCTTGTGGGCATATAATTACCAGCATTAAATTATGTGCTTGACATTGACTTACTACCACATTGACTGCGGCTATTAAAAACGCGGACTGCGGTACGTGACAAGTCCTTCTTATGATAACGCATGGTCTTTATCTAAAATAAAGCTCTCTCTTTTCTCTTTGCGTGACCCTTGTGTGAGAAGTCTAACCTCTTGGGAACTTCTTAGCTGTGGATACACGCTGGAAGGGAAACGCCGGCGCTGATGCCCTGAAATGAACACAGGAACTCAAGGTTGGAATGTGGCCATTTAAAATCCACAGAAGCTGACTGAAGAGACAACGCTCGGATCCAGCTGTGAAACCCAGCCGCCGCTGCGCGCTGAATGGCTGGACGTGTGTCCGGCTGGCACGGTAACTCCAAACTGAAGAAGCTAAGAGAGCTAGGTTGTTGCTTACGTCCCGTGGTTCTGCTTTCCTCGTTTAGTCTGCCCAGTCCGTTCAAGTGTGAAGCTTCCCGCGCGACAGGCAATCAGTGCAAGGCAGCGACGCTCACCTGGGAGGAGCGATGGACGGTGCTTGCGGGTGTCTTCCTTTACGTTTGGCCACAGTCCGCTGAGCACAGGGTGGGTGTGTTCTCAGCAAGACAGAGGGTGTTGTGGGTCACAGTGAGCATTTCCTAACGCCAGGCAGACTGCAGCAGGCCCCTGGCCCACTGCACTGTCACCACTATAAAGGCCGTGATGGCCCTTTTAGAGAAAAAGACAGACATTAGGTAATTATGTCTTTGGACAAAAGCCACTGGATGACCACTTTCGAAGATACTCTAATTCCAGCCGGGTGCAGCGGTTCATGCCTGTAATCCCAGCACTTTGGGAGGCCGAGGCGGGAGGATCGCTTGAACCCCGGTGTGTGAGACCAGCCCGGGTGCCATTGCAAGACTTACTTCGTCTCTATACAAAAATTAGCCAGGTGTGGTGGCGCACGCCTATAGTCCCAGCAACCTGGGAAGCTGCGGTAGAAGGATCGTCTGAGCCCAGGAGGTAGAGGTTGCACTGACCTGTGAACGTGCCACTGCACCCAAGCCTGGGCCACAGAGTGAGATCCCAACTGGAAAAACAAACAAACCCTCCAATTTTGTTTGCGTTCCCTAAGCAAACCTGTGTAAAAGTAGGTCTGCGTCACGCAGCCTCCCTGTACTCTCGTCCACCAGAGTAAACAATGTAAAAAGACAAACTGCACTCGAGAAGACATCAACAACCAGACCAACTGGTAGGACAGTCCCTGTGGGTTTGCAGGAAGAAGGATTTCCAATGTTCACCATGAGATGAAAAGCTTTGTGTCAACAGAATGTTGCTTCAAGGCCTGCGACCATAACCATTTTTCTTTCCAGTCTAGCCCAAGACAGGCCCCTACGAGTCCCCAGGCTGTACTTGGCCCTGAAGGAGTCTCTGCCATTTCATTGCAAACTGAGTCTGCGTTCACTTGGAAAATATGTCCACACTCTGACTGCGAATCAAAAGAAAAGGCACGGTCATAACAGAGACGGGGCAAAATGCAGCTGACCCCAAATCTGGAAAAATGCACGAGAGAGGCCCCATCCTCCAGGGTCCCTGCCGGATCATCGCCTAGTCACTGTGACAGGGCAGTGATCGGCCTCTGTGCTCAAGGTTCTAAATCAGATCTCACTCTAAGGCTGAGTTTTCAGCGGATTGCCCAATCCATGACCAGATCCTATCAAACAATCACGTGCTCTGTTCGAAAGTACATCCACACTACTGTTTCCAGGGTCACCATACACAGAGATGATGTGCATGTATTCAAGTGACAGGATAGCAAATTCTAGTTTTCAGCAAAATCAGTAAAAGAATATTAACTTCTGACTATCATGTTGTTTTCTGATCGCATAAGTTGCTACCTGTACTTTAACCAGCTGATGCAAGAAGTTTTTGCACAAAAATTACAAAAAGTTCCATGTCATGAGTTTTCTGTCTCTGTACCGTGATGATCCATGCAGCCCCTGAAACCTAGACAACACCACTGAAAACTGATCTAAGCCAGTCTGGTCTCGGGCAGCTCTTTGGCTATTTCTTTTGTAGAGAATGGCGGGCGGTGAAGGAGCAGAGATTCTGTTATTCCCACAACATCACTGGTTCTCACCGAAGCAAGTTTTAAACCAGATTTTACCCCACGCACAGGCATTTGTTAAACAAGTAGGCATAAGAGTTTCTTCAGCCGGACTCGGTGGCTCAGCCTGCAATCCCGCGCTTTGGGAGGCTGAGGTGAGTGGATTGCCTGAGCCTGCGGTTTCGAGACCCGCCTGGGCAGCGAGACCACATCTCTACAATAAAAATCAAAAAATCAGCCAGGCATGGGAGCGCGTGCCTGTAATTCCGGCTACTCGGAAGGTGGAGGCAGAAGGATCGCCGGAGCCCAGTGGGTCGAGGCTGCGGTGGCCGGGAGTGGCCACTGCACTCCAGTCTGGGTGGTGACAGAGAGAGACTCCAACTCAAAAAAAAAAAAAGAGTTTCTTCAACCTATTGTGTGAAGTTCATTGTCAAAGCCCTAGTTCTGTCCTTCCTGGTGTCCTCCAATGAAAGGTTAACTCAGCCAACTCAAAACTGGGGAATCTCAGAGACCGGTGCAAAGTAAAAGCATGGGGCTCCCCACCAAGAATGATTAAGAATTTCAAAACAGTGACAGCAGAGCATCAAATGAGCACAGAGCCCTCTAAGCATGGGGCTGTGTGACCCCTGGTTGCACGCCCACGAAGCCACCTGACCTCAGCCCAGACACAGCCATCCAGAGGTAAGATTCTGTCCCCCTGAAGTCAGTGTCAGGCAGCAAGAGTCACTCTTCCATCAATGGCTGCACAAAGAACTGATCTGAAGTCAAGGCTGGGGTTCTGTCCCTCACTGTAAAAACTTCCAACCTCACTGATTTATCATATTCTATAAGACAAGGCTGGAGAGCATCTCTAAAACATTTTAGCCCACTCATCTACACAAAATACATTTCATTTTACCACTGACGGTCTGTTTCTAGGATCCATCACGCTGTTATCAAGCCACTGTTCCACGGAGAAACTGATTTCTGATGTTTGGTGGGCTCATTAGCAAAACGGTGTTGGTACAAATGACAGACGCGTTGGAAGTAGCTAGCGTCGGAAAATTGAATTCTCACCTGAAATATAGAAAAGAATCCCCAAACAGCACCTTCCTGCTTGGACATCAGACTCTCCCTAGTGTGAGGCTTCAACTCACTGGTCCACGCACGATCACTCTGTCTGTGGGCCTCTGGAAATCCCAGCCATCAGAAAGGACAGCGACTTCCACAGCGCCTGTGCTTGAAAGAAAAGGAGACACTGGGGGTGTGGCCAGGATTTTAATCCAAACTGAGCATTCTCAATCAGGTGTTTCTTCCTCTTCTGGCCACATCACAGAGCAAAGTTGGGCCAAAGCATCACACCAGCCGGCAAGGTACAGTCGCAAGAAGAGACAGAGAGTATCAAAGAAAAGACAGAAAGGAAGATTCCAAGCTCTTATTTTGCGATCAGAAATTAAACATACCTTTTTATCTTCAAGCAATGTATAAAAGATGGGTTAAGCTTCTTATCATTTTAGATTTTGGACCCAAAATATAATCCAATCAAGAGAATGTCTCGTTTTTAAAGGATTAGTCTACACAAAGTAAAAAAAAGATAATAAACCTACATGAATGAAATCCAACCTTTCTGAGACCACACCGTGAGTCCAGAGTGGAGGAGCAAAATAGTGATGGCTGTGAAAAGTGGGGAGGAGGGAGAGACGCAGAGGGCAAACGCAGGGGTCAAGGACAAAAGGGTCCAGGGGGGAGACAGGAGGAAGAGGGGAAGAAGGGGAAGGGCGAACAGCTCAGGGGAGGCCGTGGTCTCTGAGAACTCAGAAGGAAAGTTTTAAATCCTCACGTCGAGAGCAAGCACGACATTAGGGGTTAAGAATGGAATAAAGAAAAGATCCAGTCAATAAAACTTCAGTTCACTGTCAAAGCCCTAGCTCTGTCCTTCCTGGTGTCCTCCAGTGAAAGGTTAACTCAGTCAACTCAAAATTGGGGGTCCTCAGAGACTGGTGCAAAATAAAAGCATGGGGTTCCCCATCAAGAATGATTAAGAATTTCCAGACAGTGACAGCAGGGGAGCACTACCCCCCACCCCCGAAATGCCCTTCATTAAAGAAAGCATTCCTTATTTCCATCTCTGCCCCAGTTAATATTTGAATCTAGCCAGGCTCGGTGGCTCAGCCTGTCATCCCGCGCCTTTGGGAGGCTGAGGCGAGTGGATGGCCTGAGCCCACGGGTTCGAGACCCGCCTGGGCACTGAGGCCTCATCTCTACAATAAAATCAAAAAATCAGCCGGGCGTGGTAGCGCATGCCTGTAATTCCGGCTACTCAGAAGGCTGAGGCGGAAGGATCGTCGGAGCCCAGCAGGTCGAGGCTGCGGTGGCCGGGAGCGGCCGCTGCACTCCAGTCTGGGCGACAGAGTGAGACTCCAACTCAAAAAAAAAAAAATATTTGAATCTGACAGATCTGGGAATCAGATGGTGTTGGGCTATCACTCGGTGTCACCTACTCACTTTTCTTTTAACTCCCAAAGCTCTCATCGGCCTTAGAATTCCTGGGGGCAGCCTTTCTGTGGGCCTTCAAACACATCCAGAACCAGCAGAACCTCCTGGCCTTCACATTCTGGTTTTTTTTCCATTGAATTGTATTTATATATGGTATTCACCTGGCTGAATCACCACTCAGTGTACACCTGCATTGAGACCCCACAGGGCACTCCATATTGCTGGGCTGGTGATGGGCTAATGTCTTCGTTTCAATGGCCGGTCCACACTCTGCTTTGTGCTGCTGGGATGGGATGCCTCTGCTGGCTAATTCCCTGGGAGGCTTCACTGATAGGGGCGTGAGAGAGAGGCAAGGTGTCTGCTGTACCTAAGCACCGCACTAAGCCCCATAAATACTCACACTTACATCTGTCCACTCAAAACAGTGTTAAAAAAAGAGGTGGAGGAGACTTATTTCTTCCTGATTGCATGCTGCTTCTGCCAGCTTGACCCCCTCACAGGCAGTTCACACCAGGGTAGCAGTTGATGAGACTGGCAGCTTGGCGCACGTGAGCACGTTTCCCGACGAGCCTGCTCGGAGAAGCCAGGCCCTGACAGACAGGATTCCAGCTCCACAAGGAACCTCCTCCAGCAGCCCTCCCAGACTCCCCAGGTCCTGGGATAAGCAGCTGCTTCTTGCCATCAAAAACTCTTTGACCCGCCCGGTGCTCCCGCCTCCCGCCTGGCGCTCCCGCCTGCCGCCCGGCGCTCCCACTGGCGCTCTGGGATGGGTAGCTCATCACAACCCGGCCCAAGGAGATCCACACCAAACCGCTTCAAGGAAGATCTGCTGGGATTGCTGCCACCTCTCCTGTGTCAGAGATTGTCCTGCCCGCCTGTGTGGGGCTCCTGTTGCCTGCTCGGAGGCAGGCAGCCATCTTGTTCCTGTCCGGCCCCACCCCCTCTGGGGCGAGCAGATGAGATAGCACCACCTGCTGGCGATTCAAGGTAACAACACCGAAACGGGAGAAACAAGCTTGATAAAGACATAGACCAAACTGCTGAAGGAAGGTTGAACTGAGCTGTCCTTCACAGCAGATCAGGGGCAATTGACTCTAACCGCAAACTAATTTACCAGCTTGAAAAGAAAACTAGAAATCAGACCCGAAAGGACATTGGACTTAAACGAAAGGTCTCAGAGTGTGCTTCATTGATTCTATCAGTTTAATGACTTAATTCCATTCCTACTGTATTGTTCCCTTTTTTTTCCTCTTTTCCTTTTCCTTTTCTTCTCTTTTCTTCTGTCTGTAACCATGTCTTTGTATAGAGGAACAGCACACCAATAAGGTGGTTGGATAGCTGGTATGTTAGCATCACTATATGTTTTATTTTTGTTTGTATGAGAGTTGGTTTATCTGTAGCTGTGGTCCATCGTTTTTATCTGGTTCAGTATAGGCCTCTCTCTCTATTTGTTGGCACACTTGTTTGTTTCCCCCCTTACTCCTCTATCTCTCCACCCCCCTCTTCAACCCACTGTCTGCTCCATTTTCTCCCCTCTGCTAACCACATTTTATTTCAGGGAGTAAACCTACAGCCCGACTGCATGGACAGATTCCAGGGCAGTGGGAAGTGGGTTCCACATTATCCACACGCCTGTTAGCGAATACCAGGACCTGCAGATAGATTTTGAATCACAGCTCTTCCCTTAAATACATCTCAAAACTGCAAAAAGGACCACCTCCAACCTACAGTGCAACTTCAGAATTGAACAAAGTAAGAGGACATACATAAAGAATGGGAGATTGAACAAAAAGAAGTAAAACCAATCCCTTTACCCCTGAATAACAAAATTAAAGAAGACGGTGATGTGGAGGGAAGGAAAAAGTAGAGGGGGGAAAAAACCGCACAAATGAAGAAAAACCAAAAGAAGAATATAGGTCTTACACAGACCCCTGGGAGATCAGACAATGAGAAGACAGATTCTGGAACACAATGAAGAGTCCCCAGAATGACTGGCTACATGCAACAAACCCAGACATCAAGACATTAATGGAGAGAATTAAAAAAATTGAGGAGAGACAAGAGGAAAATAGGAAGGAGCTGTTGTCAGAAATGACAGCAGTAAAGAATACTGTGATGGAAATGAACAACAGACTAATAAGCATGGAAAGCAGAATCAGCCAAGCAGAAGAAAGAATCTCAGAGCTCGAAGACCAAACACAGAACTAACCCAAACTGTCAAAAGCATAGAAAAGAAGCTCAAAAAGACAGAACAAAACCTGCAAGAGATGAATGATCACTTCAAGAGACCAAACCTAAGAATAATTGGGCTTCCTGAGGCAGAAAGAGAAACAGAAGCCACACTGGAACAAACATTTCATGAAATCATTCAAGAAAACTTCCCTCATCTCATTAAAGATGAAAAAATTCAAACACAAGAGATTCAGAGAACCCCTGCAAGACAACAAACGAGAAGACCAACTCCCAGACACATAATAATTCGCCTAAATAAAGTAGCTATGAAAGGAAAAATCCTAAAGGCAGCAAGAGAAAAAGGCCAGACTACCTACCAGGGCAAACCAATTCGAATAGCAGCAGATTTATCCACAGAAACCCTTCAGGCCAGGAGAGCCTGGAGCCCTATCTTCAAAGCTCTAAAAGAGAAACAATTTCAACCAAGAATAACCTACCCAGCCAAACTAAGCTTCATTAGTGAGGGAGAATTAAAATCTTTTCCAGACATCTAATCCCTAAGAACCTACGCTGCCACCAGACCACCGCTACAAGAAATACTTAAGAAAGTACTGAACACAGAAGAAAAAGAAAAAAGAACATCAGCATTCTTCACAAGAGTACAGGCAAAAGATTAAAAACACACCTGAACCAACTCCAAAACCCAAAGAAAGACAACAAATAAACAGGAATAACTCTGTAAGAACCTTATGATAGGGATCAACTCTTGCATTTCAATTATTAGCCTAAATGTGAATGGACTAAATGCACCACTGAAAAGACATAGATTGGCAAAATGGATAAAATATCATCAGGCAACAATCTATTGCCTTCAAGAGACTCACCTCACTAGAAAGGACACCCACAGACTCAAAGTAAGAGGATGGGAAACAAACTTCCAGGCAAACGGAATACAAAAGAAAGGAGGAGTAGCCATCTTAATTTCAGACAAAATATCCTTCAAACTATTAAAAATCAAAAAAGATACAGAAGGCCACTACATAATGATAAAAGGTTCAATCCATCAACAAGAAATATCTATCCTAAACATATATGCACCCAACATAGGTGCGCCAACTTTCATAAAGCAACTTTTTGGAAAACTAAAGAAAGATATTGACTCTAACACTATCATAACTGGGGACTTTAATACCCCACTCACAACCCTAGACAGATCATCAGGACAAAAAATCAACAAGGAGATCCGGAACCTCAATGTGACTTTGGACCAAATGGACTTAATTGATACCTACAGAACACTCCATCCAAAGACCACAGAATACACATTCTACTCATCACCACATGGAACATATTCTAAGATCGACCACATACTCGGCCATAAATCAAGTATAAGCAAATTTAAAAGGACCGAAATTCTACCAAACACCTTCTCGGACCACAGTGGAATAAAAATAAACATTGACACCAACAAAGTCCCCCCAAAACCCACAAAGACATGGACACTAAACAGCATGATGCTAAACAACTCCTGGGTCAATGACGAAATCAAAACAGGGATCAAAAGATACCTGGAAACAAATGAAAATGAAGAAACATCTTACCAAAATCTCTGGGATGCCCTGAAAGCTGTAGTAAGAGGGGAATTTATATCCCTACAAACACACATGAAAAAAATGGAAGGAACAGAAATTCACAACCTAACAAGCCACCTAAAGAAGCTGGAAAAGCAAGACCACAAAAACCCTAATTTCAGCAGAAGAATCCAGATCACCAAAATAAAAGCCCAAATCCAGGACATAGAAGACAAAAAGACAATTGAAAAAATCAATGAAACAAAAAGCTGGTTCTTCGAAAGAATAAACAAGATCGATGGTCCCCTAGCTAGACTGACCAAGAAAAAATGAGAAAAAAAACAAATAAGCATAATCAGAAACACAAAAGATGAAGTCACATCTGACCCTGAAGAAATACAAAAGATCATTAGAGACTACTACGTACACTTGTATGGAAACAAACTTGAAAACCACAAGGAAATGGAGGACTTTCTGACATCACACAACCTACCTAGGTTGGAACAAGAAGAAATTGAGACCCTAAATAGACCAATTACAATCAAGGAAATCGACTACGTAATAAGAAAACTTCCTACAAAAAAAAGCCCTGGTCCAGATGGCTTTCCAGCAGAATTCTACAAGACATTTAAGGAGGAGCTGATACCAATCCTACTGAAGGTATTCCAGGCGATTGAAAAAGATGGAACTCTCCCCAAATCATTTTATGAAGCCAACATCACATTGATACCCAAGCCAGGTAAAGATCCAACAAAGAAAGAGAACTACAGGCCAATATCTTTGATGAATATAGATGCTAAAATTCTCAACAAAATCCTAGCAAACAGGATTCAGCAATACATCTCAAAAATCATTCACCATGACCAAGTAGGCTTCATTCCTGGCATGCAAGGCTGGTTCAACATTCATAAAACCATAAATGTAATTAAATAGATCAACAGATGTCAAAACAAAAACCACATGATCATAAGATTAGATGCAGAAAAAGTTTTTGATAAAATCCAGCACCCCTTCTTGATAAAAACCCTTGAACATCTAGGCATACGGGGAACATACCTCAAAGTAGTAAAAGCCATCTACGAGAAACCTACAGCCAGCATACTCCTAAATGGACAAAAATTGGAACCAATTCCCCTGAAAACTGGAACTAGACAAGGATGCCCACTCTCTCCACTCCTGTTCAACATAGTATTGGAAGTCCTGGCTAGAGCAATCAGAGAAGAGGAGGCAATCAGAGGTATTCAAATAGGAAAAGAGGAAGTCAAGTTATCTCTCTATGCAGATGATGGTGTACCTTGAAAACCCAAGAGAATCTGTCAAAGGCCTCCTTACATTGATAAAGGCCTTTGGCAAAGTCTCAGGATACAAAATAAATGTACAAAAGATAATCGCATTTCTCTACACCAATAATAAACAAACAGAAACCAAATAAAAAACACAACTCCATTCACAATAGCCACAAAAAAAATGAAATACCTTGGCATCTTCCTAATCAGAGACGTTAAAGTCCTCTACAATGAAAACTACAAAACACTGCTCAAAGAAATCAAAGCTGACACGAACAAGTGGAAAAATATCCCATGCTCATGGATCGGAAGAATCAACATTGTGAAGATGTCCATCTTACCTAAGGCAATCTACAAATTCAATGCAATACCCATTAAATTACCAATAACATTCTTCTGAGACCTAGAAAAAACAACACAGGAATTCATATGGAAACACAAACGTCCAAGAATAGCCAGAACAATCCTCAGCAAAAAAAAACAAAGCAGGTGGTATCACAATACCAGACTTCAAACTTTACTATAAAGCTACAATCATCAAAACAGCTTGGTATTGGTATAGGAACAGGCATATAGATCAATGGAACAGAATTGAGATTCCAGAAGCAAAACCTCAATTCCTCAACCAACTCATCTTCGACAAAGCCCCCACCACCTACCAATGGGGAGAGGAGAACCTATTCAGTAAATGGTGCTGGGAAAACTGGCTGACCACATGTAGAAGATTGAAACAGGACCCCTATCTATCCCCATGCACAAAGGTTAACTCCAAATGGATCAGAGACCTAAATGTAAAACCTCAAACCATAAGAACCTTAGAAAAGGAAGGAAATTCTCTCATGGAAATCGGAACTGGCATCCAATTCCTGTACAAAACCCGAAACCCACAGGACTTAAGAGAGAAGATAGACAAATGGGACCTTATTAAACTGACAAGCTTCTGCAAAGCCAAAGAAACCATCAAGAGAGCAGGGAGACAGCCTACAGACTGGGAAAAAGTATTTGCCAACTCTAGGTCTGACAAAGGCTTAACATCCTGGATCTACAAGGAACTGAAACGTACTGAAAAGAAGAAAACAAACAACCCCATTATAAAATGGGCAAAAGATATGAACAGACACTTCACAAAAGAAGACATTCGAGCAGCCAACAAACACATGAAGAAATGCTCAACCTCACTAATCATCAGGGAGATGCAAATCCAAACCACACTGAGATACCACCTAACTCCAGTCAGAATGGCAATTATCAACAACTCAAAAAATAACAGCTGCTGGAGAGGGTGTGGTGAAAAGGGAACACTTCTACTCTGTTGGTGGGAGTGTAAGCTAGTGCAACCTCTGTGGAAAGCAGTGTGGCGATTCCTGAGAGCTCTAAAAATTGACCTTCCATATGACCCTGCAATCCCCCTACTGGGAATATACCCTGAAGAACACAAATCACTCTATATAAAAGATACCTGCACACGTATGTTTATTGCAGCATTGTTCACAATAGCAAGAACCTGGAAACAACCATGCTGCCCATCAAAAGAGGACTGGATTAAAAAATGTGGTACATATACACGATGGAATACTACGCAGCCATGAAAAAGAACAAAATCATGAATCTCGCAGCAACCTGGATGGAACTAGAGTCTATAATACTGAGTGACCTCTCACAGAAACAAAGATCAGAATATCACATGTTCTCACTCATATAATGGACCTTGAACATCCAATGTAATACTATAAGAAAATGACTGATGGTACTGGGAAATTATGGGGGGGAGGGGGATGGGATTAACAGTAGCTAATATCTATCTGGGACTGGGAAAACACCTCTTATCAACAGGGTGCCTGAATGAAATGTAATTGTACTCCTAACCCTTAACTGTACCCCACAAAACGACAATAAAAAATACTGATTAATTATAAAAAAAAAAAAAAAAAAGCTATTTGACACATCATTCTCCTTTTTTGCCATTCCAGTGCCCCAATACCTACTAGGCAATTTTGGGTATTAATCTTCTATTAAAATAACTGGTATGATTTTTACCTTCTCACTAGACCTTGACTTATACAGCTCTTCTCACCAAAAGAAGCCAAGAACTTCCAGGTACATGACAACTAAGCACTTTTGGGATTTAGCAACAATCTCTCCAGCCTGCAAAAACCTTTTGTGTGTGTGTGCGTTGAAGTCTCACTCTATTGCCCAGGCTGGAGGGCAGTGGCACACTCGTGGTCACTGCAGCCTTGACCTGCTAGGCTCAGGCGACCCTTCCATCTCACCCTTCCAAGTAGCTGAAACTACAGATGCACATCACCACGCCCGGCTAGTTATTGTGCTTTACTGTAGAGACGAGGTCTCACCAAGTTGCCCAGGCTGGTCTTGAACCCCCGGGCTCAGGCAATTCTCTCGCCTTGGCCTCCCAAAGTGCTGGGATGACAGGCTGAGCCACCGTCCCCAGCCTAAAAACCTTTTAAACCATGTCAGATGATGCTGACTCTGCTGGAACAAAGACAGACCTTTTGAACAGCTGGGTTAAAATGAAACAAGAAGATAACGTTTTAACATCACTACAGGTGGAGAAATAAACATCATTATCAAGAGCAAAGGGTAGCATGGCACCCTACTCTGCGGCGTATGATCGTCCCGAGCTGATGAGACATGACGTGGCATTGCCCCTTGCAATGACAGCGAGTCGTTATCCTTGCATGAAGCCACGACTCTGCTCTGATCTTCAGGATTTCACAGTTGTCAGCACAACCTTCCTCAGAGATCCTGGCCTTGAAATGTAAAGAAACACTTTTCCTCCTCCCCTGGCTCCCACAGAAAAGCCCCTCTGATCACAAATTTCTTTAAAGGGTCGGCAGTCTCTTGAAGCCAAAAGTAGCCTAGCCAAGAGCAAGAGAATAAGTAACGCGAAAAGTCCACAGTTGAGAATGGAGGGTTCAGCCTAGGAGAAAGGGGAGAAGTGATACCCCCCAGCAAAAATAAAACCCCAGAGTCCATTGATCAGACTCCGAGAGACACCTGGGAAGTGAAGCTCCAGGACCGGCTCAAAAGCCCGAGGTCCTGAAATTGTCCTTCCTCGACGTCACCTGGCCCTTGGAGGCCAAGTTCTACGTACGCTTCCCTGCTCCATCTTCAGCACAACCTGCAGCGGCCCTCCATACCACGCCCTTCTCTGGAGACTGAGAGATCAGCTCATGTGCTGGTGATCACACTGCAAATAAATGGCCGCCCTCAGTGAAAACTCAGATAGGCCCAACTCTGGAACGTCTACTTTGGACGCCGTTCAGAATTGCATCTTGTCAGGAAGAGACAAAGGAATCCAGATGGGAACTGCACCCAGATTGTCAGCACCAATAGAGAGAGAAGGACCGCACGGATGGATGATGTGGACAGACTTCACATCTTTCCTGCCTCCCAATTCTCGATCTCAGATGAGCATAGATGCACTCTCTGATCCCCTCAATGGACATAACAATGAAAGAGCCAACCCAACATTTCTGGATGTAGGAAGTATTGAATGCACCAGCGAGCCGAGGCTGGTGTCTTTTCATGATACTTAGAACCAGGGAACTCTAGCAGAAACCTAATTCGATTGCCACAGGCCTATTACAGATTTATGAAGTCAGGCTCTGTCTATAATAGTCATTTTTTTCTGCAAAGTCCATAAAATACTTCACAATTCTTCGACATAGGGATAAACCTTTCATAACTATGACAGAAATAAGACATAAGGCAAGAGGAAATCGATGACATTAAAACTGTCAATAGTTTCCAGGTGCCATTTTTTAAGAAAGTATAACGCACGGACACTGAAAACCGTGGGAACATTTTCTGTGCTTTCAAAATCACCCTTTTAAGAGGACGTTGGGTCAGAAATTCAAAATAGAACCGTTTGTATTCAATACACAACAAGAATGGGGAAATACCAGGCATGCGTTTCAGAGAAATAAACAATTGCAAATGAGCAGAAGCAACAGAAGTGATGATATAAATGAGGTTTTCATTCAGAGCTAATGACTTGCAGGGGACGGACGTGACTGACTGTAAGTGAAAGGAAACAGACAAGGGAGCTCTGTGTCTCCTGGTGGCCGCATGGCCCAGGGAGCAGGTGACTCCACAGAGAAGAACGACTGGCTGCTGCCGTGGAACCAAATAATCCTTGCAGAGATGTCCAGAGGCTATACCACAGCTCCCACGTTCTCCCTGCTCTGGAATCTTCTGATCCGTAAATTCTCCTCCCCAAACTAATTTGGCCTGTGTTGATGTGACATGAGCACTCTGTCTTGTTTTGGTTTTGCCTTCCAAAGTATACATCTGTCTTTGGAGTTTTTGAGGCCTGCTCTTAACCTGCTGGTCTCACACTAAACACCCCACTGGAAGAAGGGAACAAAATGTTTGCACTCTTCAGTTTTTCCATTTGGGTAATCAGCTGTCACATGAGGCATACATCTTAGCAGAATTCAGTGGATTTCATATAAACTTCAAAATCGTACCTCAAATATAATAATATAGACCTTTCCTGTAGAAATCAGGGAGCCTGCAATATGAAATAATACAACAGCAGTCCACCTCCGAGAAACAAAAGAGCCTAAATTAAGGTGGTAGCACTTCAAAATAATGAAAATTGATGAGAGTTGTTGAGCAGTGATTATGCCAGCAGTCTTCTAAGGTCATAGATACGTTACCTTGTAATCTTTGAAATAATACTACAAGATAATATGCTAATAAATTGCATCTTACAGATGGGGAAACTGAGCCTCAGAGAGCTTAGGAAAATTGCCCAAAGTCCCAGAACTAGAAAACAGCAAAGCCGTGACTCGAACCCAAGGACTCTGTGTTAAGGCCACACCCTTAACAACCCTGCACACTCCCTCTCAGCATGGGTAGAAAGACCGAGAAACACGACTCAGGTGGGATGATAACCAGATAAAGGAAAATGGAGAAAGGGCACATTTGACTGTGAAGCGAGATGACGGGAAGAATGCTGTCACCAAAGGAGATGCAGATAGTTTGGAGAAGGCTGAAGTGAAGCTTCCGCAGAATCCCCAGCTGGAGATCTCAAGCAAACATCTAGACATCCTAGTCCAGAGTTCAGGAAGGCCTGACACAGATACCTGGGCGTAGTCTTCACGGAGGTGACATTTAGGATGTAGACGTGGACAAGACACCCAAGGGAAGTCACAGAAAGGGAAGCGCACTCGCAAGGCGTAGAACCTCGGTGAATGCTCCCATCTAGGAGGCGGGAGGACCGGCAGAAAACCGGGGCAGGGCTGTGCTCCAGGAGAAAGAAAGCTTAAAGAGCAGAGATCAGACACTCAACACGACAGAAAAATCAGAACTGAGATCAGACTGCTGTATTTGATATTTAGAAGGTATATCAAGAATCTTAAGACAGTGCTTTCATGTTAGTGGTAATTGTTTTTTCTTTTCAAGTTAGAGTCTCACTCTGTCGCCCAGGCTGCAGTGCAGTGGCACACTCACAGTCACCGCAGCCTCGACCTGCTGGGCTCAGACTATCCTTCTACCTCAGCCTTCCAAGGAGCTGGAGCTATGGGCATGTGCCACCATGCCCGGCTAATTTTTTGATTTATTGTAGAGATAAGGTCTCACCAAGTTGCCCAGGCGGGTCTCAAACCTGTGGGCTAAGACAATCCTCTCACCTCAGCCTCCTAAAATGCTGAGATTACAGGCATGAGCCCCTGTGCCCGGCAATGGTAAATGTTTTTATATACAATATGGACAAAGGCAAATAGAAGATATTTTCATCAAATCTATAGATGTCATGAGGAAATAAAAATTAATCTTGTCTATACATAATTCAACATTAAAGAAATATTGAACGTGCTATCAAGATAAACTAAAACTAGCATAGTGAAACTTAGTAGCTGTAAAATATTGACTGTAGAAGAAAATCCTGGCCAGGCACAGTGGCTCACGACTGTAATCCCAGGACTTTGGGAGGCTGAGACAGGAGGATGGCTCGAGCCCAGAAGTTTGAGATCAGACTGGGCAACAGAGCAAGATCTCATCTCCACAAAAAACAAACCCCAAAATTAGTTGGGCATGGTGGTGTGTGTCTGTAGTCCCAGCTAATCATTAGGCTGAGGTGGGAGGATTGCCTGAGCCCAGGAGGTCGAGGCTACGGTGAACACCGTGACCCCGCTACTGCCCTCCAGTAGTGGAGTGACAGAGTGAGACCCTGACTCAAAAAGAAAAAGAAAAAAAATCCAGAGAACAAATTACCCATAAAATTGATTAGAAAGTGAATTATTTATCAGTAATTTATATACATTTAAATTTAAACTTTATTTTTATAAAGTGGCTACAGTCACATTATGAAATATTTATTCAAATATAATTTTTTTAAAACTTTATATATATTCTCACTACCTTCACCAGATCAGTGTTGGTGTTTACTTATAAGCTTTTTGTTTCATCTATTTGTTTTATACAGGGAAGCAATGCATGGTAGATATAATTTTATACTCTGCTTTTTTCACTTAACGTTATATCACTAGCAACTTGCATACTGTAAAGCAATATTCATATGGATGTGCCTTAACATCTGTATAATAATTTTCCAACGAGTTAACACACCAAATTCTTTGTATCCAACTCCCCAATTTTTAACTTTAAGTTGCTTTCAATTTTCCGTTTTGGATACTAAATTATAATGACTTTGTGAACCAAATTGAGACAATCTTAGTATTTTTACTCACAAATGCAATTTGTATTTACATTTGTGTACCTTTCTAGCTTAAGTTCAAAAGAATTATCTGATTTATCATACATTAAATGGAGTCACCTATAAAACAATACAGATTCAGTGTCCTATCAAAAAATAATTTCTTGACAGCGTTTATAAATGTATTCTCCACTTGTTGGTTTGTCTCAAATCTCTGACTTACTATTTAAATGTTAGCGTTTCGTACTTGCCCAGAATTTGTGTTTATTTCGTTGTGATCTTACAGATTTATTAGACTAGAACTGCATATTACAGGAGACGGTACTTTTTTTTTGTAAAGGGGCAAAGAATAAATCTTTTAGGTTTTGTGATCTATGACATCTCTGTCCAATGACTCCACCCTGCCACTGTAATAGGGAAAAAGCTCTAAAGGTCATGTCGACAAATGGGCGTAGCTGTGTTTCAGTAAAACGTTATTCATGGACACAAAGTCAAATTTTTTGTTACTTGCAATGACACAAAAGATTATGCTGCTTTATTTTTCTTAAACATGTAAAACTGTACAAATCATTGTCACCTCAAATACTCAAACTCCAAGGCAAAAGTTAAACTGCCGACTCTGATTCCACTCAGAAAGAAACGGTCCGGTTTGGACTGTGGAGACAGCATCTACCTCATGCGGGCATGTTGCTCAGACCCTTTTTAAAGTAAGCCAGAAAGCTGCCAGTGTGGAGCAGACCTCAGAGCAAAATAAGGCCCTGCAACTTTTTCAGTCAACCCGCGAGCTGCTCTGACACTCAGGTCGTATGATCTGGTAAAACCCACGGTGCCGAAAGTCCTTCTGGCAGATGGAGATGTTGTGTGCAGCAGGCGCTTCTAACTAACTCATATTGGATTTTTTTTTTTTTTTTTTTTTTTTGTGAGTTGGAGTCTCACTCGGTTGTCCAGACTGGAGTGAAGTGGCCGCTCCCGGCCACCGCAGCCTCAACCTGCTGGGCTCCGGCGATCCTTCCACCTCAGCCTTCCAAGTAGCTGGAATTACAGGCATGCGCTTCTGCGCCTGGCTGATTTTTTTATTTATTGTAGAGATGAGGTCTCACTGCCCATGCAGGTCTCGAACCCGCAGGCTCAGGCAATCCACTCACCTCAGCCTCCCAAAGGCGCGGGATTACAGGCTGAGCCACCAAGCCCACCTTTTAAGCAACATTCTGCCCTCCACTGGAAATCACTCTTCTCTTTTTGCAAAAACAGCTTTTGGCATGCTTTAGCCCACGGGTGTCAACCTTGTGGCTTCCCTGGGCCACATCAAATAAAGAGGAATTGTCTTGGGCTACACATAACTTATATGATATAGTTAGTGCATATACATAAGAAAACTATTTATATTTTTTATTATCAAGTTCAGAAAAATGAGAACAATATAAAACTAATGGGAAATTTGACCATGTCTTTGCAAAATTAATCTATCAGTGTCTAGTTTGATGGAAGTGGTCCTAATTCTTAGTGAGTTCTTAACGTGCTCGTGAGAAATGTTTGTTTGAATTTTGCTCTCCATGTGTTTCCTAACTGAAAACAGCTGCTCACAAATGTATGTGCAGCCAAAGAGCGATTTCATGAAGAAGGCATGATTGTGAATTTCAAAAATGGAAATATGCATGGAGTCACAAAAAAAAAAAAAACCCACTAAGAAACACATGCTGTTAAAAGATTTTGTGGAACCACGTGACTAGCTGTTCTGGACCACATGTGGTCTGCGGGCCACGGGCTGGACATGTCTACTCTAAGACCTTCATAGAGGCCGGATACTTGATCACAGAATATAAACTCACCATGTAACCTGAGACTCTCACCACAAACAGGGTGTTGTCTGAATCACCACACCATAAATGTGGACCTGCACGGTAGCATTTATCATTAAACAAAAGTAGAAATGACAATATCAGGCTTGAGCAGGTCCCGAAAGCACAAGTAAGTAATGAAACCTACCATGCTGCCCATCGGGAGTGGACTGGACACAAAACATGTGGTACATATACACAATGGAATATCGCACAGCCATGAAGAAGAGCAAAATCATGAACTCTGCAGCAACCTGGATGGATTTAGAGTCCATCGTACTCAGTGACCTAACCCAGAAACAAAGAACTGAGGACATGTTGCCACTCATAAGTGAACCCTGAAACCTTACAACAATACTACAAGAAAAGGATTGTCAGTAGCGGGACACTCCCGGGGGCGGGGGGGACACACAACATCACTAAGGGTACCAGATCCTAAACCAGGCGAAATGAGGACCAGTGGAAGGCCCGAACTTCACCTTTTTCGTGAGCAAGTGGCCCAGACACCCATGGGCCCCATTCTTGTTCCATTATCTCTTATCCTCTCACTTAACCTACATCCGTGTTCTCATGGGGAGCTCCCCCGACCCGCTGACTAAAGAAGAAAACACCCAAGCTAGCTTTAGAGATGGTTCTATACAATATGATGGTAACACCCAAAATAGACAACTACAGTCCTACTGCTGACTCTGGAGCGACCAGTAAAGAAAACCAGGAAGGTGCATCAACTCAACCAGCCATGAGTCTCTGCCTTGGCTAGAAGGAAATATTGCCAGTGCGGCCTCTATCGTTCCATGAGTGGAGGCTAATAGCTTTGCTAGATGCTCAGGGACTTCCTGTCACTTGAAAAATGGAGAGCAGTAGAGGCTCTTCTTCAGGATATTCGTTCTTGCAAAGGACTTACACCTTCCAGATGACCATGCCCCACTGCTTGTCCCCTCCACTGCCCACCATGCTCCATTAACTAAGCACGATAGTCCCTGCACAGATATAGAAAGAGAAAATTGTAAGGATGGGCTGGGAATAAGTAATCTGACCTTGTTCACTTGATGCAACAATTTTCATGCAATGGAACATTTGCTGCTGGTGTTCTGCTTGACGGAAGGTTACGCCCTTGAAGAATAAATAAGTAGTAGAAGTAGAAAGCTGCCGTCTTGCATCTTAAATTCTTGTTTGTGTTTCAGGCCTCATTCACTTTTTAGCTAGTTAAGATCTCTTTTAGAGTCTAGGAAAACATTGGTTAAGTTTCATATGAATGGACTTATTTTGAGTCAGAGTCTCACTCTGTCGCCCAGGCTGGAGTGCAGTGACACGCTCACGGCCACTGCAGCCTCAACCTGCTGGGCTCTGGTGATCCTTCTGCCTCAGCCTTCCAAGTAGCTGGAACTACAGGCACATGCTATCACATTAGGCTAACCTTTTGATTTATTGTAGAGATGAGGTCTCACCAAGTTGCCCAGGCTGGTCTCGAACCTGTGAGCTCAGATAATCCTCTCACCTCGGCCACCCAAAGTACTAGGATTATAAGCATGAGCCACCGCACCCAGCCATGAACATACCTTCAAAATTGTTTTCACTGAAATTGGGGGGGGGTGGAGCTAAGTGTTGCTAACTGCATGAGATTCTAACACAGAAGGCATGACTCCTTCTTCAATAACAGGGACTTTCATTAAATAATTTATCTAGAAGAGTACATCCTAGATGCCAAAAGAACAGGAAGCTATGGGCCGTGAACAGTGGCGGCGGCAAGAGAAGACGTCACAGCAAGCAAAGAGAAGACGAGAGGATAGGGCACCGTGACAGGATGGCTGCCTCCAAATATTTAAAGATGTCTGAGATG
This sequence comes from Cephalopachus bancanus, assembly GCA_027257055.1. Taxonomy (NCBI): domain Eukaryota; kingdom Metazoa; phylum Chordata; class Mammalia; order Primates; family Tarsiidae; genus Cephalopachus; species Cephalopachus bancanus. The sequence continues at coordinate 3,608,452 of JAPVLO010000136.1, forward strand.
AGAGATAGATCAAAGAATCAAAAGGTAGACCTGAGTATGAGTTGATGAATTTCGTAAAACTGAAATGCAGGTTTTGATTCAATACTTAAGATGAGTTTCTCAAAAGAATGATTCAAGCAGAGCCTAGATAGCGATTGTGGATTTCATAAAAGGTATCACTCCACTGAACAGAAGTTTGATCTATTCTACAAAGTAACTTAAGATCTCACAGAGGGTTTAGTTTCAGGAGAAAGACAACTCTGGCGACTTAGAAAAGAGGCTTTCTTTTGGGTTTTTATATATTTTATTTGATTTTCTTTTAGAGATGTGAGGTACAAGTCAGGATTACATACACATGAGGTCGACGTACAGGCAAAGTTTGGGCCTCCCATCGGACCTCAGTTCGCCTGGCGCCCTGAGTGATGTTGTGTGCTCCTCCTCCCCTGGCATTGTCCTGCCACTGCCAATCCTTTTCTTGTCGTATTATGGCAAACATCCAGGGTCCACTTATGAGTGAGAACATGTGGTACTCAGTTCTCTGTTTCGGTGATAGGTCCCTGAGTAAACTCTGAATCCATCCAGGTTACTGCAAAGCTCACGATTTTGTTCTTCTTCGTGGCTGCATGATATTCCATCACGTATACAGACCACCTATTTTTAATCCAGTCCACTTTCAATGGGCAGCACAGTTGGTTCCATGTTTTTGCCACTGTGAATAGAGCCGCAATAAACATGCGTGCGCAGGTATCTTTTTCACAGGATGATTTGAGTTCTTCCAGGTACATTCCCACATGTGGGATTGCTGGGTCATATGAAAGGTCGATTTCTAGGTCTTTTAGAAAGTACGAGGTTTTCTTTTCTAACCTGTAACACCATTAAAAATAATAATAACAACAGTTACTGGAAAAAGGAATTTGCAACCCCAAAATTCCAAATGACCTACGAGAAGGTTTCTTTGCTTACTAGTAGAAAAAAAAACCATCCCCATAAATTCCTCTAGACCAAAGGATGAATAGAGAAATATGTTCTGGGATAGCCTTGAAGCCACCTAATACATAACTAAGTTCTGACGCATATGGTAAAAGTCAGTCTCACTTGGCAGAAAAACTCTGCACACCATGGGAAGAGTCACAAGCCTTAACCATATTACAGATTCAAATTTTCTTTTAAAACTTGCTAAAAGAAGTATTTTTGAAGCACTCACTTTTTGGAGATTGAATGCTTAGATGCTGGAAAGACTTAGAAATGTGATACACCAGCTTTTCTTCAAAGAATTCTAGACTCAGGGGTCCAATTATGGTCATTTGGAAGAGCTAGGGTTTCTAATCATTAATTCTATGCACATTGTTTTGTTCTGTGGGCTTTATATATGAATGTAGGCAAAGCAAAGTATAAGACAGGAAACAGTGATTCCAAATTCTCTTACAGTCAGTCTACACTGGTGACAGGAGATGCATCTACTATGTAAGTACATCAGGATTGCACATAGACTCCCAAAATGCAGCCTCTCTTGAGTTATTCTGGTTTATCAAGCTCCTAGTAAACTTACTTGACGGTATTGAAGAAAAAATAATCTTTAACCTCTAACACGAAGTATCTGCCATTCACATTCACAACCTTGGCATGAACCCTCTTTGGACTTCTTTTGCAAGCTACCTTCTTTTACAACTGACTCCCCTCTCCACCCTGACCCTCTTCTAGCACCTTCCTTGACCTCAGTAGTATCTCTGCTCTATTTTGAGTAAATCACTGACACTTTCCTGTTATACTTTTCCAATCTCCCTCCTTAACCTAAAAGCAGCACTGCAGGCGGGCTCTTCAGTAAACATTAGTCTTCACACTAAGTTCAATACAATTGTCGAGGAGGAAGGGTTTCCGATACGTTATGGTTTTTATCACTCTGAAACCACCATCTTTTTTTTTTTTTTTTTTTTTACAATTATCTAATGATTTTCTAGTGTGCATTTGGCCAGAGTTCCTGTATTTCCCAGTCTCTCCCATCCTCTGACTCCTATTACCTTGGTTTATTTTTTTTCCGAGACCTACTATCAACATACTGCGCTTCAGATCTCAGACTTGTTCTACCTCTGCAGTCAGATGCTCCGTTGCGATGCTCTGTCGTCAACTCACAGCTTTATGGAAAAGGTTCCCAAGTCCAAATAAACAATCTAACTCCCATCCCAAACATCCAGTCATCACGTGCACCTTGCAGCTGTCCAATGAATCTCTCGTTGCTTCTTCCAGCCAGCGCCTTCTCGGTTTCGTTTCATTTGCTCCAGTGCTCTCCGGATCACCTAGGCAGAGCAGCCCAAGGCCAATGACGCATTTATCCCCTCCACCGTTCATCAAGCTCTGTTGAGTCGTTCTCAGAATTGCCACTCACAGCTGCTCCTTTGCGTCTCTGAAACACTCCCTGCTACTTACTGTGTTGCTTCCTACTCGGGCTCCCCACTTGCAATTTATATCAGATCTTTTCAGCCCTGCATATCATGTCAAATGGATCATTTTCTGGTCAGTAATGTGGATGGCTCCCTGCTGCCTGCTAAATTCACTTAAAACCTTTAGCTCGGGTCATTGCTTTGTTAAACTCTGGTATGTCCACACTTTGGCCCCCTCCCCTACCTTGGGGAGGTAAATCTCTTTTCTCTCTCTCTCTCTAATTTACTTTCTAAATGAACTATATCTTTCTAATCTAAAAAACGAACCTAATAAAACCTTGGGCTTAACATTCAAGGCCCCGAGTGTCCTATATTTATCTACCAAGTCACACCTACAGCCACCAAACAACAAAACCTCCCCTTCCTGCATAAAGTTCTTCAATCATTCCCCAGTGCCTAAAGAATTCACGCCTGGGGCAGAGGTGAGGTAATGCTTCTCCTCCAGTCCTCTGGTCTTCTAAGTACTCGAGGTCTTTTAAGCTACTCAAGCCTCCTCCTTGAAGTAGTATTTGTTTTCTGATGAGGAAGTCTGAGAAAGCTCAACTCCTTTCTCTTCTTTCTCAGTGGGACTCTGAGAGAGCGGACCTTCTGTCTCGCTTCTCCTTACAGTGAACGTCACAAAAGCAGGGCTCCACGGTGGTGGTCTGTAGCTGACCAGTGGGACCCAGACTGAGTGAGTTTCAGTCGTAGGAAGGCCATGGTTGCACATCAGGTTCTCCCAGATGAGCTTCATCCTTCATGAAGCTAGCAGTGAGTTCTGCTGACCTCATGGTATCACTCAATGGATTTATAACTCAAACCAGAAAAAAAAAACAGAAGTGTCATCGATAGGCCCCTTCAAGTTCCAAGTTACTTCATGTGTCTAACTCTTCCCACTTTCTGACGCCATTTCGACCACTCTCAACACCTCGCATGCACCCGTCCTATAACCTCCCAGACACACCTGCTTGTTTTCATCCACATGCCTGTAACAGGTGATTTCCTCTGTTTGTGCACCCTCCCAGATACCTGCCCTTTATTACAAAACTTGAAGACAGTTGGGATTTTATTGCAGGCATACCTTGTTTTTGTTTTGTTTTGTTTGGGGGTTTTTTTGTTGTTTTTTTTGGAGTTGGAGTCTCACTCTGTCACCCAGACTGGAGTGCAGCGGCCGCTCCCGGCCACCGCAGCCTCGACCTGCTGGGCTCCGGTGATCCTGCCGCCTCAGCCTTCTGAGTAGCCGGAATTACAGGCATGCACTACCACGCCCGGCTGATTTTTTTGATTTATTGTAGAGATGAGGTCTTGCTGCCCAGGCGGGTCTCGAACCCGCGGGCTCAGGCAATCCACTCACCTCAGCCTCCCAAAGGCGCGGGATTACAGGCCGAGTCCGGCTCATACCTTGTTTTATTGTGCCTCACAAGTATTGTGTTTCTTGCAGATTGAAGTTTTGTGGCAGCCTTGAGTGGAAATAGTGTATCAATGACATTTTCCCACAGCATATGTTCACTTCATGTCTCTGTGTCTCAATCTGGTCATTCTCGATACTTCAAACTTTTTTATTATTATGCCTGTTACGGTGATCTGTGAGCAGATGTCTTCGATGTTGCTATTGCAATTGTTTTGGGGCACCATGAACTGCACCCACAGAAATAGTGAACTTAATAAATGTTGCATTGGTTCTGACTTCACCAACCAAACATTACCCCACTTCTCTGCCTCTCCTCAGGTCTTTCTATTCTCTGGGACACAGAAATATCAAAATTAGGCAATTAATCATCCCACAATGGCCTCTGAGTGTTCAAGTGAAGCAAGAAGTTTCCCCTTTCTCACTTTAAATCCAAAGCTAGATATGAATGATCTTAGTGAGGAAGTCGTGTTGAAAGCTGAGATAGACTGAAAGCTTGGCCTCTTACATCAAATAGTTGTGAGTGCAAAAAACAATCTATTGGAAAAAATTTAAAAGTGCTGCACCGTGAATGAGAAAAAAGCAAAATAAACCTATTGCTGATGTGGAGAAGGTCTCAGGGGGTCTGGATAAAAAAATCAAACCAGGTGCAATACTCCCTTAAGCCAGGGCCTAATTCAGAGCAAGACCATAACTCTTCAATGCTGTGAAGGCTGAGAGAGGCGAGACTAGCAGAGGTTGGTTTATGAGGTTTAAGGAAAAAAAAATCTCCATAGCAGAAAAGTGCTGATGGAGAAGCTGCAGCAAGTGATGCCAAAGATCTAGCAAAGATGAAGGTGGGTATACTAAACAACAGATTTTTGATGTAGAAAAAATAGCCTTCTATTGGAAGAAGATAATATCTAGGACTTGCTTAGCTAGAGAGGAGAAGTCAATGTCTACCTTCATATCTTCAGAGATTCTCTTGTTAGGGGCTAATGCAAGCTGGTGACTTTAACTGGATGTCATTGCCTATTTACCATTCTGAAAATCCTAGGGCTCTTAGTAAGTGTGACAAATATACTTGCCTGTGTTCTATAATACAAGGACAAAGTCTGGATGACAGCACATCTATTCACTACATGACTTGCTGAATATTTTAAGCCCACTGTTGAGACCTTCTGCTTGGACATGAAGATTCCTTTCAAAATATTACTATTCACTGGCAATGCACCTGGTCATCCAAGAGCTCTGATGCAGATGTACAAGGAGATTAGTGTTGTTTTCATGCCTGCCAACATGACATCCGTTCTGCAGCCCATAGATAAAGGAGCCAGATTGACTTCCAAATTTTATGAAATAAGAAATATATTTTGTAAGGTTCTATCTCCCATAGTTAGTGATGCCTCTGATGGATCTGAGAAAAGTAAATTGAAAACATTCTGGAAAGATTTCACCATTCTAGATGACAAGAAGAACATTCATGATCCAGGGGAGAAGATCAAAATATAACCATTAACAGGGGTTTGGAAGAAGTTGAGTCTGACCTTCACAGATGACGTTGTGGGGTTTAAAACATAGGCAGAGGAAGGGACTGCAGATAAGGTGAAAATAGCAAGAGAATTAGAATTACAAGTGGAGCACGAAGATGGGATGGAATTGCTGTAATCTCATGGTGGAACCGAAACAGATAAGGAGTTACTTCTTATGGGTGAGCAAAGAAAAGTAATTTCTTGAGATGAAATCTGCTCCTGGTGAAGATGCTGTGAACATTGCTGAAATGACAACAAAGGATTTATGATATTACATAAACTTAGTTGACAAAGCAATGGCAAAGACTTGAGAGAATTGACTCATATTTTGAAAGGACATCTACTGTATGTAAAATTCTACCACACACTGAAGGCTTAGATGGCAGCATTTTTTCAGAAATTAAAGGGTTTCTTTGTTTATTTATTTGTTTGTTTTGAGTTGGCGTCTCACTGCCGCCCACGTTGTAGTGCAGTGGCACACTCAGGGTCACTGTAGCCTCGTGTCATCAATTAAGCATACAATAGAATTAATTAATTAATTAATTAAATCTTTTTGAAGACATAATACTATTGTATGCTTAATCAATGATAATACCATGCAAATATAACTTTCATTTACACTAGGGAACCAAAATATTTGTGTGACTCACTTTTGTGACAATTCACTTTATTGTAATGATCTGGAATCAAACTGACAACATTTTTGAGATATGCCTATGAATCTTACAGTGTATGCATTATTTTACACCTTACCACTATGTCACATCCTATGGGAGGGACTCAAATTCCACAGAAAAGCCTTCATCTGAAAACACTTCACAAGACATTCTCTAGAGTCAATATAGCTATCATTGCCCTTTAAAAAGCGTACCAAGTCTAATAACTGGAAGTTGAAATTGAGTTTAGATTTAATACATGAATCCTGCCCCAGACCACAGCAGTCCTTTCCCATAAGGTTCCTAAGGGAAGGAGACCACAGAGAACGCTGGCAGGGGAGGAAAAGAAACAGCTTTATTGTCAGCTGAGTTTTGGACTTCAAACTCAAATGAAGACTACTCAAGGAAGCTAGAATTTGTTGTGTGTTAAACTAGAGACCCAAGGGGCCTCTGAGTCCTAACTGGATGCTCAGGTCTTATTCTCTCTGGCCAGCCACACAGAGAAAGAGACAGAAAAGAGCTACGTCTAGAAGAGGCCCCGAGTCTGGAGAAGACCATACCGAGATCAGCACGACGAGCCGCTTGCCTAGAGCTGGCAAAGTACGCTTTGAAACTAGTGAAATCACCTGGTCAATGAGTGAACAGAAACAAAAAAGTCAGGACTGAGCCCTGCAGAGACGAAGCGGCACCACCCAAGACTGAAAGAAGTTCCAGCGTGAGGAAAACAGGAAGTATTTGCTATCCTGGGAGCCAGGAGAGGAACCAAAGATACTTCAAGTACATATCCAGTTATTCAAATTCTACTAATGGTCAAACAAGAAGAGGACTGAGAAGCGCTCACTAGGCCTAGCTATGTGGTGACTTCACGTCCCCAGTGTAGATGGTAGTAATCCCAGCGTCACACTGACTAGCCATGTGACCGTGGACAATCTTCGATCTTTGATCTCTTAAAACCTCCATTGGGAGGTAATAATAATCCCGAACCCAATGAGTGGTCGTTCATATTAAGTGTGGCAATATGTAAAATGCTCAACACAGGGCCTGTCACAACACAGCATGCAAATAATTAGTTGGCTATTAGTCCTGCGAGGAGTAGGCAGAGGCCAAAGGCAAGTCCACCTCCCTTGCTCTCATTCTCATGTGGACACCATGAGATATTCCACAGTTGCTTCCCCACTTACAACAAACTAGTTCTTTAGTTTTCTCACTCTTCTGTGCTCCTCCCCTTCCGAAATCCCAGGAGCCACCCTTTCCCATGCAGTGATGCATTTGCAAAATTAAATTTCACAGTCTTTCCATGAGGCAAAGCAGCATAATGTTTCCTAAGTAGCTCCAGCTGCTTTTAGGCAAATGCATTTTTACACAAGGACTAAAGAAGCAGAACATCTCTTTTGCATCTGAAGCTCAAACCCCAAGGTACCGCCGCCATCCTAGGCAGTTTCCAGTGAGTGCGGAATCCATACACACACAGTAAATATGCATATGCAGTAAAAGTGGAGAATGTGGTCTCCGAATTTATTGTCTCTCATAAAATTGTGTGCTGAAATGGTCCTATCTGCCCACAATATATCTATGGTAGAATGCTGGTGACCTCATAAAAAACTTTAATTCCCATTTGACATTCTTCATAGTGGTAATCTCTGTGCTGACAGGTGGATAGTAATTTCAAAAGTAATTCTGGAGATACTATCTGCAGATGTTTGGGAATTTATTACACATTCTCGTGAATGGGTATCATAGGAATATGTGGAAAACGATGGCGGATATAACTTTCATTATATAGAGATACACCCTACTTAAGAACATCTGGAAGACCTTGTGTGTGGAAGAATTCAAGGTGGGTAACAGGGACCATGCAGAGAGCCTTGGCACTTCCTAAGTACAGGCTTCACAGTGTCAGCTAGACAGTGATCTGGGACAAGGATTCTAAGTCTTCACCCCATATCACCTCCCTCTTGGGCTCAACTTCAGGACAGGAGCCAGATGATTAATTCCTCTCTATTCTTTTTCCAACAAAAAGAACAAAACTAGGATGATATATCAAGTTTATAACTGCTAACACAAGTCCATGGGTGTGCGTGGATATATTTTCTTCCTGCAAGTGTTCTTTAAATGAAATAGTCTGCATGCAACGGAATGTAACTGTCGGCTCTTCAGCTTCTCAAATGCTAACATTTCCAAAAAAGGAAAAGTACTATTTGTCAGGAGCTGCAGTTTGCTAAGTTGATGAAAATAATGCCAGTTTATACAAGGCGGCATCTTGTCCACAGACAGCTTTCTACTGGTTAACTGCTAATTTACTTGACGTTATTATTTACATTATAAAATGCATTGGCATAATATATAGCTTCCTATGGCTAAATATTTTACTACCAATGATAACAGGACCCAAGAATGATACGTAGACTAATGCATTATATGAATAATGTGTCCTCAAATGATACCATATCCTCAAATGATACTTTATAGAGGGGCTGTCCCTCTTCAAAGCTCACACTTTTTGCTTTAGTAGAGCAAAAGAGCTTTCTTTATAAAAATACCTGGAAATCGGGGAAACTGCTGGGGAGGAAGAGGCATACCTCACCAACAAGGGTACCTGCATAATCAATGTTTGTACACCTAACTCTGAATTGTACTCCACATCTTTACAATAAAAAATTTTTTTAATGGATTATCTGAAAATAAATTAATTAATTAAATAAAAAAATAAAATATCTGGAAATCTATCTCTGAGAATCACATATCCGAAATAAAATATTCTAACATTTTTTCTTCATATTATCACACTAAATTTTATTTAAAAGAATGTCCTCTGCTAACAATAATCTTTAAAATTCCAGTTCAAAATGAATAACTTCAATCGTTTGATCACTCATTACTGCATGCTCTTCTTCAGAGATGTTAGGTGTTATAAAGTACACTTATATGGTACCTTGTGAAGCACTTTTATACTCCTTTAATTATTTAGGTGTCATTACAATCTAGTGAAATGGGCAGGGCTGATTATTCTGGTTTCATTGTCCATGAAACCGACGCTCATAAAAATAAAGCAGCACTGTGGATGACATGCCTCGTACAAACCAGAAAACATGAACTGGGATCTTCTCCTTCCTCGCTGGTCACCTTTAACTACTCATGAAGGGTCATAATCTAAAAGACAGACTGCACCTCGAAGTATCCAATTCTTTCCCACAGTTACTCATATCAGGTTCTGCGTATTAAAAAATTAATCTCACCCAAAGAAAGGTTTGGCTTTTGCCCTCCTCACCTGAGAGGTGGCTTCCAGGAAGTGCGTCTTTGCTTACTTGAGGCCTTGTCACCAAACAGTCTACAATGTGATTTACAAAGGGCGCTGAGTCATGTGGCGTCCACCTCTAGGGAGATGGAGACTGCCGGTCAGCCATGAGGGCAGTCAACCACAAAGCCCCAGTAAAACTCTGGAGACCGAGGCTCAGACAAGCTTCCCTGGCTAGCGATACTCTGTGCGTGTCATCACACATCGTTGCTGGGAAGACACTGCTGTCCACACTCCAAAGGAGGAGGACACGGAACCCCACAGGTGGTACATTCCCAGATTCCTCCCTATGCACTTCTTTCCTTGGCGGATTTTAATATGCATTCTTTCACTGCAGCAAGCCATAACTGTGGCCTATAACAGCTTTCATGGAGTTCTGGCGAGTCCTAGCAAATTATCCAAGAGGTGAGATGCCCCAAACTTGCAACTGGTGTCAGAAGGGAGGGTAGTCTCGTGATCTGTACTCTGTGTCTTCACAGTTGCTTAACTTCACACCTTCAGATGAATGCGATATTTTTTCACAGTATCCGTTGGTTAGTCCTTATCTTTTTAAAAAAATGTTCATTTCATCAAGAAAAAAAAATGTGATTTATTATCAAAACAATTCTATGAGAACTACCAAAATTTTGATCCTCCTGAAATGGAAAAGAACTATTCAAATGGAGTATACATTGTTTTCTCTCAACAGTAATCTACAAATGCTCCTTGACTTATGATGGGTTACATCCAGATAAACTCATTGTAAGTTGAAATTATCAAGTCAGAAACTCACTGAATACACTTAATCTGGCAAACATCATAGCTTACTCTAGCCTACCTCAAATGTGCTCAAAACACATTAAGCAACAATTGGACAAAACCATCAAACACAAAGCCTATTTTAATATAAAGTGTTAAATATGTCATGTAATTGATTGAATATTGCACTGAAACTGAAAAAACAGAATGGTTGTATGGATACTTAAAGTACAGCCCTACTGAATGCGCCTCACTTTCACACCATCATAAAGTCAAAAAATTGTAAGTCAAACCATCGTTAAGTCAGGGTCTGTCTGTACTTTCCTTGCTATGACGGAAGAAAGCAAACTAGAATACAATTGTAAAATGCCATATATGTAATAGCTCTTTTCTCCACATATATTAGCTCTGTTACAACTAAATTAAGCCACAAAGACCATGTGTCATTTTCACTTGCAAAGCATTAAATCCGTTTTTCAGAAAATCTTGAGAACACAAGTCAACCAAATTACTAAAAGAATATCCTGGATTAGAGCTCCTAAAAATGCTGAGAAGACTAAGAAACTGATATCCACACATATAACAAATCCAACTTGGAAAGTGCATAAGTCAGTTCATAAAATTTTACGTATTCCTTAGGCACAGAATTCTGGGATCTAGATTGTACACGCATCACTTGAGTTCTCTTTTTCCAGTGAGAAGGGGTGAAATAAGATCCCTAATCCCTTAAGAACCTGGGTGCTCTAAACATCTTTGTAAATAAGGTTTCTTCTTACAGTGATCATTGAATATCCTTTCAGGCTTTAGAGTATGCCAAAATTTAAACTTTTCTATTGGAAAGAAATCCAAAATCAGAAACTAGAAGAGAAATGTAAAATGTCCTAGAAGATACCACTGAGCTTTCTAACATTTCCTCATTGAGATTTCAATGAAAGAAAATATCTTTTCTTTAAAAAAAGCATCTGTTATTCCAATATCCCAAAATAATTATGATAAAGTCAGAGTGTCTTTAATTATTATCAGTCTCAACGAAGATTAGCTTAAGATTCAAAACATCTTCCACTTACTAGGGATGGGTTAGTCATCTGAACAGTGTCGTTTCATTTGTCTCCCATGTCACCAGAGAGCATGGTATGCACATTCCTAGGAAACTTTTGATAATTGCAAGTAAACAAATATCCTAACTGCCTTTTAATATTTTTATTGTTATTTTCTTCAAGGGGCATTAAGGTGATGATACTGACTAATAAGGAATGAGATAGTATTTAAAAGGGTACATCAAAGTTGCATTATCATCTAAAAGAGCCCAGAGAGACAGGTGAAAAGAAAATTAACCCACACTTAAAGGTTTTTCCCTTTCAAGATTTAGTTGGTCAAATTGATTTTCCTCTTATTCTGTAGATTAAAGGGACAAGTTACTCCCAAACGAATTAACTTTGGGTTCAATGTCACTTGGAGCAAACGAGAAAGGACCAAATAGGCATAAGTTCCTACCCCAGAAGGGAGGACTACACGGACAGTATTTATACTCCCCTCTTGTACAGAGGTTCAAGTCAACCTGCTATTATCACAGCAGAGGGTACAAGATTTTAGATTCATGAACACAAATGTTTCTCTTTATACGCCTTTTGCTTTACAGGCTCATGAATCTGTGAGAAACAACAGACTTTATGAGATTTTCCACGGGAAAGTGTTCGTGACTCTCGGTAACGGCCTACTTATAATTTCATCAGCATCACACTGAATTTCATCATAAGGCCAATAAGAGTGACTTCCTACTGAAAATGCAAAAAAGACATTGGCACAAAAGTCCTCTGTCTTTGATTAGAAAATCATGTTTCCCAAATTCCTTCCTCTAAACGTTTGTATTCTCTGCTCTCATCTTTTCTTTACTTTTTTCTTTTTTTTTTTTTAATGTAGCAAATCCCTGCTCTTTGTACAAGACTTGGTCAACTTGTCTCTGAAGATTTCCCAAACAAAACCCTACCTCTCCCATGAGGTCATGGATACCATCTTGATACTGCTTAAATGCTTGGTCCTTAGCTCTTTCACCACTTACCTCTTTGTGTTGTAGGTGCTTGTTGTACTTTTTGAATTTTTGTGTCTCAGTGCTTAACCTCTGCAATGTCACATAGTAGGCATTCAGTCAATATTTTTGGCATTAATGAATAAATAGACAAAAAGAAGAAAAGTTTCCCTAAAATTATGGTTAGTTTTTTTTTATATGTATGCCCAGAAAACACTGATAGCTGTGAATGTTGATAGGTATTACAAAAACCTTCATGAATCTAAAAAAGTAGATAGAATTTCAAGTAACTTCTGTTGCACCAAATAGCAGCATTGCGTGTGTATTTATAAAACAAGAATGACCACATAACAAAGAAGTTTTTCTTCTGTCCTCAAATTGTTCCATGATATCTATCACCATTTTAATAGTCCTGAGTGCAACTCAAATGGTACATCTGATTTAATTACCTGAAAATACTATTCCCAATAGGTGAGCAATAAAAAGTGGGTAAAATATTCAGTAGAAATGGTCATCTCACACATAAGAATTCCTGCCAAACTCAAGTTTTTGGATGTCTAGATTATATGAATGCGGAAATAATGCCAAAAACTCAGTCCTGTTCACGGACTCACAGAATCATTGAATCATGGACTTTCCTAGACAGAGGAGACCAGAAAACAAGTAGCCAAAAGCATGCAAATATTTATAGAGTGAGTTTGACCACTGAAGAGTATTCCATGATGACACATTTTCATTATCCACTGATCAGTTGACGGACATTTGGTTGATTCCACATCTTTGCCATTGTGAATTGTGCTGCTACAAACATGTGGGCGCAGACGTCTCTTCCTTTGTGCAGACACCAAGTAGGGGAATTGCTGGATAGAATGGCAGATCTGTTATTCGTTCTTCGAGAAATCGCCATACTGATTTCCACAGAGGTTGTACTAATTTACAATCCCACCGAATGTATAGGCAGTCCCTTTTCACAGCATTTGCCCCCAAATCTCTTGTTTTTATGTTTTTTAATAATGGCCACTCTGACTAACATGAGGTGGTATCTCAACATGGTTTTAATTTGCATTTTCCTGATAATCAGCAATGTGGAGCATTTTTTTTTTTTTTTTACATATTTGTTGGCCATTTGCATATCTTCTTTGTGTTTGGGTCCTTTGCCCACTTTTTAATGGGGTTATCTGGGTTTTTTCTTGCTGATTTGTTGAAGCTTTTTGTAGATTCTGGAAGTTAATCCTTTGTCCGGCTGTCGAGTTTGTAAATATCTTCTCCCATTCTATAGGTTGCCTATTTACTCTGTGGTTTCTGTCTTTTGCCATGCAGAAGCTTTTCAGTTTAATTAGGCCCCACTTGTTTATGTTTGTTTTTATTGCATTTGTTTGCAGGGTCTTAACCATAAGTTCTGTGCCTAGGCAAAGGTCCAGAAGAGTTTTTCCTAGGTTTTCTTTTAGGATTTTGAGGCTTTCAGGTCTGACATTTAGGTCTGTAGCCTATCTTGAGCGAATTTCTATATACAGTGGGAGAGAGGGATCCAATGTCATTTTTCTTCATGTGACTATCCAATCTTCCCAGCACCATTTGTCGACTCGGGTGCCCTTTCCCCATTGTACGTTTTTGTATGCTTTGTCAAAGATCAATTGATTGTAGATATTTGAGTTTATTTCTGAATTTATATTCTGTTTCATTGGTCCATATGCCTGCTCTTGGACTAGTACCATGCTGTTTTAGTTACTATGGCCTTGTAGTAAAATCTGAATTCGGGTAAAGTGATGGCCCCAGCTTTGTTCTTTCTCATTAAGATTGCCTAGACTATTTCAACTCTTTTGGGGCTCTATATGAATTTTGGGGGCAATATACTGTTATTAACCATAGTCCTCATGATCTGGGCTTGTTCATCCCGTATATCTGCTATTTTGTATCCTTTGATCTATACCCCCCATTTCCTCCCTCCACCCTGCCCCTCCTAACCAGTTTTAATCTCTGTATATTTTATTTCTTTTTGGATTCCACATATAAACGAGCTCATGCTCCACCCCTGTAGTCCCCGTTACTTGGAAGCCTGAGGCAGAAGGATCACCTGAGCCCAGGAGGTCAAGGCTGTAGTGAGCTACAATTACGCCACTGCACTCCAGCCTGGATGACAGAGTGAGACACTGACCAAAAAAACAAGCAAAACAAAATAGATCATGCAATATCTTTCTTTTTGTATCTAGTTTATTTCACTTGGCATAGTGTTCTCCAGTCTCATCCATGTTGTGACAAGTGGCACAACCTTGTTATCTCTCTATTTTCTCTTTTTTTTTTTTTTTTTTTTGAGTTGGAGTCCCAACTGTTGCCCAGACTAGACTGGAGTGGCTGCTCCCGGCCACTGCAGCCTCTACCTGCTGGGCTCTGGCAATCCTTCCGCCTCAGCCTTCCAAGTAGCTGGAACTACAGGTGCGCCCTACCACGCTCAGCTAATTTTTCTCATTTATTGTAGAGATGAGGTCTCGCCAAGTTGCCCGGACAGGTCTCGAACCCGTGGGCTCAGGCAATTCGCTCACCTCGTCCTCCCAAAGCACGGGATTACAGGCTGAGGCACCGAGCCTGGCCTATTTTCATTTTGATAATAGCAATCTTAATGGATGTGAGAAAATTTCTTATAGAAATTTTTATTTCTACTTCCCTGATGATTAGTGATGTTGAGCATATGTTCATATAGCTGAAGGCCACTTTATGTCTTCTTTGAGAAAGATATTCTTGGGTTGTAAAACTGCCAGTGCCTGGGAGACTATTTACACCTCAAAAGGGAAGAAAAGAAATTTACAATAGAAAGTTTTCTAAAGCAAATGCCTTAATAAAAAATCGGTGAGGGTCTAGACTCAGGACAAACCTGTCTAAAGTTTAACCAAGCTGAAAGGGAAATAAGACCATCTTTTAAAATGCGTATTCAATTACAAATTTCCGAGCCCAGCAGGTCGAGGCTGCGGTGGCCGGGAGTGGCCACTGCACTCCAGTCTGGGCGAAGGGTGAGACTCCAACTCACAAAAAAAAAAAAAAAAAAGCTAATTAATACAAGACAAGCTGGGGAGGGCTTGTATAACAATTATCAATAGTTACCTCCAGGAAACTGGTTCTGCCCTTGGCTAATGATTAGAGGGCAAGCTACGTAATTTGCCAAGAAAGCATGACAGAGCTAAGCGGTGTCAAAATGGTTGCACTTTAGCTAAGATTATTTCATTACATGATTCCATTTTGGCGTTTCAACCCTTCCTTATCTATACTGAGCAACACAGCAGTACAGATCTACAGTGACTTATGGTCAATAGTTAACTCTTTAGCTGAATAGTCAGGGAGTTTGAAACAGCCACACTAGAAGATGGATGACGAGAAGGTCTAGAGAATGAACAGGTCTAGACGAGGACCTCTCACAGTGAGTCAGGGAGTGAGGGGAATTGGGTCCCCTGCAAATGCTCACCAAAGAGCTTCAAGTGCAAAGGAGGCTCTCAGTAATCAGGTAGACAGATGGCGTGTTCTAAGAATGTCGTTTAGCCATTCAAGAGTTTACTCCATGTACATGGAGTCACAGCGGAAGGAATGCAGGCTAGGAATGGGCTCAACAACATGGACTTTGACTCTCTAACCAGGCTACCAACTGTCAGGATCTACCTTGCCAACAGCAGATAACAATGTCAAGACCCACCCCAAGAGAGCACTGTTCCCTGAGGCAGCCAGTCAGCCACCAGGTGGCAGGTTTATACACTAGACTGTTCCCATCAGGAAGAGGTTGTGATCTATCCTCACTGTGTAGACACATGCTCTAAATGTGGATTTGCCTCCCTAGTCTGGAGTGCTTCTGCCAGCACTAATATCGTTAGACACCCAGAACGTTTATTCAACATCATGGTACCCTACACACTATTGCTGCTGACTTCAGACTCAGTTAACACCAAAGGAAGCATGACAACGGGCTTATACCCATTAGTTCATAGTTACCTCATTAACGGAGGCATCTTGCCAGATAGCATGGTAGAAGAGCCTGAGTTATGGTACCAGTTGTCAGACAAAACCCAGAAAGGACTGGGTCCTGGCTTGCGAAATGCAGTATGTACTCAGTTGTTTCTCCCGTAATTACAATACATGAATCTGAGAATCAAAGCCAAAAAGTAAGAGTGGCTCTCTTCATTATTACACTGCAGACTAGCAGAATGTTTGGACTCAGAAACCTTGACTCAGAAATCTTGAGCTCTACTAATTTGGAGGTCCTCATTTCCAAGACAGAAATGACTCCACAGGGGTAACGTTGGTTTACTCAACTAAAATGTGAGTCATTTGGGTTCCTTATGCCACTGAGCCAGCAAGCAAATATGAGGATTATTTTACTGGCCAGGATGATCGATTCTGACCATCAAAAAGATGTTAGAGTGTTGACGCAAAATGGGAACAGGAAAGACCATTTTCAGAAGCCAGAGGAGTCTCTGGGACACCGGTTAGAAGTTCCGTGTCCAATAGAAAAAGTCGATGAGAAACTAGTCACAAAAACAAGCAAACAAGAAAGACTGGGCCACTGAGAATCCAGACACTTCAGGAATGAATATTTGGTTCACTCCACAAGGTAAAAACATAGAACAGTAGAAGTGTGGGTGGAAGGCGAAGCAGAGTTGGAAAGGTAGTGGAAGGACATGATAAACACCACCAGCTATGGCCTTGTGACCACTTACAGAAATTGGAACTGCAGTAGCTATTTTTTTTTCTTCTCCTTTCCTGTTATTTTATATAAAGATTTGTTGCTGCTGGTTAACCTTCAAGCGAGTATTTTATTATAGATTATTTAAATGAAATCATGACTAAATTTAGGAATAATTAAAATTATGCAGTGATGGATAGCATGACTTTTCCCTGAAATGAATGCTATAACTTTTGGGACACTGAACCTCCTCTCTTTGGGGAGACAAAGGGAGACAGGGGAGGAGAGAGGAGAGAGAGAGAGAGAAGAGAGAATATCTTTCTTTTATTAAGGTTATTTACATCTTAGTAAACTAGAACATTGAGATTATTATTGCTTATGGAAGTTCAAATATGTGTGTGCATATGGATGCTAAGAAGCCAAACGGATGAACTGCAACCAGCTGTTAAGCTCCACACTTAGATACCCTTTGTCATGCTGGGCTGGGCCTCAGCAAACTGCATTTCCCCTTTGCCAGCTGCCTCTCTGCTCAGTTTCACTAGCAGAGACACTCGTCCGAGATCGAAAGGCAGCAGGACAAGGGAAGAGATGTGCTCCTCGCCCTTGCCGGCTCGCCCTGACAGCACCACTCCCGAAACCACTGCATCCCTGGCCGCAGAACTTGGTTCTAGCAAGAGCTGGTTCCAGCCATTCTGGTTCTCCCAGAATCCGTTATATTTCCTTCCCAAAATGTATATGAAAGTATATTTTGGAGAAGATGATGTCAGCCCTCACCATTTTGAACAGATCTGACAACTTGCGGAAATGAGAGACTTGGGTTGAATTTAATAAAGTTTTCTCATAGGTCCATTTTCCAGTTGCCCCAGCCAAACCTTTAGGAATCAGCCCCCGCTTCTTCTGTCCTCTCACATCCCACATCTAACCAGTAAGAAAATTCTATTGCACATATGATTAAATACAGCTAGAATCCGATCACTTTCTATCACTTCCACGGTTATTATCGTCAACGCTTATTTTCTTTCTTTTTTTTTTTTTTTTTTTTTTGAGTTGGAGTCTCACTCTGTCGCCCAGACTGGAGTGCAGTGGCCACTTCCAGTCACCGCAGCCTCGACCTGCTGGGCTCCGGCAATCCTTCCACCTCAGCCTTCCGAGTAGCCGGAATTACAGGCCTGCACTACCATGCCCGGCTGATTTTTTGATTTATTGTAGAGATGAGGTCTCGCTGCTCAGGCGGGTCTCGAACCCGCAGGCTCAGGCAATCCACTCACCTCTGCCTCCCAAAGGCGCGGGGTTACAGGCTGAGCCGCCGAGCCCGGCAACACTTATTTTCAACCTTGGCTGCACACTGAAATCACCCGGGGAGATTTTAAATGACTGATGCTGGGTCCTGCCAGCAGATATGTGTATTTACTTGTTCTGGGTCTGGCATGGGTCATCTTTAGAAGCTCCTTAACAGGAGTCAAGGCTAAAAAGCACTGACCTAGACCAAGCCGCCCTCTCTCTACCTGTATCATGACAATAACCTCCTACCTGGGTTCACTGCCTCTCTCTGTTCTCTCCCTTGTCCTCTGCAGTCTCCTCTCCATACTTCAGCCAGATGTTTTTTAAGTGTCCATGATAGGCCAGGGGCTTCCCTTTGATGCCAGGTGAGGTGTGGCGTGTCGTTCCATGGGTTCTTTGACTTCACCACAGAAAGGAACTTGAGAGCCAGTGCAGAGTATAGTTTAAAGCAGAATTGATGAGAAAGCAAGAGGCATGCTCAAGGAAGAGTATGCATCCCTTGAGAGAGGGCACATGCTTGCCTTTGACAAGAAGGTTGATATAATTTTACAACAATGATTAAACAGACCACGAGCTAGGAGCCGAAGGCTGCAGGTATCTTGTCCCAAGTTTCGATTACTGTCTCCCAAACTTTAAGGTCACAAGGAACTTCTAAGAAATAAAAGTTATTGTACCATCTAATTCAGGCTTTTCTTAGAACATTAAGTCTTCACTTGGGGTCATCTTCTATTATTTCTGTGATGTACTGTACTGGTAGATTCACATTTGAGTCTGCAAGGTGGTCACCTCTCGTGTGCCTGGACTGTCTGGTGAAGATCATGTACAGATGAGAGAGATGTCTGGATGCTGGCCCTATTTCAATTTGGACCTGCCTGAAAGAAACGTGACTATGCCTAAACCACTCTGGCTAGCCTGCCTCAACTTCACAGAGTAAACTCTAACTGGTGACCACGGTCTCCAGGCCTTACAGGATCTGGCCCCAGGGGCCATCTTCTGTTCTCCTCCTTTCTCACCATCCTCCAGCACTGGCCTCCTCCAAGTTTCTTGAACACAACAATCATTCTTCAGCCTCAGGGACTTGGCATTTGTCCTTTTCAAATATCCACGTGACTCTCACCTTATTTCTTTCAGTTCTCTGTTTTAATGTCCCCTGTTTTCAGAGAGGACTTTTCTAAACACCCTGCAGAAAACACCCTCCCCCAGCCTGTCACTCACTAGCTTTCTTCCCTCTCTACTTTATCTTTCCCAATAGAATATAAATTCCATAAGGATAGCAACATTTTTTGTATTCACCTCCATATCCCCAGTGTCTGGAACAGTGCCCAAAACAAAGGAGGCACTCGATCAATACTTGCTGAGTGAATGAGTGAATGAATTCTGCTTCAGTCTGTCTGTTACTGATGGATAAATGAATGCTACCAGTCAACATTATTTTCAATCTTTGCATTGCACCGTTTCTTTTAAGTAATTCAGTTTAGCAAACAAACATATTTAGACCCTCTCAGCTATCATCACTAAAAATTAATCTACAGCAAAAGTATGTATTTAATACACATGAGCTAGAGGAAACAGAAAACATAACAGTAAACCTTAGATTCCAGCAATATATAATTTAATTTTTTTAGATTCCAGGTGTTTAAAACTCCATCTTCGTCTTTTTGGTGTTACATTAAATTGGGAGCAATCTTTTGCCCCTCCTATGAGAACTAGCCATGCACTAAGGATCAGTGTTACCCACAAAGGCAGCTGATACAGGGACAAGAGCACAGGATTGTTCTGTCCTGGCTGCACACTCACTTGTGCCATGGCCTGGGACAAATCTCTGACCCAGTTGGGTCTCAGTGACTTTACTGAGCAAGGAGATAAATGATGTAAAATATTTTCTAAGTCTGCCCCCTGACTCAAAGATCTTACAACTCTCACCGTGAAAGAGGAATTCACTCTTGAATGCAGGCCACAATTAACTATCTCATGTTTATTTTTTAAAGAATAAAAAATAGTAATTCCCATTAATTGGCTCTAACCTTGTATTTTTATTAATCCATATTCCTATAGATAGTTGTCTATCTTTAAGTGTAAAATATGTGAATAAAGTTGCAAAAATATTTTAAACTTTGGCTTCAGTAGCAGTGCTGGGCCTGCCTGTACCAACTCACAAAAGTAGACTATTAAATTTTCAAGAACTTTGCATGCCTGCTATTAAATATAACTAATTTCAAAAATCAAATTTTATGCCTGCCATTAAATGGACTATATTTTTTGAAGATAATGAAACTCAAACATGTCACTTTGTTATTATTTTGCATTTTACTTTCATCCATGTTCTTAGGTTATTTGTGTCAATTTTATCAATATGGTGAAATGGTTAGCTACAGCGACAACATGTTGGTAACTTGAAATCATCCATAGTGGGAGTGTTTATACAGAAACAGGCAGATGCTTCAAAACAGGGTGCCTTTTTTCTATGGAGCCTGATGTTAATTTATACATCACAGACTCACTCCAGACACCCACTTTAGGAGCTAGAAATTAATAAGTCATATGATACTACATGTTGCAAACTCAAAGGCAACATAGTCATTTCTTTTCATTATCAAAAGTCTTTCCTATTCGTGCCAAAATGATAACCAATCTTTCCCTGTGAGGCAATGAAAGAAAATAACAAGTCTAGCTGAGACTAACTGATGGTTCAACCAATCAGGTCTTTAAATCCAAAGAAAGAAAACCACTTTAATATTCTTTTTCCCAAGTAATAATATAATTTTAGAACCTGAAATATTCATGCAGTATGGTTCTGACAGCTACATTCCAAGATTCCAGAACAGACCTGTGCAATTTTTTTTTTCTCTTAAGAACAAGATGGTAAATAGTTTCAGCTTGACAAGACCATACAATCTCTGTTGTAATTACTCAACTGTGCCACTGTAACATAAAAGCAGCCAGGACAATAGCTAAAAGAAAAGGTGCAGCTGTGTTCCAATAAAATTTTATTTATAAGTCGATCACAGTGGCCCATGCCTGTAGTCCAAGCTACTTGGGAGAGCAAGATGGGTGAATTACTTGAGGTCAGGAATTCAAGGCTATACTCCATTACAACTTTACCTATGAATAGTCCCTGCACTTTACCCTGGGCAACATAGCAAGACCTCATCTCTAAAAAACAAACAAATAGATAGATAAAAGTTTTGTTTGCAGAAATGGGCAGCAGGCCAAATTTGGCACGTGAGCTTTAGTTTGCTGATAACTGTCATAGACCATTTCTAGAATAATGCAGATGCTAAATAAGTAGCTATTAAATCAACTTACAATGATCAGCTTAGACTGCCATAACAAAATACTGTAGACTGAGTGACTCAAACAGAAGTTTTTATTTTCTCACAGATCTGTAGGCTAGGAGTCCAAGATCAACGTTCTCACTTATCTAGTTAAAGGTGAGGGCTCTCCCCCTGGGTTGTAGAAAGCTGCCTTCTCACTGTGTGGTCACATGGCCTCTTTTCAGCATGCACAGGAAGAGAAAGAGCTCTGAGGTCTCTCCCTCATCTAACAGGACACCAGCCCTCTCAGGTTAGGACTGCACCTTGATGGCCTCATTCAATTTGATAACCTCTTAACAAGCCCCATCTACGAACACAGGCACACTGAGGGTCAGGGCTTCAACATATGAATTTCAGGGCTCAGAGCACAACTCGGTCTATAGCAGAACTGAATATTAGTACCCAGAAATCTGCTTTAATTATTGCTTTTCACTCTTGACACATATTTAAAGCACTTCATAGTTGGCAAAACTCTTTCCTGGGGCTTACGTCATGCAATGTTTATAAAAACTTGGATCATCGAAAAGAGAAACTGTCTAGTACATTATAACAAAGAAATCTCTCCCTCCTCCATTGCCCACATGGACTTAGCCTTTGAACACAGCACGAATAGGATAAAGAACTGATTGATTTGATGGATTACTTTATCTATCTGTCTCAAGCATCTACTTCATTATGCCATCTTAAACTTGTCAAAGGAAAGCCTGATGCATTGCAGCAAACACATTCTTTGCTGACAGTGAGGTAAAGTTTAGCTCCAATAGTCTTGCTATTAATAATTGTGGTATTGCTGATGTGAGGTGCCCATCCAAAACATATCTAGACTTCTCTTCATCAGCATAAAACTTGACTGGGCCTTTTTTTCTTTTCTTTTTTTCTTTTATTGAGCTTCATTGTGCGAGGCCTACAATTCCATGACTTTATCAAAGAGATCATTAGAGTTGGGATTTTATTTTTCAAAACTACTTCAGTACAGATAGCCAGCTGGAATCTACTGATGGTTTCTGTGAATGCAGGTGAGGGAAGGGGGGAAGGGGGTTTGAAAGAGGAGGGTGAAGTATGAGGATCTCCACCTCCACATGCGTTTCACCAAATGTCTTTGTTATCTTCCAGAGTCACATTTGCAAGTGGATGTCAAATTGTCCACAAAACAGAATAGGTGAGAGAAAGCAATGTCCTGGTTCTCGTTCTCGCTGGCATTGATAGTAAGTTAAAACTCTTTATGACTTCATTTCAAATCTGTCCTCACCACAATTGTTTTTTATCTTATTTGGCTACCTTGCAACGTGCACCTTAGGATAACTGAGGCTGCAATGTTCCACCCATCGCAATTTGTGCAGACCTGGGTCAACCTGAACATCAGGAAAAGTCAATTATCTCTGGGTTTTGAAATGTAACATTGAGGAAGACTCGAAAGGGAAGGAAACTGATCCATGTATTTTTAGTTTGGTTTGGTTTTTATCGCTTACGTCATTTTCTGATGCTGTAGCCGAGGAGCACAGCAAGACTTGATCAATCCACACCAGATCCGGTGGGAAGAAGAGGGAGTCTGGTCAGAGCAGAACCAGAATTTTGGAAACGAGGCTGTTTCAGCCTTAACAGTAATTAAGACCTTTATTCCCACAATTAAGATTCTTATTTGATTTGTTTAACAATTTCCTAACTGCCCAGCTCACATTTACAGTTCAAAATTTGTTCTTTAGCAATACTCAACATGCGGACAGTGCTTTGCAGCTGTCAAAGAACTTGCACATAACACAATTTACTCTTCACAGCATGCCTGCAATAGGAATGTAACAGATATGTTCACATGTGCTTATCAAATAAAAGACAGCATCATGTCAGCTAGGACCAAGACCCTGCAAGTCTCTCTAGCCCTTGCCCTGCATGCTATCTCATGACGTCTTTAAGAAAGCTGGGGATGCGATGCTCCTATCTTTCCTATGTGGATGTGAGAGAATGTGGGTGGAATCCGTCCCCTGTCTTGTCTGCACACTGGCCTTGTCATCAGCCCGGTCCTCCTCTGAAGTCCTGCATGTCAATAGTCTACTCAGAACAATCTCTCTCATGCTACCAGTTCGCTCTCACTCAATTTGCTTGGACGTCACTGAGATTCCAGGTCCTTGGATGCTTCCTTTTCTCTTTCTCTATGTAACTCTCTCCAGACCTCAGGGCCTTCATGACTACCTCCTCACTTTTCCTCATTTCTTTGTCCTCTGGCCACATCTACCCAGCAAGACCCCTGCCATGAACCCATCCAACTCTCTACCCACGCCCAAGGTTTAGACAGACGATCATCGCTAGCGGCCACCACGATTTTTATTAGACATCCCACCTCAGCGAGGCTGAGGTGACATGAAGCAATGTCTGTCTTTGTCCCTGGCTTCGACTCTCTCCCATTTTTGCAACAACTGTCCTGAACTCCTACCAGTTTCTCGATGTCCTCACGCTATTGCAGTTTGTTTTCTCAGATGATCCCTTTTCTACCTCATCAAGGGCCTCAAAAGCAAGATTCCTCTTTTCCCCAACTCCAGTCCTCTTTGCAGGATCATTCACCCACCCTTGCTCCGCACCTCCTTTGGCTGGACTCTCATTTTCTACCACACCTCACACAGGCTACCTCATGTCTACTACCGTCAATCAATCTTCTGGTGCCAGCTACAACCGTAAGGTAAAAAAAAAGGAGCAAGGTTTTTCTTCCCATGAAAGGAGCATGCTGGATAGTTCAACCTCCAAAAGTGTTATAAATGTGTTGAAAGAGCAGACTATCATTTCTGTCTCTATTTCATCTCTCTCCATTCTACAGATCAATCCACTCACACAAATTTCTACGCTGTCTGGAACGTAAGGGATCATACACCAGAGTAGTTGTGAGGTGCCATCTGGACATAGACTATTGTTTGCCTGTCCCTGGCTTCTTCCCACCCTCTCCCTCAGGAAGCAGCCTCTGGCCGAAGCTGGTCTCTGAAGGATACGCATATTCCCAATAATGAGTCATAGGATGCAGTGACCCATCTGTCCCAGGATGCTGGTGACCAAGCAAACCTAAAGACAATGCAGCTGTCGTTCTTAATCAAAGTCATTGTCCGCACAGAGTAGGAATTTGAAGGATTAACTTGTTTGCTTTGATTATAAAACTGCTTGCCATACTGTCCTGAGGTGTGGCATCTTCCCCAAGTAGCCACCGTTGGTGACCCTTCCCGTAAGTTTTAATAAACCATGTCCCTCCCAGCTGGACTTCGGGGTGACTTCTTTGGAACAGGTAAGCATTGCATGCATGCCCTCTTGGATTTGGGGTTACCGTGTTGCAGTAGCCAATAAAGTATATAAAGGTGTCCATTTAAAAGTTATTTATTTCTGCTTTACTTGGTCAAGGACCATCTGTAATGTGAAACATACCCTTTTTTTTCAGAGTTTTGTTATATATATGATACTTTGGCAAGGGACCTTTGAAGAAAAATATATTACTTCCATATTTAATTTGGTCATTTATAAATTCACTTTCCATTATTCCAATTCCACAGGAAATTATTATTACATTTTCAAAGAATAGTCAATGGACTGGAAACATAGGAATTAGTCAGGTATTTTTATTGAAGATAATTTATACTCTATTACAATTTCATAAAAATAAAAGGTCTTTCAAAACCAGACCATCTTTCCCAGGCTTCATTTTTTTTTAACACAAAAGTCAGCCTTTAATAGGAATATATAGAAGGGTGTGTGTGTGTGTGTGTGTGTGTGTGTGTGTGTGTGTGTGTGTGTGTGTGTGTCTGCGCACACAGGCACACATGTTTACTTATAAACCTAAAAATGAGCCCTTTATTCAATCCTTTTGTAATCCTTCCACTCAAGCCTCCAGTGTATTGATTACACATCGAATGACTGTGAAGTAGTTTCAGTATTCAGATCTAACTCTTCCATGTCAAAAATACCTACATTTCTTACCCTCCTGGAGTCTGAGTTCATTTAGACACGGTCTAGCTTCTCTCAGGCTGTAGACCAAAGACCTGAGATAACTGCATGCCTCTTTCAGGAATGTTTTCATCATTCCTCATCCAATTGAGACAGAGAGAAAAGAAGGGTATGTCAGGGAGTTCCACAGGGATATTATTGGAGTGTTCAGGCATGGCTATATTATGTGGGAATGGGGCATTTACATTTAATTACGGAGCAGTTGTTCACATGGGAAAAATGATTATTTTAATATACATACATTATGCAGTACTGCCCTTATCCTCAAATGTAAAGCATCTCTCTCTCTCTCTCTCTCTCTCTCTCTCTCTCTCTCTCTTTCTCTCTCTCTCTCTCTCTCTCTCTCTCTCTCTCTCTGGTATTTCAGAATTTCACCCTGTTCTGAGACAGGAACGATGTTTAACTGCCTCTTTGTACGTGCGTGGGGCAGGCTCTCAGGCATCAGTCACCTCCCAGTAGGGCATCCTTTCACATTCGATGGCATCACTTGCTCTCATTGTGGGATGTCAGGCTACCAGGGCCAGACCAAGCCGGCCATGATGTGGGCTGTGAACCCAGGAAGGTGGGGAACCCCCAAGCAGCTGACTCCACACAATGAGCTGCTATGCTAACCACGCAGGGCGCGACGGATCTATTTCTAGTTCTCAACTTACTGGGATGCCTGGAATCCGTGTGTCTAACGAAAAGCGTCTCAGAAGAGGGCAGATTTTTTGGGTAACAACCAAGCATCACGAGGGATGTTGTTTGTTTCTTTCTTTTTAGTTGACACATCGTCAGCTCTGCATTACGCCGAGGCCAATGATCCCATTGTGGACTCGGCTGGCCTCCGGTTTCCCTCGTTTTCTCTCTGGCCCATGGCCTTCTGGCCAGCTTCTCGCTGGTTGGCAGCCCCACCCAAAACTGGGCAAGAGAAATGAAGTCTGTTGGAACACAAGCCAGGCCATCCTGCTCCTTGTTAGTCGTTCTCGTAGCGGACGATTTGGAAACTGTTCATTCAACGGAGGCTTTGGGATGATGAGTAGATGCCAATTATCCATGTATTTCTGGCTCCCAACACCACGGATAATTGAGAGTTGGCCACTCTACCAGACACTTGTGCCACAACAATCTGTGAATTTGTTGTTTAGGTTTATTTCTGTTCTTTCCACTCCCTTATGTTATAATGCTATTTCCCAAATCCCAGATTTTATGATCATCAACTCTCCTGAAAATATTTCAAAGGGAGCAGCCATCTCCTGCAGCAACTGGAGTAGCAAGGAAATGCTAGATACCTTGCACGCACTCCGCGCTTTATTATTTAAAATAAATAAATAAAATCTTTGTGTTCCATATTTAGGGTGGATTCCATGTGTCATTTACTTTGTTCACACAGAACCCATTAAGTGATACAGTCTGAGGCAGAGGGAAAAAAATTCAAATCTGTAAGATCTTTAAAATTTAATAGGGCTGCAACCACTCTGATTTTGATGTGGATGTTTTGAGACCATTAAGTTGGATTATTTTTCTTCTTTGTTATATTTGAGATATATTGGGTTTTAATTTTAATTTTAAACATGAGGAATTCAAAGTAAGTGAGATGACACTGAAACCTTATCTGTGGCCCAGGCTGGAGTTTTATATACACATTATATTAGACCATTATGCTTCATCATGACTTTTTAATTAAGGAGAATAAAAGAGATTTGGGAGGAATCTCGAGTGGTATATAAAGAGGGCAAAAGTTCAACTGAGGAAAAAAAAGGAAAGAGAAAGAATACATGTTTCCATGAACATGAAAGACATGGACCTAAAAATCCACTGCAGTTGCTGAGGATAACGAACTCTCAGGGCAAGATTAGCACAAATCAGACACAACCCTCCCGGCAACATCTATTTCACCCCAGATAACACGGACAAAAAAGAAAAAAGACCCAAGAATTAAAACAAAGAGCATAATTATCATCTGTTCATTCAGCAACCATGAACTTAAAATCTAAATGCCAGGACTAAAGAACAATGCTCCGTCTGCTTACAAAGAGCCCCAGAGAAGTCATAACAAAATGAAAAGTAGGTGACAGTGAAACGAAAAGCTGTTCACCAATGATTCTTGGGATAGAAGGTAATCACCAGAGACCAGCAAAACTACTTAGCTTTCCCCAGAGTTACCAACTATTCCTTCCAGAATCAATGGTGGCAAACCTTGATGCAATAAAATCCACATTTTATTAGCTTTATACCCATTCGCTTTATAACCACTGAAGAGAGTCATATATGAGATATTTTTTTTAAATCTCCAAGTCTTCACTACAACCAGGATAAACAGCTAACACCCAGCATGATTAACTTTAAATCCTTTCAATTCCTTTCAATAAAATTTTACTGAGCATCAATATACAACAGTTATAGTCCTTAACTAAAGTACTTCCTCTCAAATCAGAATAGTAATGCTCCTAAAAACCCTGATTGGAGAATTTGCAGGATAGAAAGGCAGCAGAACATGGCACCTCAAAATGCACCATTTTGGCATGAGGATTATTCTGAGTTGAAGGCCATTGAGAAGACGCAAATACAAAAAAAGCTTTCCGCCCGCCCGCATTTCCAGAAAGGAGGATAGAAATCTGTAAAACTGTCCTTCACTCTCTCCAGGAAGGACAGCAATTAATTATGAGAGACCATTCTAGACTCTTAACAATCCAAAGAAGGCTCCAGGGGAATCTACATAACAAATGCTAGTGACTAGCCCTGCTCTGTTAACACTCTCCACATACATTTGCATTCCCACAATTTGCCACTCCTAGAAGCTCAAAGTCCTTTTCCTCTTATCACTTCTTCATAAGATGATTATTCTGTGCTAAGATGCTATATAAACCCAAGTTCTAACAGACCCTCTGAGTTACTCATCACTGAATAGTCCCATGTGTATGCACGGTGATCATGTGAATAAACTTTTGTCTGTTTTGTTCATTTGTCTTGTGTCAGCCTAAGTTCCAGAGCCCCAGCTAAGGACACGACCATGGGTAGAAGAAATAGAAAAGTTTTCCTCCCATGCAACACTTAAGACATGCTGGGGAAATTAAATTAGGATGTCGTAGTTACAACAGAACCTATGCGGTGAGTGTTGTGTCTTCTAAAGATAACACGGTTCTTACATTCTTGGCAAGATTCAAGGCATCCTCATTTTCTTCCAACCTACTTGCTTACATCTCAAAAATAAAGCACGTGTAGCCGGGCTCGGTGGCTCAGCCTGTAATCCCGTGCTTTGGGAGGCTGAGGTGAGTGGATTGCCTGAGCCCGCGGGTTTGAGACCCGCCTGGGCAACTTGGCGAGACCTCATCTCTACAATAAATCAAAAAATCTGCCAGGCATGGTAGCGCACGCCTGTAGTTCCAGCTACTCGGAAGGCTGAGGCTGAAGGATCGCCAGGGCCCAGCAGGTCGAGGCTGCAGTGGCCGGGAGCGGCCACTGCACTCCAGTCTGGGTGACAGAGTGAGACTCCGACTCAAAAAAAAACAAACAACAAAAAAAAAAACACGTGTTAATTTCAGGATTTCACAATATTTATGTAGAGTATGCTTTCACTGAATGGCACATACAGTTACTATTTGATAGGAAACACCACGTATGTTCCTGATGCAAAAATATATATATAATAACTCATCATGATCTCTGGGGTAAACGTGACTGACCACAGAGAGAATTAAATATAGGCTGACCAACACGGTAGCTACTGCCCATCTGTGGTTATCAATTAAAATGAGGCTAGTCCAAATTGAAATATGTTTAAAGTGTAAAATACACTCTATATTGTAAACACTTAGTATGAAAAAATACAATCTCGTTAATTTTTACACTGATTATACATTAAAATATTTTGATATAGTGTGTTAAATAACACATTTTATTAAAATTAATTTCACCTATTTCTTTTTACTATTTTCAATGTGATTACTAGGACATTTAAAATTACATATGCTGTTTGCACTGTTTTTCTATAGAACAGCTGTTTGTACTATTTTTCTATTTCTAGAGCACAACAGACAAAAGAGCATGGTTTTATCCTATAAAAGAATTCAGCATTACATGGCAGCAGCAACAATTTTGATTCTGAAACTTAGAGTTGTATGTGTATAACTTCAATCCAAAAGGATTCTATTTACAGAAAACTTATTAAAATAAATTTATATTTGCTGTATTATGCCCCAACTATAGCAGAGGAGAAGAATCTGGTAAGTCTAACTTTCTTGAGCACCCCTACCTGACATGTGTTGCTCTCGCAAAATTTGGAAAGACAGAAAGATGTCCTTGTTCAGTCTTAACCTTTTGGACTTAGGCAGTCAGTCATTAATAACTCCATTTTGTAACACCTTATTGTACATATATTACATAGCAAAACAATAGCCCATATTGGTAGCTGAGGTTGAAATCAACTCTTAAGCCTATTCTCAAAGAAACAGTAACAATGATTCCACCCAACCTCCCAGGTATATGTCGCTTCAACTAAGAATGCCAAGTTGAACAGAACCTCTAAATACAGAGGCTCAAGTTACAAGGACGTATCGCACCTATTGAGAGCTTGGCATCCACTGCTGACAGGTCAGGTTAGGTGGACAGGTCAGTAGCCAGAATCACCTTGATGAGTGAGAACAGAGTGCTACTGGACCCATGCACACTTTCCATCACTGGCCCTACGACTGCTCCATTAACAAGAGCGTTGCGTGACGGCGGCTGAGGACAGAGTCTGGCTGCCGACCCCCAGGTAAGTCCTTCAGCACCAGCGATCGCTGTGCAAAACATAAAGGTCCACACCCTTTGTGCCCATGCCCGTAGATTCTTTTTTTGTATTCAGTCTTCCAATCTTTTCCATCTAGACCCTTTACCAATGAACAAAGTCTCTGGCCACTACACAGGAGTCAATGGGTGACCTTATACCATTTCGCCCTCCTCAAAAAGTTAATGGCCAAGTGTGCTATTCAAAAATCCACCTTCTTGGAGGACTTTTCTCCTCTGTATCTTTCAGGGATGCCCCAGAGTGGGGCTGTCGGATGACAGTGTCCATTTTCAGCTTGATCAACACTGGAGGTCAATCTAACCATGAGCCAGACCCAGAGAGTTCCTTCTTTTGACAGCCAAGGAATAGGTGCTGGTACAAGGGCAGATGACATGAAATGTGAACCATCTGTCTGTGCACATTTGTGCCTTCTAGACTTGCTTGGGTCTACCTAAGATTTGGCGGGTCTGATAGGATCCAGTGTATCATGTAACCAATCGCCCACTCATATCATTGCAGAGACACTCAGTGTCGCAAACTCAGGTTGTCAGTTGCTTTTAAAAAGTGACAATTCTGTGCTAGAGCACGATGACTTTGTTCAAGGACCCTTGGAGTCTGCATTGCAACTCTTCCATT
This sequence comes from Cephalopachus bancanus, assembly GCA_027257055.1. Taxonomy (NCBI): domain Eukaryota; kingdom Metazoa; phylum Chordata; class Mammalia; order Primates; family Tarsiidae; genus Cephalopachus; species Cephalopachus bancanus. The sequence continues at coordinate 3,639,098 of JAPVLO010000136.1, forward strand.
CACATTTGCCAGAGAATCTTCATAACACTTTTATCTACTAGATACCTCTAGCAACATTGGACCTGTTGGGTCAGAGAATCCAATCAGCAAGGCTGCTCCCATCACACCCTGAACTTGCTTCAGAGTTCTTGCTCTGGGTCCCACTCAAAACTGGCAGCCTCCCAAGATACCCAATAATCAGAGACAGGCAATGTTTCTTGTTGTGATATACCACACCTTGGGTCTCTTTGATTAGGATAGGAGGTCCAAGATAACAATAAACTTTTCTTTAACTTGTAAGCTATGCTCCAGTATGCCCCAAACCAATAGATGCCCCAAAATTGTCCTGCAATTGCAGGCCCTGCATAGCTGTAGTGTTTCTCTTCCACCAACTATCACACACACACGTCTCATCAGAACATCCAGAATATTTGCCTTTTGGGGCTCTCCAATTCCACGCCAGGAACCAATGCAATACCTCACAGGAGAGTCTTTGCTTGCTGGGAGACCTTAGACCATGCTAGAGAGTCCACCAACATGATTTATGGCAGGACTTCAAGTCATGCAGTAACAGCTCAACCTCCAAAGGGATCAGAGGCTGAGATTAGCTACGTGGACATTTGACCATGAAATCCCAATAAAAACTCTACATATCAAAGCTCGAGTGAGCTTCCCTGGTTGGGAATAACCCATGCATATTGTCATGCATCTCTGCCACAAGATGTTAACACCATCCACAATTTCACCAAGAGAGGACGCCTGGAGGCTTCGTCAATGCTTGGAAAACTTCTGGACTCTTCCTTGGCTGATTTTATTCTACCTTACCCCCACACCCATAGTAAACTATGAGTATGACAGTTTTCAGTGAGTTCTGTGAGTTGTTCTAGCAACTTAGCAAAACTGAAAGTGTTTCTAGGAAACCTGGAACTGGCATTTGATGTCAGACGTGAGGACAATCTTGTGGACTGTGCTCTTGCTAAATCTGTGCTCCCTTTCCCCATGGCAAAGTTATTCTGGTTAGTGGCCACCTTCCTTTGAGGAAAAAGATGAGAAAAATCTATTTCATGTTCTTACTATGACATTGCAGAAAATTATACGGCAGCCCCTTTCAACAAAAGGCTCTGGGTCTGAAAACGGGGTCAGGCCTAGGCGAGGACTGTATTTTTTCCCATCACAGTAGCTAATATTATTTCTGTTAATAGGATTATTGTTTGTTTTATTATGGAACCCAAGCAATGCCCTTGTTGGCTGTACATGGATCTCATTCCTAGGAACAGTATGCTATAATAGCCATTTCTGCAGATTCCGAAGTGTCAAGGTCTTTCCATTGCTTTCCTAGTTTTGGGGCCCATCAGTGTATTCATGTCTACCAAATAGCGTCAGGTCCTGGTCTCTGCCCTTCTGGAATCCAGTCATTCTCATAGTGCCAAGGAGCTCACTTGCATAGCAACACTTCTCAGAATCAGACCCAGTCTGAGAGGACGGCTCCGCTGAGCTTCTTAATGATGTAAGGAACCCCTACAACCCTTAACACAGTCCTTATTTCAATAGATGGAACAATCACTGACTTGCATAAAACCTGGCTGGTCTATGGCCTTGTGTAGGAGAGTTTCCAGAGCTATGAATCTAGCTTCTTCTGTAACTTCTCTGTTCTTATATTAAATCTTGGGCCCAGTGTTTAGCACAGTCTGTTTTCTGGTTGCTGGAGATGTGAGTCTTGAAAGCTATCTGGAGAAAGTCACCTCTGAAGACAGCATTTGGTGGACCCGAGTCTGTCTTCTTTCCCTTCAGAACATCTACAACCATTAACAGCAACCACCTAACTGCACAGTTTTGTCATTGGCCCTGGCCCGACACATTTCAAGTGTAGAGTTACTGCATGAGTCAGTGTCTTCCCTTTCTACTTTACCCCCAAACCAACCTACCCCAGGGAACAGTGTTAGCAACTGCGATACCACAGATTCAAGAGTGTCACTGGCCCCCTCATCTTCAGAAATGAATTCTTTGCCTCTAGCAGGTAGGTGAGTGACCGAACCCCAGATGTGCCTTCTAGCATTCCGTTGCTACTCTAAACTATCTAATGTTGGCTTCTTCCAGGAGCTGACTCTGAGATAAGGACTTGAATGTCAGTAATGGAGGTGGAAGATGATCCTAGACATGACCATTTGGAGACACAAACTACGACAACCATCTCTGTGTGATGAGGGCAGGGGGTCCAGGTGGTCTGGGCCTTATTTTCCCGGCTGACTCGACTTTGACTTCAGGACTGGGAGGAGTGTTGAATGACACAATAGGCAAACCACACACATGCTTAGGGCCCCAGCAGGGCAGGGAGTGCAAAAATAAAGGGCGTCCTCAATAACGTTATCAGGAAAGAAATCTAAGGAAAGTAGCATTTTACTTCCAGTCATCCTGTAAGTGTTGTGTTTGCTGATACACCTATTGTTTTATTTTTAAATACTGCAGATGTGGGGAGTGCAAATCTTTTCCGTTATTTAAAATCATCTTAACCTGACACAATCTGCCTACTCATCGAAGATAGGAATTCAGACCCTGCCCTGCAGGGCTCCTGAACAGATTTCTAAATGATCTGAACACGGCTTGGGGCAATTCTGCCATCTAACTTCAGACAAGCTCTCCTCTGAGCACATAGCTGGTTCCCTCCCAGCCCGCCCTTGAGTGCCCTCACCCAGTCAAACCCACCCAGCTCTGGTCCATAAGCATGCCCTCCTCCAGACATCTCCCTTCCCTGACCTTGTGCATGTCCCAAAACAGGAGACCCCCATCTCCCTTCTTCTTTTTAATCAGGGAGATTTACGAACAAGAAGAAAGAGGCAGAGACAGAGAGAGGACATCCACGTTTCTGGAGAGAACGCCAGTCCAAAGAATGATCGCTTAAGTTTTCTCCTCCCTTGCCCTCTCTCAATTGAGAATCACCTCTAAGGGAAACCATCTTCAAGACGAGTAATATCATTTCAGTTAGTCATGTGATTATTGCTAAGTGTCGGGATGTCATCCTAGAGAAATTTTAAAAATAGATCCATGAGTGGTATACTGTGCTAAGGGCTATACAGAGACCATGTCACTCCGTCCTGACTATAACCGCCGCCATAAATGCTATTTTTGTCCTTGCTTTGGTGATGAGGAGACTGAGGCTTAAGAAGCTTAAATTTGGATCTAATGGCCATACAGGCTCTCAACCACTAGGCTGAGCTTCATAGGAAATATTAAGTAAATGCTTGTCGAATAAAGTGAGATGTGGAAAGAACAAGACAGAAACAGCGAGAAGGGAAAAAACTGGCGGAGCGCTCTGAAGTGACTTGGCTCCCTTCCCTCCTCCGCTTTGGAAAACTCCATGACGGCTTCCAAAAGAGAAGAACTCCACTGTGACTTCCCCCTCTGACCTCAAGCCCGGCTTGTAAAACTAGGCCTAAATGCAAGGGCATCTGTTGCAAAGCATGGACACGTTTCTCACTCCCAAAAGATTCCGTTTGAAGAAGCAAAAATCCGACTGACTCTGAGAATCAAGGCTGAAGCCCTCACTTCTCTGCTCCACCACCGTCTTTGACCTCTTCCAGGCTGGAGACAACGCGTCTTCGTCTTTTACCTCCGAGCCCAAAGTCCCCACATCTCAGACTAAACATGCCGGTTGCCCATCAAGGCAAACATCTCTACCAGCAACCAAGTTCTCCCTGGATAATTCTCTCCCTTAAAAAAAAGATGCAAAGCGTGCTCTGTCCGCAAAGGAATTCCTTCCTTCTCTGCTGTTTCATCATGTCAAGGAAAGAATCTGATGCTACATGAAAACACAGCGAGTTGTGCTCTGACTCAAGAAGGTAACCTGCATTAATAACCTGAATGAATACCTGCGTGGCCTAAGTTCAGGAAGAAGCAAAACCTCCAAATGAGAATGAAAACGGAGCTTAAATCCCGCTTCCACCCCTGGTTAATCAGACTTTCAAAAGAACTGCCAGAGAACGAGCATGTCCTATCAGTCCCAGAGACCTGAAATCACCAAGAGAAACCTCATTCCAGGCGGGATCTCACCCTGCACATCCACGCTGAGGACTCAAGCGGCTTCCACGGCTCTTAACAAGTCCTTTTCGGAGGGAGGCCGGTTTCCTGGCTTCCAGCTGTCTGTATTCAAGAGGATCATGAGTTTCAAATCAAAGCTTCAAAGGGGCAACTTTCTGGGAACGTTACCCCCGTAATGGGTTTCTAAGGCACCGTTCCTCTGGGATTTGATGGCTCTAGAAAGCGGTTCATCTAGAGAGAGAAAACTCCGGGGTCTTGGTAAAGGAGGGCAAAGGAGCCTGCGTTTGGGCTAGATTCGGCACTGCCTTCGTGCCGTGGTGGGGGCAGGGAGAAAGCGTCCTGATTGCATTCACACGCACCTGGGTCTGCTTCCAAAGGCAGATTTTAACCTCACTTACCTTTGGAAAACCGAGCCGGTGTCTCTAGACTTCAGCTCGCTGGTAGATGAGGGCACGCCCCGTTCAGTACGACCCTCCACCGAACCCAGGTACGTACTCCAAAACCACAAGTGATTGGAATCCTCAGGGAAGGACATGTTCCTGGTCACCAGACGTTCCGGTCGAGTCCACATCGCGTGCAAAAATCCTTCCTCTTTCAGTCCTCAGGATCGAAAATATTTGCGAATGCATTTGTCTACTTTTCTGGTTTATTCAATACAGCATAGAGAATAGAATGTAATTTCTCTTTGACCATTCAGATCCTTGTGGTCCCTAAGGTCATGCTTCTGGAGATCGATTTCTTTGGTGGCATAACCGTGAAGAGGTTAAGTCACAGAGCTGCACTAAGGGTAGGTGATGTCTGTGATAAGAGTGCGGTGTAAATTCACCACTGGTAGATATTTCTTGTTCTACGGCTGATCTATTTCCTACAAAGTTCAAAGTAAACAAAAAATCTTATAAATGTGTGATTGTGATTATTTGAGAATTTAAATGTTGACGCTAGTTCTGTGCGGTTTTTGCTGAAGGTGAGAGGGCACATTTCATCTTGACCTGAAAGAGACCTATTTCCAACTAGCGTGATGGTTCACGTAGGTCCATAACTATCACAAAATCCATTAAAAAATAAAGCAACACAATATACAACATTAAGTAGAAACGAACCTTAACTTACGTCTCCTGACCTAAGTGGTTGTTGCCTTTTTGTTGTTGTTTTGGTAGAAGTGAGAATACCACTTAAATTCAAAAACCACCAAAAGTTATTTCAGCTTCAGTTCAAGAGGAAAAGACCTTTTAATGATCTCAGGAGAAAGATTTTTTTTTTTTTTTTTTTTTTTGGTTTTTTTTTAAACTCACATCCTCCTGATCTGTGCAGCCCCGGAGTAATGAAAGATAAATCAGGCCCAAATCACGCGCACTAAGACCAAGAATGAACAGCAGGACTAACCACAGCGATGGTGACTTCGTGCGCCAGCAGGCACAGAAAGGCCTTACCCCAGCAGTTTCGTGTGCCCCTGTTCTCCAAAGGTTGTGTTTTTCCTGGCAAGAGAGGAGGGGAGGAAATGCATTTCCTAACTTGTCAATGGCCTTATGCTTCCCGAGTGAGAGGAGCCCTCCTGAACTCACGGGGCCCCCTCCGTCAGCTGCACGTTTGCCAGGAAGCCAGTGTTTATGGCTTCTCGTGTTTGCTAACAAACACCCTCACATCCTCTCAGTCGGCAGTTCCAGCTTGATGTCTTCCTCCCTGACGGCTGGCCGGAGTTGGGTGCCAGGCCGGAGGGCTGTGGTGGGCGGGGGGGACGGAGAGAAAAGGCACCACCAAAGAGACGCCCGTCACGTGCAACCAAACAACGGATTCATGTCAAGAGTGCCAAGCCTCTCTCATTTCTCGGCTTTTCCTACCTATTTTCAGTACACTTGTGCCAAGGATAAGCCCAAGAAAGAATTGTCGCCACTTGATTCTGCCCATATGCCACGCACAGGGTCTTTCGTACCTGCCTCGTTTGTCTGTTTGATAGAAACATTGTGTGCAAGGTTCTTCCACGTAAGAGTAAGATGAACAATAAGCTAATTTAATTTTCCACCTAAGGCTCTAATCTGTTTCAAGGCGCACCCACCAGGACCCTAACTTCCAGCAGGTCAATAAAATGATCCCCCTGTCCAAAAGTTGAAAGTCTCTCTGATTTCCAGATCTTATCCAAGTAAGTCAGCTACTTAGGACTTTATTGACAGAACTTTGGAAAGACAAGGAACAAGGAGATGCAGCCAAGAGAGGAAAGTGGAGTTTCAGACATTCTGTGTATACGAATCGTGATACTTAAACCACTAAGCTTTCCATTCCATTGATACTAATTTGTTTCAGACTGCTCCATAGTGCTGCTAATCAGAGCCAGCAAACACACACCAAGGCATGCCAAAGGCGGAAATGACCTCCCTTCACCCACAGTCGGTATGTCAGAGGGTGGTAAATAGAATGGATAAACACATCATTGTTGATACTCTAATTCCATGATGAGAAAAATATTCAGTTAAAATTCCAGACAGGAATTTGTACAGTATTTGCGAAATACTGTCCTAAAATCAGATTCAGACATGAATAGTGGGCTCCCCTGAGTTCAGTGTGCCCCTTCTTCTGGCCCTTTTTAAACATTTGCTTAGTCAGAAAGGGTTAAGTGGAGGGTCTTGAGCAGGAGTTGATTTCTTACAAGTAAAGACTAGCTATCCTTTAGTAACAGGCAAGAAATAAAAGGAGCACAAAATGAGCACAAAGAAGAGGAGATTGACACCCTTTTGAGCTGTTATACATTTTAATTAAATTTTTAATTAGACAATAAGCTTAGACTATATTTAAGAAACAACAGATCCATAATTTGTTTCAATTTTCAGGAGGGAAAAGCAAAATCATTGAAGCTAGGTGAAAAGAAACTTTTTTAACTACTTTAAAATAAAGCAATGAACTTCTTAAAACATAGCCTTAAGAGAAATTCCATAAGAAACAGAATAAGATCTATAGAAGAATAGCATTTATGTAACTGTAAATACAAGTGCGTATACCCAAAGCAACAGTAAGCATTTAGTAAGAGTATAATAAAATTAGAAAACCACACAGAACACATTAGATCAGTTACCTTGAGCAGCAGAGGCAAGTACACATGGAGAGTAAAGATAAAAAGAACACATTTTTAGAAAATAAACCTGTATAAATCAATGATGCCATAAACTGAGAAATATGTCTGCCTTCTGTATCCTGGACCCCCCAAAAATTACAATCAATAACGTTTGTGTGTAAATGTGATGATAAAATCCAGGGATATGCCTATAGTTCCAGCTACTTGGAAGGCTGAGGCGGAAGGATCACCTGAGCCCACCAGGTCGAGACTGCGGTGGCCGGGAGCGGCCACTGCACTCCAGTCTGGGCGACAGAGTGAGACCCCAATTCTAAAAACAAACAAACAAACAACAACGAACAAACAAAAAACCCCAGGGATAATAGAAAAAAGAATGTTTAATTCGTTCAACACGGAATGCAATCACAACACTCAGGATTACGACGCCCACCTGTGGTCCAGGGCCCTAAACAATTTGTCAGAAAAAATCTCTCTTTTTTTCATGATTTCTCTCACTCATCGTAATCCTCAAAATAAGCAACTAAAACTCAGTCTTGGCTTTGATGTCCTCCAGCACAAGACCATCTCCAGTTACATGTGGAAAGAAGGTAGAGGTCTGAAATAACAAGAACAGGTGATGAGATGGAAAGGAAGCGACAGGTGAAGTCCAAGATAGCACATGAGTTTCTAACTTAGGGAAGTGAGCACGGATGCCACTGACTGAGAAGAGCAGAAGGGGTGATGAAAATTTAACATCTCGACATCCAGCACAGTAGTGACTCTTGTATGACTATTTCTTTTTTCTTTTTTTTTTTTTTTTTTTTGAGTTGGAGTCTCACTCTGTCGCTCCAACTGGAATGCAGGGGCACGCTCCCGGCCACTGCAGCCTCGACCTGCTGGGCTCTGGCGATCTTCCGCCTCAGTCTTCCAAGTAGCCGGAACTACAGGCACGTGCTACCACGCCCAGCTAATATTTGAATTTCCCACTAGTTTGGTAAAACTAATCTATCAGTGTCTGGTTTGATGGAAGTGGTTACAACTCTGAGTTCTCCAGGTGCGCGACAGAAATGTTTGTTCAAGTCTGGCTCACGTGCTTCAACATTGAAAACAGCTCCTCACAAACACACGTGCTGCCAAAAAAGATGTCATAGATAAGGCATGATTATGAGCTTCAGAAGTGGAACTACGCACGGGGTCTCGAAGAAAATAAACGCTAAAAAAACACATGACATTAAAAGATTTGGGGAGGTCGCCTGGCTAGCTGTCCTGGACGGCACACAGCCTGTGGGCTGCAGGTTGGACCTGCCTGACATTGACTGTGCTTTAAAGGAACACTGTCTTCCCAGGGTTGATCACGAAAACTGATATGGTTCCCACATGTCTTTCTCTCTGCCAGGATACATTCCTTGAGATCTCAAGGCCAACGTTTACCAAGCCTGGCCATCATGAGGCTGCCATACTGGGAAAATAACATGAAGAGGCCACACAGATACAGAAATGTCCAAGGAACCCCCATTACTCCAGCCCCAAGTTGTTGGGGTCCTTGGTCTTCCCACCTAACAAATGAGCAAGGAAACCTTAGGAAGGTCCTGGGTCTTGCCACCATCTTATTGCAACTTGGTGGGCAACCCGGGACAAAAATGCCTGGTTCCGCCCACAGAAGTCCTCTGAGACTTTCCTGAAAATCGCTTTTGTTATCCCAAACTACTAAAGTTGGGGGTGACCTGTTATGCAGCGATAGAAGGCTAATATAGCCGTCTACATGAAAGTGGAAGAATTTAACCAGGATGTGTCCCCTGAGCGGATGGTTACTCCCACCGGCATGCAGAGGGAACTCTGGGAGTAAGCCTTAGCGTTGGATGATTCGATTCTCACTTACTGGGTTTCTTTGCCTTTGTGATTTGCTAACATTTGCTTCCTGCCTCCAACATACCAGCCATCATTCTTCCCAACAAGCCATAGAAGCATCGACAATTTTACTTCCACTTCACATGCGAGGAAACCAAATCACGGCAGAGTAACTGCCAAAGTTCAACAACTTCCTTAATGAAACATCTTCCAGTAGAAGAGTGATTTCGGGCCCTTGTTTCTCACCATCATGCTCTTCTGCTTTGGGCACTTTTTATGTTTGAGCTCAACTCGTAAGGCCTTAGGGGTGATGACAAAACTGACGTGGAACTATGAAAACGCAAACCTGGCTAAAGGAGCTTACTCCTTAAAAATTGTCACCCTCGTGCTGTTGCTTTGTGGACCCAAGCAAAGCCACCTGGGAAGCTCCGATCTTATAGGCCAATCATCTAACGAGTGGTTCCAAAAGCTCAGTATACAGAGGGATTGCACAGATGAATATATAAATTGAAACAATTGCCATCCGTGACTCATAGCAAAGGCCCCGAAAAGAGAAGGCTGTTGAGAGGCACATGTACAAATTGGGATCAGGACCTATGACAACTGGGTTAAATCTCATTCTAACACAATGTAACAAATACTCCGTGTTCAAGAACCGCTAACATTGACATAAAGAATGTTATCCTAACTAAAACAAAGCGACGGGAAGAAAAATCAAGAAAAAAATGTTTAATTTTATCTCAATCCACAGAAAGCACTATATTCAAATCAACCACTTTAGAATGAAAGAACTGGCAGGAATTCAGCATAACTCACTGTGTCTCCTGAGGCATCATTACAGTGTGTTTTCCTTTTAAAAAAATCGCACTTAAACACTTTCTCGCTTATAAACCCTTAAGAAGTATTGCTGTATTACCATTTCGTGATAAAGTGAGGGGTCTCAGCATGTGTGTGGTTGGCTGTGGGTGGGATTGGAGTGGGAAGTCCTCGTCCAAATACACAGCGTCACCTCTCCAAGGCGTTTCTCACAAAGACTCGCTCGATGGCAACATGGTGGGTGCCGTATTTCGACTCCCTCACTGCTCCACACTTAAGGTACCAACAGTCCATAAAGCATTACTCTGGATTATAAAATCTATGAGCGTTTTTTTTAATATTTGGCATGAGTTGTTTAAAGATGAATTCTAAATGCAGTGAGAAATGTTTGCAGTATAATTTCCCTGAAGCCAAAACTTAGATTACATCTTCCAAAGGCTCAGGATCATTGCATGCAGTGCTGTTGACTGAGTCCTCGAAATATCTTCTAAAGACTCAACAGTCGAGTCAAAGTCCTGGCTGTATATACTGAGGCAAAACCAATACCCATCAATGGACAAGGTCATTCCAAACAGTGGCTGGACTTTAGGAAAACTAAGCAAGAGCCGGGCTCGGTGGCTCAGCCTGTAATCCTGCGCCTTGGGAGGCTGAGGTGAGTGGATTGCCTGAGCCCGCGGGTTCGAGACCCGCCTGGGCAACTTGGCGAGGCCTCATCTCTACAATAAATCAAAAAAATCAGCCAGGCGTGGTAGCACGCGCCTGTGATTCCGGCTACTCGGAAGGCTGAGGCGGAAGGATCGCCGGAGCCCAGCAGGTCGAGGCTGCGGTGGCCGGGAGCGGCCACTGCACTCCAGTCTGGGCGACAGAGTGAGACTCCGACTCAGAAAAAAAAAAAAAAAAGAAATAATTCTGGGTGTTTTTCATGTTGAGTCCCCCCTCGAATCTAACTCCCACTTATTCATTCGCATTCTCTTTCCCCGGAATGTACCTCCTGACTTTTCTGTTAATATTGATGGTACCACAATTCTAGCTCTCAAGCTAAAAAAGCACAAGTAAACTTCTCCTTCCACTCCTATGAGGGAAAAGCACAGTAAAACAAGTCTCACTGATTTTTAATGATGCTCCAGCCCCTCCTTACCGCTCACCTTCTACCAGTTCAGACATTCACCTTCTCACGTCTGGACTGTTTCAGGAGTCACCTAGACGGACCTTCCTAAACCACCTTCATGTACCCTGCCCCTCCCTCATTCTAAACCTTCCATGGATTTCTGCTGCCTTCAAATTATGGCTCAAATACCGCTACTGGACATCCTAGTCTCCATCTGCCTCCCACCTCCCTTTAAATCCATGACCACACCAAGTGAGAATGGAGCTCTCACACACTGCCAGTGGGAATGGAAAATCATACAACCACTTGGAAAAACAGTTTGATAGTTTATTTTTGGGGGTATTCGGACATTTTTATGCCACATGATCTAGTCATCCCAGCCCTAAGTGTTTACCCAAGAGAAGTGAAATCATAGTCCATGCAAAGACTTGTAAGTGAACATTAATCAGTTTTATTTGTCATGGACAAAAACTGGAAGCAGCCCAAATACCCATCAGCAGATGAATGAATAAGCAAACAGTGGCAAATCCATCCAATGGAATACTACTTAGCACAAAAAGAATAAATACATATGATAGCATAGATAAATTTCAGAATAATTTTACTGAGGGGAAAAAAACAGATAAAAACGTTTGTATAAAGTTCTAGAAAATGCATACTCATGTATAGTGACAAAAACAAATTTATCTGTTAATTTTACATTTCAAATTAAAAAAATAAAGCCTATCAACGGTTGTCTGGGAGCCAGAAAGTTGGAAGACAGAGGGCTGAAAGGGAGGAATTACAAAGTGCAAAGACACCTTTAAAATTTTTTTATTGATACAAAATATTGTACATATTGGGGGCATAAGTGAGTATTTGCTACATGCACAGAATGTGTGACAATTGGGTCAGGGTATTTGGGGTGTCCGTCACCTTTGAAATGTACAGTACAATGTTGCTAGAGTCACCCTACTCTGCTATCGAATATTGGCGTTTATTTCTTCTATCCAACCATTTGTGCCCATAAGCAACCTCTTTGTTTTCCCTTCCCACTCACACACACATATCCAAGGCTCTGGTGTCTATCATTCGAGTCCCTAACTCCTTGACATCAGAGTTTTAGCTCCCGCATGAGTGAGAACATGTGGCATGTCTCTCTGTGCCTGGTTTATTTCACTTAACATAATGACCTCCAGTTCCATCCATGTTGCTGCAAACGATGCAATGTCATTCTTTTCTATGGCTGAACAGTATTCCATTGTGTATAAACGAGGGGAACCAAAAAAAAAAAAAAACCCAGAATTATTTTCTCGGAAGGCAGGCCCCTTGTGGTACAGGCTATCCTCATTGGTAAGTGTTCTAGCAACCCATTGCCAGCTAGCATTGTTGAGACTGCATCCAGCTTCAGAGAATTTTTTTTTTTTAATTCTTTCAGTGTGTTTGCTCATTTCATAACGGGTGATTCACAAGGGTACCTGCCTACAGCATGCTAAGTGTTCAGCAGTTTGGGACAAAAAACAGCATTACCGCCGCCGTGCTATCCCTTCCCTCTTCACCCAGTCTCCCTGAACGACTTCTTTTTCTTTCCCCAGATGAAAAACATCCTCAGAAGGAAACATTTTGCCAATGTGGAAGAGATGAAACAAAAAAGCAGAAGAAGCACCAAAAGGCATCACAATTGACGAGTTCAAAAACTGTTTTCAGCAGTGGAAAAAGTCTCCATAAGTGTATTGCATTCGACGGAGAATACTTTGGCGGTGACAAGTGTAAACATGTAAACAACTTTTTATAAAGAAATTCTGGTTTGGGGAGTTTCCCCTCGTATACCACATTTTCTTTATGCATCCTTCCATCAGTGGACACTTAAGTTGATTCTATATATTTGCTACTACAGTAAGTAGTACTGTGATAAATATGTGAGTGTGGGTACTCCTTTGATATACAGATTTCTTTTCCTTTGTATAAACACCCAGTAGTGGGACTGCTGAATTATATGGTAGTTCTATTTTTAATTTTTTGAGAAATCTCCATAATGTTTTCCATAGTGATTGTACCAGCTTACATTTCCACCAACTGTGTGTAAGTTTCCTGTTCTCTGCATGCTTGCCAGTATCTGCTACTTTTTTGTCTTTTTAATAATAGTCATTCTAACTGGGGTAGGAGAATATCTCAATGTGGTTTTGATCTGCATTTCCCTGATGTTGAGCATTTTTTCATCCACCTGTTGCTATTTGTGTCTTCTTTTGAAAAATGTCTATTTGTGTCCTTAGTCCCCTCTTAAGGGGATTATTTTTTAATTGTTGAGTTGTTCGAGTTTCTTGTATATTCTGAATATTAGTACCTTTTTGGGTGAATAGTCTGTGAATATTTTGTCAAAGAAACTTTTGACGATGATGGATATATTTATCATCTCCATGGTGGTGATGGCTGCAAAACATACCAAATTGTAAACATTAAATATTTTCTGGGTCCTATGTGCCACTTATACCTCAGGAAAGCTGCTTGAAGGATCATCTTGTCTCTGATTACTCACTTTCCGGAATAGTCTCCTTAAGTCAAACTGGCCAACTCATTAATGCAGAAGTGCAACGTGAAGAGCTTCCCACACCTGTGTTTTTCTGCCGTTGTCCTCCCACCTGAAATAGTCTGCCTCTTGCTCTTTAGAATGCACCTGGCTTCACCCCTTCTCCACTGAGCCTTCCCAGATCACTCCAGCCTGTAGATTTCTTCTTTCTCTGAAATCCTACATTTTGAATACGTGGTAAGCCTCATTTGGAAAAATACAAACATAGCACAGAGTCAAACCTAAGTTTGAGTCTTAATTCTGTAGTTGACTAGCTCTGAGAGCCTAGAAATTAAGTTAACTGTTCTCACCCTTAGTTTCTCCATCTTTTAAATGTTGGTAACAAAAATACCCACTTGAAAAAGTCACTAAATGCAAATTGCTTGGTATAACAGCTAGCGCACAGCTATTGTTTGTTCTCAATTTTTGTTTTCATGGATTTCCTATATGTTTCCTTGTGATGTTTCTCACATGAAATATTTGTGGAAGGAGTGATAGAGTCATCTGGTCTTCCTGATGGTGCCTATCAGAAATAATTCCATCTAAGCTCTTTAACAATAGACAGTAATTAGTCGGTGTGATTTTCCTTTTACTGCCAATACTCTCTCCTGAGGAGTGGAGGAGATTAGACAATTTTGGATTTAAAACACCACCTCGTCTGTTCCAAATATTATGGTCTTTCTGGTAGAGTAAGCTTAAACTGAGGCCAGACATTATACTTAAATAATACAATGCACTTAGTCATATTCTGAGAATTTGACTTTGCTTGGCTCCAAATAATAAAGTAATCCCTACAAGAATTTATTATCTACATGATGAGGTACAAAGAAGCTTGTAATAAGCTCAGGGTCACACGTATAAAAAGTGACTAAATACCATTTGAGCCGATGCCTGTGTGATTATGTCATGATACTCCTAACAATTTCGGTATGCTTTGACTTTGATTAGCTGTATTTTGAATAAAATATTCAGACCATAGCTTTTCAATAGTTAATCATTAATTTACTTATATTACTTGACTCACATAGTGCTACCTCTCACTTCATACAGGATACTTTCTCCTGAGAAATGGCCCTTCAGACACTTTGGGAGGCCGAGGTGAGTGGATTGCCTGAGCCCACGGGTTTGAGACCAGCCGGGGCAACTTGATGAGCCCTTGTCTCTAAAATAAATTAAACAGCTAGCCAGGCATGATAGCGCATGCCTTTAGTTCCAGCTACTCGGAAGGCTGAGGCGGAAAGATTACCGGGTCCCAGCAGGTCGGTGGCTAGGAGCGACCCACTGAACTCCAGCCCGGGCAAGGACTGAGACTCCAGCTCAAAAAACAAAACAAAACAAAGATGCTTTGGTTTCTTAAAATATTTATTGTCTAATAGATTTAGTAACAAGTTCCCCTTACTGAACACTGTCCTTTGGCGAAAGTGAGAAAAGAGAGGTCAGTGGTCGGTCTGTATCCTCCCTTTAAAATGCAGTGTAACTGGTTTAGAAGCACTGACAATGCCCCTCAATGTTTACTTAATTCACTGTCAAAGGTCTTGACTTGTCTCCTGGCCGGACCATGCAGATTAATTAAGAGAGGATGGCCACCACCTTCTAAGCCAAGAGGAGGCAGATAAAGAAGGCATCGCCAATCCAAGTAATTGGATACCTAATCCGTGCTTTGGAAAACTGTGCTGCTTTCAGAGTTTCATCCTCCATAAATTCAGCACTCAGAGAAACCCAGTCCCAACGCCACTTCAACTCCAAAGCACAATCGCGAGGGAAATACCAGTACATGAAAACCACGTGTTTTCAGCCTCGTCCCTACCACTGGACCCATCATGGATGATCTCCCCTAAACGTTGTTCAAACGTCTAGGCATGCAGACCTATGAAGGGTAATAAAGTTTATTCTGGCTAATCCGTAACTTGGCAATTAATGCAGAAGCTTATGATGTACTTGGCCAATAACATTTATAGCAATAGCCCTACATTGTTATGATGTGTCATTGTAACAGCATGTAAAAAACGTTAATTATGGAACAAGCACTGTTCTGAGCACTCTGCTGTGGATGAGCTCATTTTATCTTCACAGTTCCATGAGGTAAGCCCCAATCAAGGTAAATAAAACACAAAGAGCTAAAGTTGCACAGCCAGTAAGTGGTGGCACCAGCAGCAAAGTGCCCAAATAGGAACTCAGAAATCAAAATAACACTTAAAGATGGAATTCCCAGCAGCTGCCTCATAGACCCACTCAACTATCTATCCAAGCAAAATGTCTCACCATGTCTTTATTAAAAGGCAGATGCTTGATACTTTTGTCAAAGTGAGAATAATTTTATGAATTCAAAACATAGCTTCCACCTTAAGGTACATGATTCAAACTTTGAAGCTGTCGAACATATGCATACATGCATAGACACACACATATGCACATGCATATATATACATATATATTGTTATACAATATATATTATTATTATTTGTACCATTTGCTGTTATAAAATCTATTAAGAAGCAAATCAAAGTTGAAGAGGGAGCCTACAGCCCGACAAGACGTGAGAACAACCCACAAAGTGCAATGAGGCCTGGACTATTTTGACTTTTGGTGTGCTCTCATGGATATTTGTGTTTCAAATACTTTCAAAATCACATCAGCTTTATAAAACTTTATTTTTTCCACCTCCAAATCTTCCTTTCCCCCCTTTAAACCATTCCACTCCGGGTCTTTGGGGACTGCCAATTTGGAACATCCTCTGGCTTTGACAATTGGCAGCTGGGATCAATCGGTTCATAAAATCCAACTTGTCAGCTAAAACCAGTCATATTTCTTAAGCAAGACAATCTGTTAAACAGCTTAGGCCTTAAATCCATGAAAAACATTTGCAAAAACACATTTTGTGCTTGCTCTTCCTAAGTTCTGAGGCTACAGATGTTACGGAAACCACCACTCTGGAAAAGCCCTCCCAGCCATCTCTTATCCTTCCCTAAAATGTGAAAGTATCTTCTGAACTCTACAGCTAGCAACCGACCAGCTTCCAAGAGCCATAGATGGGAATGAATTTACCCAGTCTGGGGTGAATCCTTGCTTCACCCTGGCCAGTTAATAGTAGTTTCTATCTGCTTATCACTATCCCCTAACCAAGCCCAACTGCATTACCCTGGCTTCCTTACTCTCTGTCCCCAACATAACCAAAACAATAATAATAAAAAAATACATATCAAACTGTTAATCTCAAACAATGCAAATTTATAACAATCCACACTAGGCCATCGAAGCCTTCCAGCAAAAGAAAACGGAATCCCAAGCCCCAAAATTTTTTTTTCTATTGTGTCCTCCATTCTCCCCCCCACTTTTATTTCCAGAAACCACCCATAACCTTTCCCCAAAAAACATAGGGACCCTACAGAGTGTCATTCCAAAATAATAAATCAAATTGGCCTATTAAACTTCATCCATTCAATTGGGAAAGGTTTCAAAAAAGAAAAACGCTGGTGCTCTCCCCGGGACAAGAATTTGATTATCATTACTTCCAAATACCCTCACTTTTCAACACCTGAGCCCATTCATAGCAAAGTGGCAAATAGACACCATGCGAACGATCTCACTCCTGGGCCTTGCTACAGGCAAGTACCAAACACTGATGATGACTCCTCTTCCCATCAAGCCAAAACCACCCTGAGAATCCTCAGCTCAAACTTCCAAACAGTCATCCATTATTCTTCCACTTATGCCATTATTCGGAATTGGCGTAAGTGAAAGAATGCACTTGATGTCATGACCTATGCATTAATTAGTCCCAATCCTAGTCCAACTGCTGTCTACACATCTCTGACTCATCCTCTTCAATCTCCCCCTCTTTTTACACTTGCTACTTTGATCAATGGCAACACCCATAACCCATATGTCCAAATGAGATAATAAATGACCCATATATCCACATCCAATCAGATCAGTCACCAAGTCCCGCAAATCTTACCTCCTAAGTCACTATTTTTTTTTTTTTTTTTTTTTTGAGTAGGAGTCTCACTCCGTCGCCCAGGCTGGAGTGCCATGGGCGCCACCCCAGTGACGACCTACTGGGCTCCTTCAGCCTCAGCCTTCCAAGTAGCCAGAACTATAGGTGCACGCTACCATGCCTGGCTAATTTTTTTTGGTTTATTGTAGAGACAAGGTCTCACCAAGTTGCCCAGGCTGGTCTCATACTTGTGGGCTCGGGCAATCCCCTTGCCTCCCAAAGTGCTGGGATTACAGGCTGAGCCACTGAGCTGGGCCTTAAGTCACTTTCAAATTTATTCTCATTTCAGCTATCACCTCCCTAGTCCAAAGCTTTATCATTTTTCTTCTAACATATTGAAATAGCTTTTTAACTAAGGTACTTTGTCAGTTGTCTTGCAAATATATTTCCCTATTTTAAACCCTTCAATGAATGCCTATGAGCATAATGGCCTCAGTTTATTCACATGTGGTCGCTCCAGGTTCTATAAGCAAGGGGAAGTTAAGTGGCCTTAATGGCCTAGCTTTGAAAGTAACATAATATCCCTTCCACCTCCCTCTTCTGGACAAAGCAGTCACAAGCCCACCCAATTTGTGGGGTGCTTGCTGAAAGGAGTGTCAAAGAACTTGCTACCGTGGTTTTATTTTTATTTATTTTTATTTTTTGTTTCATTTTGTTTTGTTTAGAGGTTGTGTCTTACTCTGCCACCCAGGCTGGAGTGCAACGGTACTATGAAAGCTCACCACAGCCACAAACTCCTGGGCTCAAGGTATCCTCCCGTCCCAGCCTCCTAAAATAGTGGGATTACATGAATGTGCCACCACACCCAGCTAATTTTTAAATTATTTTTTATAGAGATGGAGTCCTCGCTTTGTTACCCAAGCTGGTCTCCAACTCCTAGACTCAAGGGATCCTCCCACTTTGGATTCCCAAAGTGCTGGGATTACAGGCATAGGCCACCACGCCCAATGACCATGATTTAAAACCACCATACCCACCTCTCTCTTGCACACAAGGTGCTATTAAAAACCCAAACAATTCGTTCCCCAGCGACGCCTCTGCACATACTATTTTCCCAGCATAGGATACTCTGCGTCTCCTGCTTGGAAAACCCCTGCTCATTCCTCTAGCATCATGAAAATACTAGTCCCACAGCGAGAGCTTCCCTGACAGCGCCAAGTGACCTCGACCTCCCTCCACGCTCCAGTAAGATCTCGCCTCCTAGACCAGCGCTTTGCAAGAACACAGATCACCTGGGATCTCCCTGAGACTCAGCCTCATTAGTAGGTCCAGGGTGGAGCCTGAGGGTCTCTGCTTCTCCCAGCTCCCAGATGATCACTATGCTGCTGCTCCAGCCACACTGAGAGGCAAGCACTCACTGCAAAGGCCAATTCCACTTGCCGCCCAGGCAGGACGCTGCATCCCAGGAAGGGGCGTGGCACTGCAGGAGGCCGCAGTGCGCCCGCCAAGGGAGAGACCGAGCGGATGGGAAGAGCCCAGCAGACGCAGAAGCCCAGGCGGATGCTAAACCTCCTTTCTGAGACACAAGCCAGGAGGAAGCTCGGAGTGCAGGCCAGTAGGAGGGAAACCAGAGAAACCAAGCCCAAAGCCAGCAAGTTTCAAGGGAAGGATGGGAAGCAGATCATAGGGGAATCCTAGCGCGGCTGGAAGGGTGTTTGTGAAAACTTTTTTTTTTTTTTTTTTTTTTTTTTTTTTTGATTTGGAGTCTCACTCTGTCCCCCAGACTGGAGTGCAGTGGCCGCCCCCGGCCACCGAAACCCTCGACCTACGGGGCTCCGGCGATCCTTCCGCCTCACCCTTTCCAAGTAGCTGGAACTACGGGCGTGCACTACCACCCCGGCTGATTTTTTGATTTATTGTAGAGATGAGGTCTCGCTGCCCAGGCGGGTCTCGAACCCGGGGGCTCAGGCAATTCACTCACCTCACCCTCCCAAAGGCGCGGGATTACAGGCTGAGCCACCGAGCCCGGCTCTTGTGAAAACTTTTTGTGGGTTAGAGGGGAGAGCCACTAGGGCTGTCGGCTAGGATTAATGTTTTCCAAGATATTTACCCACACTTCCATTGGGGCAGTCGTCTTTTTATGTTGGGTTGGATACAGAGATCCGCGAACGTCCGTCCATATTGTCACAGCCCTTAGAGAAGGCCATGGCAAAGGTTCAAGTGTTCCTGCACATTCCCCGAGCACATTCCTGAGAGACGCCTTGTCTTCTATGCACTCCCAATAAGTAGCTTCAGGGGACCCTTGACTTCCCTGTGGACTCCGCCCCAAGATGTAAATCCCTATGGACACCCTTCTTAACAGCCATAGGTTTGAACAATACAGTATCCAGCTAATCGTTAAGTCTTGTGATTTGCAAAACGTAATCCTAAGTCTTGTGACTTGTATAACTTTTGTCATGCACGACGTCTTAGGCCTTGCACACACTCTGAGAAGCAGAGTCTAAATGCCACTGTCTAAATGTAAAATACAGCTGTAACTTAAGTCCTCTACCATGCTCTGCCGGTCGCATAATGTCTAGGTACCAACAACTCTGGACTATAAAAGTGAACTGTGAGGCTCGAAGGTGAGCAGAACGCTTTTAGAATGACCACGAGTCCGGCTCTGCTCCCTGGATTCGAACTCTGAAGCAAACTTCTTTCTGCCGGGCCCCTGCCCCTTGATTTATCGGTATCAAGGGTGAACAGCCAAGCGTTCCTCGGAACATAACAGATTTCTCAAATGTGCGTGTCTATATCTAAACTATAGCGACCAGCCGGGCTCGGTGGCTCAGCCGCGCTTTGGGCGGCTGAGGTGAGTGGATTGCCTGAGCCCGCGGGTTCAAGACCCGCCTGGGCAACTTGGTGAGACCTCATCTCTACAATAAATCAAAAAATTAGCCAGGCATAGTAGCGCGCACCTGTAATTCCAGCTACTTGGAAGGCTGAGGCTGAAGGATCGCCGGAGCCCAGCAGGTTGAGGCTGAGGTGGCTGGGAACGGCCACTGCACTCCAGTCTGGGTGACAGAGTGAGACTCCAACTCAAAAAAAAAATAAGAATAAAAATAAAAAAATAAACTATAGCTACCATAAGCTTCCTGAGAGCATGGTCTATTCCTATCGACTAGAGAATGGTATTTAGGAGCATGTATCGACATTTCTTTCCAATTGTCTCATTCATATTTGACCCCTTCCCATGGCATTAACTTGCAAGAAAGGTGACTCCATAATCATGGCTATTGTGGAAATTCCCCCAAACCATATGCTTTCTGGGTTCATATCTTAACTGCCACCACCTGATTTGTGACCTTAGGAAGATTATTTAATTTTTTTCTGTGCTTCCATTTCCTTAAACATAAAATCGGAAATAATAACAATGTCTGCACATAGGACTGCTGAGAGGATTAAAAGGTAATGTACAATGCTTAGCCTGGAACACAGCAAGCCCTAAATCAGTATTTCATATTATGACAGAGGGAGCATGATGCCTAAGAGGCTAAGATCAGAGTCAAAGTGCTAGAGTAAAAACCTCCAGGCTGGACACGGTGGCTCATGCCTGTCATCTCGGTACTTTGTGAGTCCGAGGTGGGAGGACTGCTTGGGCCCAGGAGTTATAGAACAGCTTGGGCAACATAGCAAGACCTCATTGCTACAAAAATAAAAATAAAAAAATTAGCCAGGCATGGTGACGCATGCCCATGGTCCCAGCGACTTGGGAAGCTGAGGTCGGAGGATTGCTTGAGTCCAGGAGGTCATTCTGCAGTGAGCTCTGATCATGCCACTGTACTCCAGCCTGGGCAATACAGGGAGATTCCAACTCCAAAAAATAATAATGGTAATTAAACAAAAATCTCCAGCTCCTAATTCACTAGTCATGTGACCTTGGACATCACACTTAACTCCTCTAAGCCCTGGTTATTTCAACCAAAAAACGAAGACGCCAATAGTGCCTATCTAACAGGATTATTAAGATACTCAAGATTATTCACTCCTGATGTATACAACAGATTTTCAGTGAATGTTAATTACTATACTATCAACATCCTCAGAAAGAATCTGACATACAGTGGGGTTTTCTCTAGGTATTTGTTGCATGGCTAATTAAATGAATGTAGATACTGTTAACATTAACCTCAGCAATTTTACTTTCTTTCAAGATTCTGCCATGTACTTAGGGAAAACCCATTCTTAGGACTCTGCAGAGAACGTCAAGTAGAGACACTGCAGACCCCTCTCGCCTTGGATCCAGTAGAACAGTTTAATTACTTATTATATGGGGTGGATGCCCCCCTAAAAAAACTGGAATTATCATTTGGAGGACAGGCCTCTATAGTACAGGCTTTCCTGCTAGGTAAGTGTTCTGGGAACCCATCAGCACCCAAGTACCAGCAAGTGTTGTTGTGAGAGGCTGCATTCAGTATCAGTGAATTTTTTTTTGGAGATTCTTTTCATGCGGTTGCCCATCTCACAACGAGTGATTAACGAGCGCACCTGCCCACACGGCCCTAAGTGTCCCGCAGGTTTCGACCTAAAGCAGCACAACCCAGAGCTCCACCTTCCCTATTCACCCGATCTCGCCCCAAGCAACATTTTGCTTTTGATTCCTTGAGTGAAAACAAGTCCTCAGAGGGAAATGTTTTGCTGATGTGGAAGAGGTGAAACAAAAAAATGGCAGAAGCACAAAAAGGCGCCAAAATGGATGAGTCCAAATACTGTTCTGAGCAGTGGAAAAAGCCATTTGATAGGTGAATCGCATCAGACAGAGAGGACTCTGAAGGTGACTGAAGCTTAAACATGTAAGGATAATACACAATTTTTAATAAATAAATTCCAATTTTGGGGTGGGTCTTCCCTTGTATCTTAAGCTTCCATGTAAGTTTCACTTGGAAAATTGTTTCCACCACTAAGGAATAAAGAATTATATTGTATTTTCCATAACGACCTCTTCTCTTGCAGACTATCAGAGAATAGCACAGCATCCAATGTATTCCGGGGACCACACAGGCTAATGGGTATAAAAATCTAAACTGTAATAAAAATTAAATGAAATGCAGCAATCTCATCCTTCTCCTACCATTTCCCACCCGTCCACTGCCTGAGAAGCTAAGAGGGGAATTGACTGGGAGCAAATGGGACACTGACCAGCCTGTCAGAATTAACAGAGTGCTACTGTAACAGCAAAAGAATGAATGGGAATAAAAGGCCCGGCTCCAACACACATGGTGGGAAACCTCTTGCTGACAGAAAGATACAGGATAAGATTCATCTCCACATTCCTCTGAACATGTAAAGGAAAAGCCACAACTCAGCTGCATCCCCAAAGAGCTTGAGAATTTAGAAGACATCTGATTACCCTATTTTGCAATTGTCTGAACCAGGCATCTAGAAGGGTCACGTTCTCTCCCCACTCACGCCTGTTAGAGAAATGCGTTTTTGGTGGTATAAGGACGTTTTCCTTTACCTCATATTTATGTCGTTAGACATGGAATACATTCAAACATGTTTTGTTTCATAGTCCTTCTGTTTTCTATGAGATTTGGGAGTGTCAAAAAACTTTAAATTCCAGGAGGAAAATTTTCCACAATTTCTTTCACATGTATAGTTCAGTGCTCCTCCTTCTGGAACTCAGCACCAAGCAGGCACTCCAGACACTACTCGAGAGACATCACGCACATGACCATGGCTACATACCACAGACATTTCCATCTTAATAAAAATCCTCTCCACTGGTTCCTTTTCTTGTGGATACAGAGACACAGTGTTCTTTCTGTAAGGGATGAGCCCCATGGTCTACACAAACTGAGATAATAGAAATAACATGTTGGGATCGATCCTACTAGGCATAACATTGAGCAGCAAAGAGTAATAATTACCAACGAAATTTAGTCTTACGTGTTCCAGTGGCAGCACTGAAAAAAACTGATCCATCCACTAAATGAGGCACTGTGGCTCACCACAGATATAACAAGCAACATGCACATGTGGGCTACACTCAGAGGCAGTTATTGGCCAGGGGTGGTAGGATATCCCAGTGCCCCTCTCAGGGGCCACCTCTTAAGGAAGGACCCTCAAGGAGTGTGGCCTGCGCCAAGGAGCTATTTATGGCTAAAAGACACTTTGCTCCCCAAACACCACCCTAAAATTCCAGTGTATGGCCCTTACCCACAGAGACACACAGCTTCTAGTTGGATGTAAAGAAGCAAACTTCAGCAGAAACTGGGAGACAGAACTGGGTGACAGAGTGAGACCCTGACTACCCTCCCTCCCAAAAAAAGACATTCCTGGGGTTGGTCAGTGAATGGGGTGCATTTACGTGTGTGAGTAGCATCTTCTTCTGGGGGCAGCCGAGGATGACGCAAATAGATGCCGAGGGTGATCAGCGAAGCTCACTGTGCTGTGTGGTCTGGAGCATTTATGTTCATATTTGGCGACACTGTTCGCCGACACTGTCAAGATCCTTGGGACCACCAACTCACTAGCTGCATGTCGGTAGTTCCACAGTCAGACTCTCCAAATCTTACATTAATATTTGTTAGTCAGGGAAAACGTTTCAATGATGGATGCCTCTTTTTTTTTTTTTTTTTTTGATTTGGAGTCTCACTCTGTTGCCCAGAGTGGAGTGCAGTGGCTGCTCCCGGCCACTGCAGCCTCTACCCGCTGGGCTCCAGCGATCCTTCCGCCTCAGCCTTCCAAATAGCTGGAATTACAGGCACGTGCTACCACGTCCAGCTAATTTTTTGATTTATTGTAGAGATGAGGTCTCGCCAAGTTGCCCAGGCGGGTCTCGAACCCACGGGCTCAGGCAATCCACTCACCTCAGCCTCCCAAGGCGCGGGATTACAGGCTGAGCCACCGAGCCCGGCTAGTGATGGATGCCTCTTGCTTCCATTGTAATATGAGTTATGGGGTTCAGAAGCTAGTCACTTAGGCCTCCTCCAAGGCAGGGAACCATCTGATTAACACCATGAAAACCTGCACCCAATAGTTACCGAGCTCTTTCTGGGTACAGTTTCTGTGACACTCTGTACATGCCATCTTATTAAGCGCACACCACAGACCAGGGACTTAGACACCGACTCATTCCCCTCTTATCTATGAGAAACCTTGGAATGACCTGGATTTAAGTCAAGTCCAAATAGCTCCACGTGCGTGCACTTAACCAGCACATCACCTGCATTCACTGTAACTTGAGGTCTGACACAAAAACAGCGACACAAGCTACATTTATTTGGGGTCGTCCTGGATCTGCCAGGGAAACAGGAGTGAGGCCTGCACTGAGCAACGTTTTCAGATTTCTCTCCACCGAGACTCACAGCTGGGCAGGCCAAGCAACACAGCCTTGTTGGAGGCTCCATCCACTGGGCCAACCAGAGAAAGGCATTTTGCACAGACTCGTTCTCCCTCCCAGTACATCAGCAATTCAAGTTTCTCCTTTAAAGCCCAGTTGCACGGTCCATCTGCTTACGCTGGCTCTTGTCCTGATTCGTGGTGTCTGCGGGAGGGAGGTGAGGAAACCCGCTTGCGGGGGCGGGGAGCACCCGGCAATGTTGTATTAATTAAATTTGCATCACAGTTGTAAATACACCCAGAGGCCAGGGTGATGAGTGCATTTTATAAATCAAATGAATGAATAATAACTTCTAGGGGTTGCTAAATGTAAAAACGTTTGAAGAACAGGAATCAGATGAAACCAAACCGTGGGCCCGGGGGGTTTCCCTTACTAATTAAAACATACACTGAACACATTAACCTGATCCATAATCTAAATAAAACTCCATTTCTGGATGGCTTGCCATCTATATGAGATTTTCTTATGACAACAGAAGGTAACCGCATGAAAGTCATTCTTAATGAACTCAATATTTTTTTTTTAACTTTCTGAAATAAAAAGACC
Organism: Cephalopachus bancanus; assembly: GCA_027257055.1. Taxonomy (NCBI): domain Eukaryota; kingdom Metazoa; phylum Chordata; class Mammalia; order Primates; family Tarsiidae; genus Cephalopachus; species Cephalopachus bancanus. Next base: position 3,664,339 of record JAPVLO010000136.1, read on the forward strand.
AAAAAAAAAAAAAAAATAGAAAAAATGAAGAGAAACCTAAAAATGCCATCTTGGTCGTGATATCCCTGTGTACACCACACCTCAAATGCTTGGCCTTGCCATTCCTCTTGTCTTTAGGGACCACCTTAAAAATTCAGAAACACTTTCTGTGAAAAAAAAAGGGGAGGCAGGAAGGAAGAAGAAAAATGAAAAGAAAAAGAAGGGATCCCAAATATCTGTAAGAACCAACACACACACACACACACACACACACACACACACTCACTCTGCAGGGTTCAAGGTCACCTAGCTCTGAACCTTAGCTGAGAATGGTTTGTTTATGCTTATGACTCAAAATAGCAAAAAATACAACCGCAATTAAAATTCGGACGAGCACAGCTGAAATTTCCTGCAGGCTTCTCAGAACATTACTATCACTTCCAACTTTAGGGCTATCCATGCTGTTTTCAGCATCAGTTACTGTCATGTGAATACGAATCACGCCAATGGCATCTTACTAAACACTGAAGAGTCACCAAAACATAGTTTGTTTTTTTTTAAAAAAAAAATGAGACATATTGGTTTTAAAGCCATCAGAACAACTGTTCATAAAAACAGAAGGTCTGAAATTAAGACTATTGAGCCTAAGCTCATACCCCTTGAAATCAATGAAACGTCCAAGAATACTTTTTTTTCCATCTGATCGTCTAAAATAAATTGCAATAAGGAAAGGAAAGAGAAGGAAAGAAAGAAAGGTACAACTTGAGGGCACACGCATAGATTGGTCTCTTCCACCTTAGCGTGGGGCAGCCATCCACCCCAGATTCTGATCTTAGTAGCCTTATCTATTTGCTTTAGTGTGGCATAGAGATGTTATTTTTTTCCTTTTTGTTTGCACAGATTTATTGGGTACATGAGCAATTTTGTCTGTACACACATAGACTGTGCAATGGTTGAGTCGGGACTTTTAGGGTATCCATCACCCAGATAATGTGCATTGTATTCATTAACCAGTTTCTCGTCATCCTATCGTTTTATGTATGTTCCACAGCACAAAAAAATGTAAGGGAACATTGATTCAAGGACTAGTACATCGTTGCTGGATGTATAATGTTAGTTCCTCCAATGCAATTGTCTTGTGAATCCTAAAAGAAGATTTTGTCACTCAGCCCAATTTCACATTAGTAAAAAATCAACATCCCGCACTGAGGAAAATACAGTATTTCAGTCGGTGAATGTCTGTTGGGAGCCAACATCTATAGCTACATGGCTGAGGCCTGTAAAGGCCCATCTGGAAGATCGCCTCTGACATAGGATATCAGTTATACCTATAATATTGGTGTGTGATTGATGACCAGTGTGCATACATGACAGTAAAACTTATAAGAAAAAACTCTATACGTCTGATGAAAAGGGTTTTACAGCAGAATGACCTTGTCCTTTCTAAATCTTACTTCTTTCTAGATATTTTTTAAACTTCTATTCTCTGGTGAGTCAACTCTTAAGCAGTTTCCCCTAGAGCTAAGATTAGAGACTAAATTACCATCATAGTCTTATTCCCTGTTCCTGGCCAGGCAGAAAGGATTGCTATTGTCCCATTACAGGTATACATTTCCTTGCCTTTGTGCTGTTAAATACCGAAAACTGTCTACACCCAAAGCCATTAACTTGGCGACTATGCCTTTGTTTCATACCGAAACTCTGTCTGCCTCTGTTTACCTCAGCCTGAGGCCATGTGGCCATCCATTTCCTTACTCAGGGCTGTGAAAGCTACTATATGATTTCTAGAGTAGACTTGATAGTTAGGATAAAATATAATTTATACACTTATAGTTATGTTTTTGAGTATATTTGAGTGGACTTGTGCTTGCTGTTTTTTTTCTTTTGGGTTTCATTGTTTAGATATGGTGGTTGCTATGCGATTTGTAAAAGAATTAAGGATATAGCATTATTTAAAGGTCAATCATTACAAAAATTAAAGTTTAGACATAGGAAATTCATTTAAGTCATGGTAAGGTTTTATAATTTAAGAATAAGTTTTAATAGTTATAGAATTACAGGACACTACATTCCATAATAGATTAATAGAATAACTGAGTCATTTAAGTAAACTTATAGGTTATAGTATAGTGTTAAATTGATACTATTAATCATTGAAAACATTAGGAGTCAGTAAACTTGGATTTAACTTAGAAAAGTTTTTGTATTAATCAGGGTCTGGAACAAAGAGTATAATGTGAATGATTTATTGAACATTGTGGAGAACACTTTGAACAATCTGTATAAAAATTGTATATCTGTGAATTTAATGTAAGTTTTGTGAAACACGTCATGTATCATGGAGTTGTAATTGTTTGCTTGGAACTTGCAAGTCTCGTGATGTGTAATTTGCATAGGAATGTGTACGCCCCCAAAGTGATTGACACACTGATGGAGGGTATGGAAAAAGGTATATAAGTTGGAAGGAGTTCAAATAAAAATTTTGGGTTCAGTCCTGATCAGACTGTTCCCAGAAGAAATCGCCTCTGAGTGGTCTCTTCTAGCGCCATCTGGATTCTCCGTTGCGGTCCTAACTCTTCCTCCGTCGGGGCTGGTCCCCGACATATTGGCGCCCGAACCCAGGGACCTGACTTCGGGAATTATAAAAAAAATAAGTGTATTTCAGTTTTTTCTCTCGTTTCCAGATGGATCTTGCCTAAGGGTGTGCAGCCCCCCCGGGGTGCGCGGGTAGAGGCAAGTAAGAGTGAGTGTGTTACGTCGCCGACGGGACTGTGCGACCCCTTTGCGCCACTGAGCGTAGCCCTTTGTAGTGTTAGTGTTACGTCGCCGACGGGGCTGTGCGACCCCTTGTAATATAGTGTATATTGTGAATGTTGAAAGTTTGTTTTGTAGAGATAGGAAATTGCGGCTCCAAGGAAAGGAGAGCCCATATTCGTATTATGTGTAAAGCTTTGAAACATAAAGGTGTAAATGTAAGTAGAGATAAAGTAAATTCTTTTTTAGACTTTGTACAGAAAGTTGCCTACTAATTTCATTTTTAAAACCCTTTTTTTGTCTAAGGTAAAACAAAAGGCAGATAAAAATTATGAGAATTTCATTTCTAAAATAACCACCACGGTCAAATGAGTAATTACTAAAAGAGGTAGCAAAAATTTTAGTAAAACAATTGGCTGTTAAAAATGCTAATAACATTTGTTAGGCTTTAATAAGACTGATAAAAAAGACCCGGGAGTATAATTGATTATATCAGACAATGCTAACAATAATAATGATGATTAAAAATCCTTCCTTCCTGCCACCATGCTGCACCTCTCTCTAAAGTTTTCCTTTAAAAGTTAAGAATACTAAAATAAAGCCTGAACTTAGTCGCACTTTTTTTTTTTCCCTTTTAGAAATGTAGAAAGCTCAAGTAAAAAACAAATGTATATAAGTAAAGTATAAATGATATAAGTAAAATAAGTAACATATATAAGCTATATATATAAAGCAATATAAGCTATATAATAAAGAATATATAAGTAATATAAATAATATGTCATACATAAATAATATAAGTAATATAAGTAAAATAAGTAATATAAGCAACATAAGCAGTATATATATAGCAATATAAGCAATATATATAAGCAATATAATTAATATATAAGCAATACAATTAATATATAAGTAATAAATAATATAAGTAATACATAAATAATATATAAATAACTTATATAAGTAAAAGTATATAAGTAATAAAAATATCTCGTTGCAGTCTTGTTTTAACTGTGGTCAAGTCAGATAAATTAGCAGAGATTGTTTGATTAAGCAAGGTATGGCTAACTTACATGGCACACTCCCCTTTACTGAGTCTACCGACTAAAAGCTTTGAGTCCCAATTGCCAAAAAAGGGTTTCATTAAGCTAGAGAATGCCTATCTAAATTTCTTAAAAATGGTAATCCTTTATTTTTCTTTTTTGGTCTGAACCGAGATTTATTAAAAGGGGGAGTTACATGAAGGGAAATGTAACCCAGAGAAAGCAGGAGAGAGAGAAAGGAGAGAGAGTAAGAGAGTGACAGGGATAGAGAGAGAGAATAAGAGAGAGAAAAAGGAAAAATGGTAATCCTTTAAATCAACAACGAGCCACTCCTGAGAGTACCGGATTAAACTTGTGTTCCTCCACCGCAACAATATTAACTCCGGACATTCCGGTAACCCCAATTTCCCGTGGGAGAAGGGCCCTCTCCCAGAAGGAATAGTGGGTGTAATATTAGAAAGAAGTTCCTTGTCTTTACAAGAAATTTCCATTATTTCTGGAGTGGTGCATTCGGATTACACAAGAGAAATCCAGGTGCTTGTCACTCCCTCTAACAAAACTGCAGTTTAACAAAAGTCAGAGAATAGCCCAGTTGCTGCTCCTGTCTTATCACGAAACAGGTAAAACTAACTAAGCTGCCTAGAGGTAACTCTGGATTTGATTCTAGTGTGTTTTTTTTGGTTCAGGAGGTTACTAACCCTAGACCTCTAGAAGACACATGTATATATACAAGGAGTTAAGATGAAAAACTTGTTGGACACCGGTGCTGATGTTTCCTGTATTGCCGGAAAAATTGGCCTGTTTCTTGGTCTACTCAAAAGGCTCTTTTAGGACTCATAGGCATTGGTTGAGTACCCTCAGTAGCCAGTAGCTCTAAAAATTTTAAGTTGGACAGATGAGACCTCAAACTTTTGCCCATATGTTATTCCATCTATCCCCTTTACATTATAGGGAAGAGATATTCTTACTCAAATAAGCATGCGTTTTATAGCAGTAATGATAAAGCTTAAGCACAAAAGCTGCAGATAGGCTATGATCCTTTTAAAGGGAAATTGGCAAAGACTGACAGGGGATGCAGAAACCTATTCAAGTTAAAGAAAAGACAAATTAAGCCCAGAGGGTTGTAAACAATTTACATTCAGTTTACTCTCTGAGAATTCAAAAACTTTTTTTCCAGCTCCAGGAGTTAACTGTCGAGGACTAAGACGTAATATGCTATGACAAATGTATATAACTCACTTTCCCAGCTTTGGAAAATTGTCTTACTTACATGTGACTGTAGACACATTTTCTCATGTTATTTTAGCTTCAGCAAAAACTGGAGAAGCCCACAAGGACGTGGTACAACATTTATTCTTTTGCTTTTCACAGCTAGGTATGCCGGAGCAACTGAAAACCAACAAAGGTCCTACATATACATCTAAATCTTTCCAGCAATTTTACTCCCAATTTAATATTTCTCATTCCACAGAAATTCCCTACTATCCACAAGGTCAAGCCATGGTTAAAGAGTTCACCAAACTTTAAAAAATCAATTAAGTTATAAGAGGGTGAGTTCAAGTATAGCTCCCCTCACCACATCTTGAATCACACTTTATTTGTTATTAATCATTTAAAATTTTGGGGTCTTCAGGCTATTCAGCTATGGCTAGACATTGAGATCCAGAAGAAAGTATAAAACCTCTAATAAAATGGAAGTCTTCTTATAGGAAAAGGGTAGAGCCTGCTTTATTTTGTGCTCAAGTTAAACATGTTACTAATATTTTTTCTTATGAAAGGGGATTCCAACTCCCTACCTATTTGTTTTTATAATAATTCTGCTTTTTAAAAATTACCAAACTTCTTGCTTAATGTCTACCTTTAAGTCTCTGAGTACAGAAAGCCCTTATCGGGACAATATCGAGGACGGTTGGCGACTGGGGATGTTAATGCCTGGAGGAACCCCCCCTAGCCGTGTGACTAGAGCTTCATCACCTCTCAGCATATCTGCTTACACCTTCAATGATACGGAAAAGGACTGGTCACTCATACGGCAAGATGCTGGCTTCCTGAAATGGGAGACCGTGCTTATAACTCTAAGGTGGACTATCCTGTACCGGTGAAAAACTACATATTAGTGATTGGGGTTTTAATGGCTCTACACTTGCCACAGCTAGAAGGCACCCACATGGATGGGGTATACCCATGTTTCAAAGTTCTCTATCTTCTAATCATTCATTACAAACTCAGCTTTATTGATTGTTTGCAGCAACAGGTCCTGTAACACTTTATTGTCCTCATTCCGGTTTTACAACATTTTTACAGGCTTACGTTTATTCCCCATATGTTTTGTTAATTACTGATGCTCATTTTATTTACTCGGTAACATATAAATTTGGTCATTTTGAAATTAATTATGAAAATTGTACTTTGTCTAATTGTATTATTGGTAACCCATATCAAGTATTTCTGTTAAAGCATTCTTCTTATGTTTTTGTTCCTGTTCATCTTCCGGACCCTTGGTATTCTTCTCCAGGTTATTATTTAATAGAACAGGCTACTGCTATGTTAAAAAGACAACGTAGATTCGTAGTGCTATAATTTTAGGAATTTCTGCATTAATAGCTATTATAGGATCTGTAGCAGCGTCTGCCACTGCTTTAGTACAGGAAGTGCATACAGCTGATCATGTAAATGATTTGTCTCAAAATGTTAGCTTAGCCTTCTTTACTCAAGAGCAAATAGATGAAGGTATTATTGATAGGTTAAATGCTTTAGAATCAGCATTAGTATACATAGGAAGTCAAATACAGCACATTAAGGTTCAGATGTCTGTAGCCTGTCATGCACAGTTTAAGTGGATTTGTGTTACACCCTTGCCATATGATGGTCAGAATGTCAGTTGGGCTGATGTTCAGAAACATCTCATGGGAGTTTGGCAGTCTTCTAATTCTTCTTTAAACATTCAACAGTTACATAGTCAGATTACTGCTATTTCTCAGGCACACTTGTCCTCACTTTCATTTTCTCAACTAGCATCTAGATTCACTTCTTCCCTTTCTCAGTTTGTGGCTTCCAATTCTCTTTGAAATCTGATCTATAATTTCATTGCAATTGGCATGATTGTTCTTTTTCTGCTGTTTATCTTTCCAGTCATCATCCAGCGTTTAAGGAAAGCAGTTCAACGTAACTCTGATAATATTCATTTGGCAGTTCTTACTAACAGCAAAAAAAATAATGTCATCTATCAGTGGTCACTTATGTCATAAAGGCTAATATTTTGTGTCATCGGTGTCGTCAGCTCACCATTCTTCATTCTCCCTATGTCCCCCTTTAAACTTTTACGCTCTTGGTATTCAATGACGGGTAAGAACCACCACCTGGTATGAACCTAAGACAGGCCATCCTCCGGGGAAGAGAATGTGCTGATGACGGGTAACAACTAGGTGAGGCGAGATCAACCTAAGACAGAAGCCAAGATGCTCAACTGGTTGTTTTAATAAAAAAGGGGGGAAAAGTTGGGAGCCAACATCTATAGCTACATGGCTGAGGCCTGTAAAGGCCCATCTGGGAAAATCGCCTCTGACATAGGATATCAGTTATACCTATAATATTGGTGTGTGATTGATGACCAGTGTGCATACATGACAGTAAAACTTATAAGAAAAATCTCTATACGTCTGATGAAAGGTTATACAGCAGAATGACCTTGTCCTTTCTAAATCTTACTTCTTTCTAGATATTTTTCAAACTTCTATTCTCTGGTGAGTCAACTCTTAAGCAGTTTCCCTAGAGCTAAGATTAGAGACTAAATTACCATCATAGTCTTATTGCCCTGTTCCTGGCCAGGCAGAAAGGATTGCTATTGTCCCATTACAGGTATACATTTCCTTGCCTTTGTGCTGTTAAATACCGAAAACTGTCTACACCCCAAAACCATTAACTTGGCGACTATGCCTTTGTTTCATACCGAAACTCTGTCTGCCTCTGTTTACCTCAGCCTGAGGCCATGTGGCCATCCATTTCCTTACTCAGGCTGTGAAAGCTACTATATGATTTCTAGAGTAGACTTGATAGTTAGGATAAAATATAATTTATACACTTATAGTTATGTTTTAGAGTATATTTGAGTGGACTTGTGCTTGCTGTTTTGTTTCTTTTTGGGTTTCATTGTTTAGATATGGTGGTTGCTATGCGATTTGTAAAAGAATTAAGGATATAGCATAGTATTTAAAGGTCAATCATTAAAAAAATTTAAAATTTAGACATAGGAAATTCATTTAAGTCATGGTAAGGTTTTTTAATTTAAGAATAAGTTTTAATAGTTATAGAATTACAGGACACTACATTCCATAATAGATTAATAGAATAACTGAGTCATTTAAGTAAACTTATAGGTTATAGTATAGTGTTAAATTGATACTATTAATCATTGAAAACATTAGGAGTCAGTAAACTTGGGTTTAACTTAGAAAAGTTTTTGTATTAATCAGGGTCTGGAACAAAGAGTATAATGTGAATGATTTATTGAACATTGTGGAGAACACTTTGAACAATCTGTATAAAAATTGTATATCTGTGAATTTAATGTAAGTTTTGTGAAACACGTCATGTATCATGGAGTTGTAATTGTTTGCTTGGAACTTGCAAGTCTCGTGATGTGTAATTTTCATAGGAATGTGTACGCCCCCAAAGTGATTGACACACTGATGGAGGGTATGGAAAAAGGTATATAAGTTGGAAGGAGTTCAAATAAAATTTGGCTTCAGTCCTGATCAGACTGTTCCCAGAAGAAATCGCCTCTGAGTGGTCTCTTCTAGCGCCATCTGGATTCTCCGTTGCGGTCCTAACTCTTCCCTCCGTCGGGGCTGGTCCCCGACAAATGTCCACCATTTTGAAGTCACTGTCTACATTTAAAGAACAAAGAGCCCTCACTTGAATGAAAGAGCCCTTTCTCATGTCCTAGAAATAAGGATACGGCTGGCCTGGAATGGGCAGGGGAGGCAAGAAGGCTGGGAAACAAGAACCCAGCCTCCTTTGCGCAAGGTGGCTTGGCCTGCTGACATCTGTGATTCCGGCACAGATCGCCAGGGCACCACACCCACCGTCTTCCACATTACTGTCAGTGAGCCGGTAAACTCTCCCTTCCACAGTGCTGTCTGCAAGGTTCCCACACCCTCCCAACAGCACAGAGCAAAAACGCTGCAGACAGGACTTCCACAGGCCACTGCAGTCTCCGGAAGACTTCAAGAGCATTCCTTAAAAAGCAAACGCAGCTCCAAAAGCAGAAGACATTTTGCTGATGTGGTGAGAACAATGAATTCAGCCACAAAAAAAATTAATTGTGAATTTTGGGGCACAGTCACCCTAAGAAACTTAAAATGTATAATACAAAAAGGAGAAAGCGAAATCACTGATTTTTGTATAAATGCAAAACATGTATTTCAGTTTTTACCACTCACTATTAAGTAATATAATGTAGTGCTATTTGGAGAGTGTTTGTACTTCTAAAGGAAGACTAACACTATCCAGAGTGAATGAAAGGAATGATCATCAACAAATTTTGCAAGCTCATGCTCTGAGCCAAGCAAGCACTAGAGAATTTGGTGCTTGTTTGTATGGTTGTTTGTAAGAAGCTTTGATTGAACATAATCAGTCCACATGGTCACAAATGGTGCCCTCTAACTGAAGGGAAGGAGAGGAACTGTCGAACTTTTACACTGAAATTCACAAATTTGTTCAGAGGCTTCCGAGAAGTTATAACGTAAATGAACTACATGCATGTGACTGATCATAAACTCTGGGTTATGTATGTCTGACTTGAGGGACGGTTTTGCCGTGCAGATGACTGTAACAAACCCTTCTTACCTTATTGTTTTTTTGTCATTTCATCGATTTAATACTAAGGTTGCTCTCCTAACATCTCTCAGCCTTAGCCTAAAGTTTGATTTTCAAATCTAGCAATAAGTTAGTATAAGCCCAGCCCAACTAGATCTTAAATAAGAAACTAACGTCTCACTGGGTTTCCTTTAATTTTGTGTTGCACTGTCCTTGTCCTCTGACAGACTGGAAAGCTATTGATACAAGGTATCCCGTCAAGGACATGTGTTGACAATTACAGCCTTCTAAATAAAGAGAGGCTACAGAATCATATTCCTAGGAGCATGACAATCACACCATAGAAGAGGCGTAGCCAGAAGCCAGTGGTTTGTACCGGTATACCGAATGAACAATGTATTTTTGCCTCCAAATGTGCATTCTATTTATAATAATATAAAGCTGTTTTTCAGATGAACAGAAAAATTGGGCAATCCTGGCATGCCTACATTTTAAAAAAAGGGCTTAAGCATGTTGAATTGATAGAGTATCCTGTCAACAAGCAGATAGAGCATGCATCTGGCACAAGAAAAGGCGTGTCTGGAAGAGGGCATGCTGGGAAAAGGTACTGGCATATAGCACAAGCGAAATCACACCCTGCTGTGTAGGAGAGAGTGCACAGGACAGTATTCAGGAGGTGAGGTCTCCAGCTCACACCCTGCATGGCCCCCAAACAGTTCCAGAGTCAACACACGAGCTCTTCTGGCGACCTGAATAACAGGCAACATCCAAGTTTCAAGGGCAGAGGGGCAGTGTCAATTCCACGACATCAAGGCCGGTGATAGACAACAAGGGAGGACTCCGCGTTCGAAAATCAGGTCATGGGATCTGGAAGAAACATCAGGGCTGCCACACACCCTGCTCGATCTCCTTGTGTGCATTGAATCGGGAGAAAGAAGAGCGAAAACCGCTCGGCACCAGGGGCACCAGCCGGGTGCTGTCCTAAGGGGGGCTCCAGTGTTGGCATCTCCTGGAGCATCTTGGCCAGCTGTGATGCAGGAAGAATTTGAAAGTGACCATAAGGGACACAGACAGCTGGAGAGCCTGGTCCGTGACCTCAGCGGCATGGAAACACTGGAGCCTGAGGGAGGCGGGTCCTTGCCATCTATGAAATCCCAGAAAACCCAGAATTACTTTTTGGAGGGCAGACCCCTGTAGTACTGGCTTCCCCCACTAGGTAAGCGTTCTAGGAACCTACTGGCATCAGTGTGTCAGCTAGCATCGTTGTGAGAGGCTGTGTTTGGCTTCAGTGAATGTTATTTTCGGAGAATCTTTCGACGTGTTTGCCCATTTCATGACGGGTGCTTTGCAAGCACACCTTGCCCACACACCATAATGAGTGTTGGGCAGTTTTTGACTAAAACTGGCATGACCCCTATGTCCCACCCTTCCTCTTCACCCAATCTCGCCCTGAGGGACTTTGTTTTTTGTTTTTCCACATGAAAAAAAGTCCCCAGAGGGGAATGTTTTGCCAAATTAGGAAAGATGAAGCAAAAACGACAGAAGCACTAAAAGGCTTCCAAATGGAAGAGTTCAAAGTCTATGCTGAGCAGTGGAAAAAGCATCTCAATAGGTGGATTGAATTAAATGGAGAGTACTTTGAAGGGAACTGAAGTCTAAACATGTGGGAATACATAAATAATTTTAATAAGCAAATTCCAGGGTATTTAGGGTCCCCTCGTGTTGTTCACTGCGTCAGAAAGAGAAAGAGGAAATGATGTGAGGTGCAGCCCTACAGCTCAGAAAGAGAAAAGGAAGAATTGAGGGACAGTGTCCTGGAAATGCACATTTCACAGTGAGCTCTGTCTGCAACAGTTCCGTGCATGGCCAAGACTCTCCAAGGTGTCACCCAAGAAGCTTGTTCAAAGCACCGTTGTCTTGGCTGAATTATTACACAATGTGTATATCACATTCTACCTCATGTAAAACTTCGCACTGCCCTCCATGAATACTTACAGTTACGTGTAAACTAAAAACATCAGATTTTTTTAATAGCATCGTTGTCCTTAATTTTACAGGTAAAGTCATTATTTATAGTTCTTGCCAATGTGTCATACAAGCCAACATAACACCATTGGCCTTCAATTGTAACTTCTTCTGGTTGTCTCTATCAATCCCTCCATCCTTAAAAGACGCTTGGTTCTGAACCGACAGTTTACTACACATTTAGCCAGGGAAATAGGAGTTCAAAGAGGTAGAAAATAAAACACTAAACTTTTGAAAACCAAAAGAGAAGGTGAGAAGCTATTTAGTAAATTAGTATAGGGATTAAAAATCACCTATCGCATGCAATGTGCACAGATGGGAGTCGTGGGTACACTTAAAGCCAGACTTCTTCACTACTATACAACATCATCATGTAACCAAAAACTATTTGTTCCCCCTAAAGCTATTGAAATAATAAAAGTTAAAAATAAAATCTGTGCAAAAAATGATTCAGAAATTCAACAATATATTTTAATGCTGTGAAGTGAACCATATATCTTTCCAGAGCAGGTCCAAGAAAAACCAATGAAAGAGGATTTTCTCCACTTTTTGAAAGGGCTTTGGGACTTTCAAAAAGTATAGGGAATGGCAGTATGTTCAAAGGACTTCACCTCAGGTATCAGAAAGACTTCCTGACCTTGAGACTGATGAGGTAATGGAATTTGTTACCAGGAAGAGCGGAGAAGCCACCACACTGAAACTCAATTTGATAAGATATGACCCAAGAGTCCAGAGTCATGTAGATGTCAACATATCCTGGGCCTAAAAGGAAATGTCAAATGCAGAAATCACTTCAGGCTCTACATTTCACGGGTGTAAAGTATAACGTGCATCACAGTTGTCTTATTTATCTGCTTGCTTCAAAGGTTAGAAAATTGTGGGATTATCACATCTTAAACCTGAATCTTCAAAGATCTTCTAATCTTCTCCCACATTTTATAGATACGCAATGTTACATTATGCCGTGTGTAACTGAAATAATAACAAACTGTGAGTACAGAAATCTAAATTTACTCCCAACTTCCACATTTCCAGTTAAAGTGATGGGCAGACTTAAAACTATTTTACATTTGACCCTGTCTCCATGACATTCAAATTCAATCTGTGCAAACACTTCTGCTCCACAACACAGGAGTACAATGTTCCACAATTAGACTTCTTAATTGAATCAATTTATTGAATTGCTTATAATGGAATTTTATGCATCCCACCAAAACAAACATGCAGAAATTGAATTTTTTCTTCTTTCATCTGGCCTTCTTAGTCACCAAAAAAGATTTTCAAATTTTTCCTCATGGTAATCACTCTAAAAATTCCCAATATTGGTAGCATTAAAAAAAGAAAACTTGAGGAAAAAAATCTTTTTCCTAATTTACCATTAAAAAAAGATAGATTCAAACTGTTGAAAACTGAATGAAGCAGCTGCTTATTTTTGCTCAGTTATGGGAAAAGCCATGAAAATAGGGTCTTAGTAAGTCCCTGATCAGTTGTTTAGAAGGTAGGTAGCTGAGAATTACCCTCTGGTGATGAAAATTGGCCAACCTAGGAGATTACATAGGGAATCTGTGTTCCTTCCTTTGAAATCAGCACAAGTCATATGTTTTATAGGCATTAGAAAAAACAGATAGGACCCAATGTAGCTACAGCTCTGGAAGGACTTAGACAAATTCTGGTAGCCTGAAAGAGAGGCCACCTAGCGACTGTCAGTGTGCATCCATTTTATGCATCATAAGCCCTCATCAACAGCAGAGGGGTATCTGTAAGCATGGGCACAAATGAAATGCATCCCCATTCTGGGACCTCAATGAATTAATTTTAAGTCTTCTTGGGAGAGTATGCTGTTTGCACAGTGAAGGTTTTGAAAATTGCGTTCTTAACCCACATCTTTTAAAGAAAGCCAAGGTCAATTAAGGAAAAGAAAACATGTTGGACATTTTATTGCAGGAAATCATAGTGTCCTACATTTCTGTTATATTAAAGACTATGTCAAGGCTTCATCAACATATTGACCCTCCGCATTTTAAGGATTCTCAGGATTTCAGTGAAATACTGAGAAATGAAACACAAAGGGTATGAGAGTGGTATCTTCAAGTTAGTAAACAAGAATGGAGCTTCGTCGTGGATTAGAAGAATTAAAATTGTTAAAATAACCAATATACCCAAAATAATCTATAGATCCAATGCAATCTCTATCAAAACACCAATGATATTTTTCACAGAAATAGAAAAATCATTCCTAAAATTTGTTTCCCACAAAAGACCTGCAATAGCCAAACCAATTCTGAGCAAGAAGAAAAAAATTGGAGACATCAAAGTACCTGATTTTGATCATACTACAAATCTACAGTAACCAAAACTGCATGATACTGGCATAAAAACAGCACACAGACCAATGGTGCAGAATAGAGAACCCAGACATAAACTCATGTACTTAACAGCCAACTTGTTTTTAACAATGGCACCAAGAACACACATTGAGGAAAGGACAATCTCTCTAGTAAATGGTGCTGGGAAAGCTGACTCTCCACATGAAGAAGAATGAAATCAGATCTCTCTCTCTCAGCCTAGATAAGAATCATTCAAATGGGTTAAAGAATTAAGTGCAAGTCCTAAAAGTATAAAACTACTAAAAAAAATTTGAGGAAATGCAACAAGACACTGTGCCGTGCAAAGATTTTTTTGAATAAGACCTCAAAAGCACAGACATCAAAAGCAAAAATAGAAAAACTGGATTATAACCAAATAAAAATCGTCTGCACAGTCAAGGAAGCAGTGAACAAAATGAAGAGACAACCTACAAAAGAGGAGAAAATATTTGCAAAGTATCCATCTGACAAGGGATTATTAACCATAATATATAAGGAGCTCAAACAACTTAATAGCAAAATAATGATAATAATCTGACATAAAAATGAGCAAAAGATCTGAAAAGTCGTTTCTCTAAAAAAGACATATAAGTGACCAATAGGTACAAGAAAAAATGTTGAACATTACTAATCCTCAGGAAAATGCATACTAAAACCACAATGAGATATTGTCTAACCCCAATTACACTGGCTTTTATCAAATGCAGAGAAAAGGAAACACTTGCATACTGTGCTGGGAATGCAAATTAATACAGCCATTATGGAAAACAGGATGGCTTCCTAAAAAAAAGAAAAGAAAAGAAAAATCCCACTACTGCTGGGTACACAGCCAACAGAAAATAATTCAGTATATGGAAGCGATATCTGCACTCTCGTGTTTAATGCAGCACGATCCACAGTAATAAGATCTGGAATCAAGCTAATAGCCAAGATCTGTCTGTCAACAGATGAATGAATAAAGAAATGGAATATTATCCGGTCATCAAAAAAAGAATGAATTTCTGTCATTTGTGGCAACATGGATGAAACTGGAGGTCGTTATGTTACAGAAGATAAGTCCAGCATGGAAAGACTATTATCAAATGTTCTCACTTATATGTAGAAACCAAAAAAAAAAAAAAGCGGACCCCTTGCAAGCAGAGCAAGGAGTAGAGGTTACCAGAGGTTGGCCAGAGAAGTGTGAGGGAAACAAGGAGGAGTCAGCCAAGGGGTAAAAAAGGCAGTGGGACACAAGCAGTAAGTTCTAGTGTGAAAGTAAAGCAGGGAAGTAGGGAGATGATAGTTAACAAAACTTCACTGTGTATTTTAAAACAGCTAGAAGGGAAGAAACGTACTATTTCCAGCACACTGCACAGACCAGTGTCTTGTTGCGTTTCCTCAATGTTTTCTTGGAGTAGCTGTATAATTTTAGGACATGCATGCAATTCTTTAGCCCATCCACTTAGAGTCAATTTTTAGATAAGGTGAGAGAGAGAGAGAGACCGAATTTTATTCTTCTTCATATGGGTATCCAGCACCATTTGTTAAAGAGAAGAGAGATCGTGATTACCCTGGTTTGATCATTATACATTGTGTACATGTGTTAAAATAGCACATGTACGCTCGAAATATATACAACGACTATACATCGATTTTTAAAAAGTAAAACAAAAGAATGGAGCTCATTTACATAGTCAATTCTATTAGTCTTTCCCAGGGAAACATCAGAAAATATTACTCCAAAACAATAAAGGCAGGGGTATGGGGAAAACAGATTAGACACAATAAGACAAAATAGAAGCACCCACTCTCACCAAGCACCAATTTCTACCAAACCACCCCCCCCCACACACACACTCCATCCCATGTTAACATAGCACCATGTTTTAAACTATGTAACACTGTACTGAACTGTGCTGTAAACTACTGACCTCCTCAGACAAGATCATGTCCTTTTCATTTTGACATATTCCAAGCCTACGTCAGAATTGAGTTTAATGCCTGACAAACTGGTGGTGCTCAGTGATGTTGATTAGACTAAACTATCTCCCTCCGTCTTTTCATTTAGCCGGAAGACAATAAGTTTAACACAACACACAATAGCATTGAGTATTATAGTGGATGAATGGAATAAAAGCAGATCATCAAATACACATTTAATATACATCTTCTAAGAGGAGTTCGTGGCAAAACTTTTGGAAGTTCTATTGTTCCTGGATTTCTGATTCGACGTCTAGATTTTGTTGTTCAGGAGGAGGCATAAATCAGTAAGAAAGATTAACTAGAAATTTGGCCAGTTGCATCCACGGATACCTGACTCACATTTGCTTTACACAGGATGAGCAGTGACCTCTGGGGAGAACACGGAACCCTTGGCAGAAGGGAACTTGGCCTCGCCCACTTTGTAGAAGTAATCAAATCTCGGTTCGGAAAAATCTGCCTTGACTGAGAACTTCCACCTTCAAAACAAAACAGTTTTTCTAAATGTCTTTGGGGTGACTTGACACTGAATGTCTACCATGTGGTAGGCACTATTCTGAGCATTTTACAATAATGTGTTTAATCACCAAATCAAGAGAGAAAACTAGGCACAGAGAAATCATCTCTGCAAAGTTACACAACTAGTAAGAGGTAGGTCTGGGACCTGAGCCCAGACACATCGGCTCCAGAACCAAGATTTTAATCATTATACTGCATCAGGCCATCCCTGCCCTTTGGGCCTGGCGTGACAGTTAATTCAGGCAGAAACTCAGCCAATTCGAAGGCCAAAGTCCCCCTTAGGACCCTGCTTCCTTCCTGTGGGTTCTCTCCTCTCTTCTCCTCTTTCCTGGGATGGCGTCTGGTAAAAAGAGAACACTTTCTAGCATCCTGGAAGTAAACCGAGGGGGCCTTACTCTCTGAATCTATGTCAGCCTCAGCTGTCATCTCACAACCTGGACTTTGGGTGTCAGCTTCTGATCCCTCGGCTTGCCTGCAGATATAGCCAGGCTACCCACCTCCTTAGGTGAAGTGCCAACATCTGACATGTTGCCGTCCCTGCTGGGATTTCTAACTGTGATGCACATCTGTGCCCTCCAAACTTGGCCTCCAT